>VWPU01000620.1:0-311077 GCA_013398955.1 Callaeas wilsoni
GTGTCGGCGCGGCGGCTCCGGCTGCAGCGGCGGTGCCTGGCGCGGCGCCTCCCGCTCCACTGCCGGGGCCGGGCCGGGCTGCGCCGCCCCGCGCTGCCCTTTTCCGTCAGTGGAAAACTCCGGGCTCTGACGCAGGCGGTGACAGGAGCGGGGCCGGCCGGCCCGCCCGGCTTCCTGCCCCCGCCGGGCGGGGCGCTGAGTCAGGAGCGGCGGGAGGCACCGCCCCGCATCTCTCCGCACCGCCCCGCATCTCCCCGCACCACCCCTCACCACTCCGGACCGCCCCCCGCACTGCTGCGGGTCCGCGGGAGAGCTGGGTCCCGCAAGAGGTTGAGGAGCCGCAGGGACAGGTTGCACCCCAAGGCAGATTTGAGTACCTCAGGGAGCTGGGGACACCAAAATGCATTTGGGTCCTACAGGGAAGCTGTGTCCCACAAGGAGTTGGGGAGCCACAGGCACAGCGTGGACCCCAAAGTGGGTCTGAGTACCACCAGGGGCTGGGGACGCCAAATGGGTTTAGGTTCCAAAGAGAGGTGTCTATACTACAAGGAGTTGGGGAGCCACGGGTACTGCTTGGACCCCCAAGTGGTCATGGGGTGCTGGGAACCCCAAAATGGATTTGAGTCCCACGGGGAAGCTGTGTCCCACAAGGAGCTGGGGAGCCACAGGGGACCCCAAAACACATTTGGGCACACAGGAGTCTGGGGACCCCAAAGCAAGAGGGTGTTGGCTGCTTCAGGGACTTCAGAGCCCACAAAGGGTTGTGAATCCACAGAGAAAACTTGGACCCCAAAACAGATTTGGGTACCACAGGGACTTTGGGTCTTACAAAGGATTGAACACCTACATGGCAAAGGTTGGACCCCAAAATGGATTCAGGCACCACAAGGGCTGGGGACCCCCAAGCAGGCTTGGAACCTGAAAGGGATTTGGACCTTTCAAAAGGTTTGGATCCCTGAAAAAGTTTGGGATTTGGGATGCACGGGCACAGCTTGGACTCCAGAATGCATCTAAATACCACGGGGGACTTGGGAATCTGAAGTAGGTGTGAACTCCAAAAGGGGGTTGGGTGCTTCAAGAGGTTTGGAGCCCTTGAAAGGTTGGGTACCCACAGGCAAAGCCTGGACCCTGACACGCATTTGGGTCCTACAGTGGGTTTGAGCCAAGCAAAGGTTTGGCGACCCATAGGGCAGGTTGGACTCCAGACAGATTTGAGACCCACAGGGAACTTGGAACCCACAAGTAGGCTTGGGCTCTGAAAGGGATTTGGACCCCACAAATGGGTTGGGTCTCTGTCTGGGATTTGGGACCCACAGGCACAACCTGGACCCCAAAACAGATTTGGGCATCACAGGGGCTTTGAAACCCACAGTGGTTTGGGACCCACCAGAAGACTTGGCCCCTGGAAAATGTCTGGACCCCACAGATGGACAGGGACCCACAGGCAAGGCTTGGATCCCAGAACAGATACCACAGGTAATTTGGGACCCACGAGCAAGGCTTGGAGCCTGGAACAAATTTGAGCCTCACAGGATGGTTGGTCCCACAGGGATTAGGGATCCACAAGCAGGATGTGGCCCCCATAAGGAATATGAGCCCTATAATGTGTTTGAGTTCCACAGGAAAAGCTTGGCCTCCACAATGGGTTCAGGTCCAAAAGCAGGGCTTGGCCCACAAGCAAGAATTGGTCCCAAAAAGCGTTTTGGCCCCGGTGGTTCGGATCCAGATCTCGGAGTCAGGTTGGATTTGCCTTGCCTAAGAAGGTGGATGAGGCTGGGTTTGGGTGTGTGGGATTATTCCCATGCTCCATTGTGGGCTCCTTAGCTCCAAGAGGCTGCCCACACAGTGCTGCAAGCCAGAGTGCTGACACTTCTTTCCAGGAACATTATTCTACTTGTAAACCTCTTGGGATGCCGCTCATGTGGTTTTTTTTTCTTTTTTTCTTTTTTTGTAATACAGGTGTCTCATGGGAGGTGGTGCCATCAGGATTTTCGCTTCTGGTCTTGCACCGGTGTGTGTCAGTGATCGCTGGGGGCATGACATCCCTACTGGTCACCCCGACAACACCACTGCAAGGGCGAGGGTGAGCTGAGAACATCCTCAAGCTGATTTTCCTGCTGTACGTGGTTGATTCTTCTCCTCTCCAGGTGCTCCACCCTCTACCTGGCTCACCCCATGGCTCTCTCCTGAGCCCATGAAACAACAGCCGGGTACAGAGGCAGGGGAGGGATGAGCTGAGATTTTGCTTCAAATATGCAAATATCAGGGAGGCAATCCATAATTGGAGGTGGTTCCCTGATGACGGGTGGGTCCTGTCTTTGAGGCACAAGGGCCTTCCTGAATATACTAGCGCACAGCCCTCGATTGCCAAAGGAGCAGTTTCCCTGAGGTTTCACTTACCATGTTTGGACATGGCCGTGATTAATATTTCCTAACAGGAAGATGTCATGCGTGCAGGCTTTCCTCTTGGGGCTTCGGGTCGAGGGTGGCCAAGTTCAGGTTGTACGCTGGCTCCTCACTTCCTCTGCCTCACAGGCTACACCCTCCCCACCAGCCCCACAGCCCCCCTGGGCTGAGCCCAAAACGGGTCCTGGCGCCAGGGAGGTGTCACCACACAGCCCCTGGGGATCCAGAGAGCTTCGGTGGCACTAGGTCAGGGTATAATATCACCTGTCTCTACACAATGTCTCTGGGATGAAGGGGGGGTCGCTTGCTGCCCTCCCCCAGCTGAGTTTGGCATGAAACCCAGCATATAGGGGAAAGGGGATATCCTGGAAAACAGCCGGAAAGGCTGTAACCCCCAGGTTACCCATTTTCTGTTTTGCTTCTAATAGTTTTAATGAAAGTAAAGCCACTATGAGATAAGAGTCCCACACAGGGCAGAAATTATTTAGCGATTCACTCAGGCGATGAACAATTCTGCCTCCTCACTGCCAATAGTTGTGTGTGTGTGAAAGAGAAGGGGGAGTTGAAAAAAACCTCATTTTTAAAGTGGCAATTTTTAATTTTATTTTTTTAAAATCAGCTAAAAGCACTACTACCTCAATAACTGGAAGCTTACACAGTAGGATAAATAGCCCTCAACCAATCTAAGATGTTTTCCTGTGTTAAAAGAAATAGGTTAAAAGAAATATCTCAGTTTGACTCAACATGTATTTTGTTGTTTCTTTTCTGAGCCTCATTCTGCCAACAAATTAATTCATGAGAAAGAGAGAGAGAGAAAAAAAAAAAATCAGTCTCTCTTTACCCTGAACCAGGTTGGTGAGGTTTTTAGCGTGGCTTTTTCACCTCTCGAGGAGCATCCTCCTTTCCCTACGAAGCCGGAGCAGCTCGCAGCCCCTGCGCCCAGGAAAGCCCTCTCTGCTTTGGCAAAGGCTGCTGGCAGCGGAGGCCTGGAGCTGGTTTCCCTGGCTGGGCGCCACGCGAGCGCTGCTCCAGCGGGAGGAAATTCCCTGCTGACCGGCCGCGGCAGGGATAAGTGCCCTGGCACGGAGCAGCGGCCGCGGAGCAAGCGCGGGGAGCGGGGAGCCCAGCGGGAAAGGACCGGGGGAGGATTCAGCGTGATACGGGAGCAGCGAGATAAGAGGTGTGAGTTGGAAAAGCTCGGATGTCGAGCTCTTCGCTGCTGGTTTTGTGCTTGCCCTGCAGCGGGAGAAGCGCTTTGCCTGGGGTTAGAAGGCTCGTGGTGCTTAAGGATGGATCAATCAGGAATATCTGGGCTTGGAGATACCAATTTTTTTCCTAGTTTTATGTCACATCCCTACTGCAGTTCTAAAAAAGCTTATCAGCTATATCTGGCTGTGGTTGTGTTGCTGGGTACTGTCACAACCCATCTCAGAGTGACAACACGGGGACACAGGAAAAGAAACCATGGCTAAAACCAACCCAGCTTGAGCAATCAGATGTCCAGCATCACCCCCTGTGTCCCCAACTTGCTGCCTGACCTTGGTCCTCATTGATTTTACACCAACCCAACTCCATCATCTGCAAAGTTGCTCCTGTTTTGAGCTGATGCTCTAGGACAGTCACATCTATAGGATTTAAAGCCTTGTGCTGTGCTTTTATAGACCTGCTGGGTAATTATTTATGCATTTACTGAAATGTGCTTTCTTCATGCTGGCAGTCCTTGGTAGAGATCGGGACAGGGTAATTCAGCGCTCTCCTACATGTACAGGCACCCTGTGAGCTTGAGAGAGATGCAGAATGTGACCTGTTTGCTGGTGAGCGCTGATATAATTGTCAGATTCCCAACAAACACACAAAAATCATCACCCTGAGCAAATAGGTGTTAATTTAAAATGCAGGCATGAAATGGGAATTGTGAAAGCGCCGTGTCGCTTCAGCCACTCGCCAGCGATGGTTAGTGGGCAAGGAAAATAACTATGACAAAATCCCACGTTATGCAGACAGCTGGATTCAAGTGGGGCACCTGTGTCCTCAATTAACCCAACTCACAGTTAACTTTGGAGCCATCAGAAAGCCTCACACCGGGGTTTGGAGGTGGGAAGCTCAGGAGCGCTGCGTTTTTCGCTCCTTGACATTTCGTGAGTTGTCTGTTTTAGCGCTGAAACGTCTCAAGTGATGGGACCGCTGCAATTTCTCTTTCAAGGGTATCGCTCTCACACAATAATTAAATCTCTGGCTTTCAAGCATAATTGCCAATGACAGTGCCTCCAAAATTGCTTCTTTATGCTCGACTGTTCTGTCTCCTGGCAGAAAGGGCTTCTGTAAAAATAAGCCAGGGAAGAGTTGTGAATGGCAGCAAAGGCAAGAGGAAGCAACACAAACTCCGTCCTTTTCCCCTCAAAGGACAACAACTGTCCCTAAACATGGAGGTGGCCCAAAACTTGCACAGTCCTGGAGGCCTGACAGGCCCTGGAAGAAATGGTAGCTCACAGCACAGCTCCATTATTACCAGGCCTGTTGGAAAACTGCAATTTTTCAGCGCTAGGACCTGTCTCCTGCTCCAGGTTGGTAATTGGTGCTGTTGGCCGTGAGCCAGGCAGCGCTCGCAGCTCTGTCTTGAGAGGACAAAAACCTCCATTACTTTATGCTCTCTAATTCTCCCAAGGTGTGCTGCTGTCTATCAATGGAGTCGCCATGAGGTAATAGAAATTACAAACCTCCCCAGACTTATTTGTCTGAAAGCGTTTCTTGTAAAAATACTTATATGAGTCTCCGGAACTGTGGCACATGAGAATGGCAAAGAAGAGAAAGTTTGCAAATTAAATTGCAACAAAAGGCTCTTTATCATAAACTGTGGGGGAGACTGGGCGAGAGGGTTATTTCACTTCTGCTGGGCTGGCTGGTGACAGCGTTTAGAGAGAAAAAGCGATTTTTGTTGTCTGTCACTTTGCAATGAAGCTGTTCTACACCCCGAGCTGTGTAGGGTGATGGCTTTGTCCCGACACCACTGGGGATTCGTTTCCTGCCCCTGCCGGTGTCTCCCTGTGAGCTTTGGTAAGCCCTTGCCCTGTCACTTCTGTGGCTGGCAATGGCAACATCACAACTCCAGTCTCCCTTGCTTTGCCTGGCTTTTGCCTGCAGGCCCCCACCAGCCGCTGCCCTCCTTGCCAGAAGCACCCTAAACCTTCATCATACCCCGTTCTTAACCAGCAAAAGCCATCCAGAGCAGGCATATTTGCAGTGATGTGACAGACAAGCTTTGGAGGAAATACCTGAGCTGTCTGAAAAAGTTACTACCCCCCTGCCTCCAGCAAAGGCTGATGAGTTGAATCCGGGATCTCAGCATGATCCTATTTTGATGCAAAGTCGGAGCAAATGGGCTGGACTGTGAAAGGGAACATCTGGGGCGCCGCACACCTGCCCCCATGAGTGCTGGGGTGAAGCCTCCAGCACAGTACAGGGCCGCAGTGGCTCCTGAAGAGTAAAAAGTTTCAGAGCAGAGAAGTCAGGATCCAAATCCATTAAAAATAACAGTATGACTAAAGCTCAATTTTCTCGTCTGACAAAGTTTTCACAAGCCCACAGTATGGGGCAACTGCATTGCTTCCCCTGAGCAGCTCTTACGATGCTTGAGCTGGACTGAAACAGCAGTAAAATACATGTGAAAATTATATATATACAAGTAGGTGTGTGTGCATCTCTTCATATTTTACTTGATTGACAGAACTCACAGTAAATCTCCCAGCTAAAAAAATTCTTCTTCTGTGTCACCAGGAGCTGAAGCAGCATTTGGTGGCCACAGTGGTTACAGGTGATGCTCCAGTGCTTTCTCCTCAGTGCCAGAGCTCTAGATGATGGTGCTTGTTTAAAATCAGAAGATACCAAAAGAGCACCAGACCCACATCTGTGTTCTGGTTTTCTCTCTGAGCTGTTATTATCCTTCTGACACTTGCAGGATGCCCAGGGTCGCAAGAGTTTCAGAGTCAGATCCTGGTGGCATGGAAAACTTGCTCTGAAAAGGTCAGCTGTGTGGAATTAAGTACAGAGACCTAATTATTATTTGTCTTGGCATGTTCTGCATGGGTTTGGTGGCAGGTCATGCTCCCAAAGTCCTTGTGGTCAATGTTGGGACTTCTGAGCCAAATTCTTATCTGCTGTAAAGCTCTTTAACTCCCAGCAAGCACTGACAGAGCTGCCGTGTCCAGGGGTCTTGGTGTTCCCAGTGTAACTGTGCCACCCTCATTGTTCCCTGGGGACAGGATCCTGGCTCCTACCCCCAGTTTTACCAGTGGGAAACTGAGGCAGAAGGGTGGGCACAGGCCTGAGGTTTTGAGGCTGAGCCTAAACCAGCTATTGCCAAGCTGCTCTGATACTGGTGCAGGGGAAAAGCTCCAGAAACAGGGACTCTGGATTACCCCATGCAGGAGCTCATGGTTTCTGTAGGAACCCTAAACCCTCACTGCAGGCACTTACTGAACACAGGTTCTCAGACAGGACAAGCACAGCCCTACGAGGCGGAAGCTGCAAGGGAAAACTCCCACTGAATAGTTTATGGCAAAATATTATTGAGCCTTTGGTAATTTCATTGCCAGCCAAAACACATGACCTTCAAAACCTGGAGGCCTGAGCTCAGGGGACCTGGGAGCATCCACCTCTCCTCCCATCCGCAGCCAGGAGCCACTTGCATCAGTTTTGCTTAAATAATTTGTGACCGGTCTGGGTTTTTCCTCTTCAGCCTCCCTGCAAACGCTGGCCCCCTGGCACGCTGCACTCACCTCGAGATGCTGCTCAGCTCTGGCTCCTCTTCACGGAGCAGCGGCTGCTGCGCTCTGAAAGGTTACACAGCCCTCGGCTGCCTGCTGCTGAGCCTGCAGGAGGTGATTCCTGCTGCAGAGCCAGCGTGGAACAGGGCTGTGCCCCCAGCGTGGGCTGGGGCTGTGCCCCCAGTGTGGAACGGGGCTGTGCCCCCACCGTGGAACAGGGCTGTGCCCCCAGCGTGGAACGGGGCTGTGCCCCCAGTGTGGAACGGAGCTGTGCCCCCAGCATGGAACGGGGCTGTGCCCCCACCGTGGAACAGGGCTGTGCCCCCAGCGTGGAACAGGGCTGTGCCCCCAGCGTGGGCTGGGGCTGTGCCCCCAGCGTGGAACGGGGCTGTGCCCCCACCGTGGGCTGGGGCTGTGCCCCCAGTGTGGAACGGGGCTGTGCCCCCAGCGTGGAACGGGGCCGTGCCCCCAGCGTGGAACGGGGCCGTGCCCCCAGCGTGGAACGGGGCTGTGCCCCCAGCGTGGAACGGGGCTGTGCCCCCAGCGTGGAACGGGGCTGTGCCCCCAGCGTGGAACGGGGCTGTGCCCCCAGCGTGGAACGGGGCTGTGCCCCCAGCGTGGAACGGGGCTGTGCCCCCAGCGTGGAACGGGGCTGTGCCCCCAGCGTGGAACGGGGCTGTGCCCCCAGCGTGGAACGGGGCTGTGCCCCCAGTGTGGGCTGGGGCTGTGCCCCCAGTGTGGAACGGGGCTGTGCCCCCAGCGTGGAACGGGGCTGTGCCCCCAGCGTGGAACGGGGCTGTGCCCCCAGTGTGGAACGGGGCTGTGCCCCCAGCGTGGGCTGGGGCTGTGCCCCCAGCGTGGAACGGGGCTGTGCCCCCAGCGTGGAACGGGGCTGTGCCCCCAGCGTGGGCTGGGGTTGTGGCCCCACCATCTCAGCACCCCTCTGACCTCATGTGGGGTGTGAAGGGCAGAAACCGGGGCACAGGGAGACCTCCTGCCTCACTGGGGCTGCTCTGTCAGAGCCATTACCCTCCTTGCTATAAATTAAAACCCACAAAAGGGGCGGCAACATCATGGTGGTGGTGGCACTGCGACTCAGGTCTCAGGTCCCAATGCTGGGCTGAGCTGGCCTCGTGGCCCCCCATGAAAGGACATCTCGCTTTTTGGGACACTCCATCAGGGTATGTACATCTGCTAAATTTGCAGTGCTAACAGTCCTGGAGGACTAACCCTTCTGGCTCACGCAGTGCCCCATTAACCCTGCAAAGGTCTTAGGGAGCCAGACACCCCCACAAAGTAACCTCCCCCCAGTGCAGCAGGAAGGGTGATTTGGGGTTTGACACATCTCACCCCACATGAAGGTTATTTTCCCCAATCATTCTGTAAACCTGAGGAGCTGCATTTATGCTCCTGCCCCTTAACTTTCCCCAAAGAGTAAAAATGAAGATGGAAGTTATAGCATACACACTTACCGATACACTTATTAACATAATGGGTACATTGTGGTGACATCTCTGGTTGGTAGAAACCTCTGTAAGACAACAAGATAAATGATTGACACCTCACTTAAGAGGCAGAGGGAGAAAAGGAGATGAGCACTGTTCTGTTGAGGCCAAAATACCCAGAAACTCATAGGAAATAGGAGCAGCTTGGCCAGTCCAGCTTAAACCAAATCATGTTGCAATTCAGAGAGGATTAAGGAAGGGAAATAAACCTGAGTCCGTTTGGTTTCCATTCTGGTTTTTGAGTTCCTAAACATTTGCGCATACCGGATTTTCTCCTAAATTGTGGCAGCTGCAAAAACGAGTTCTCTCCTCCAAGCAAAAGCCAAGATTGCCATGTAATGACGTGACCCCAGGAGACAGACTGCTGAGAAAAGGACCGAAACTGTGGCAGTTTCCCTGCATGGGCAATGTGCACACGAGTGTCCAGACCTGGGATTTAGGGGAAGGCTTTGGTAAGCCAGCATTGACTACATGCAGTCTGGAGTGCAATGAAAAGAGCAGACTTTTTGTTTCACAAAACAATATTTATTTTATTTTTGAGATTAATCTACTCAGGTCAACAGAAAGAAAAATGTGGCAAGAATAGTATGAAAATGGAGGTGGGGTTTAATTCAGAAAGTTAATGTTCCAGGAGGCCTGAAGTAGCTTTTTTTTTTTTTTTTGAAGGGCTCAGCTTCTCTCCACAGGTGTGGTTTTCTGTTCATCCGTGGACCTGAGGAATCCCTGCCCTGCCCGGGGTGCAGTCGAGGTTGTAAAGTGCACTTTGGAGAACACCACAGCTTCAACTCCACAGAGAAACACTGCAGGGGAGAAATAGTTCTTGAAGTCAAGCATTATAATTTACTAACAGGTTTATTAAAATCTTATTAGAAGATTATTTTTAAAGTCCGTTTTACACAGCTGTTGTCCTTCTGCTGCTGTCTAATCCTGGAAAATCTCGGTGAATGAGTCATTTGCACTTACTATCTATCACACCCTCTTATTATAAGCCTGAGTGTGTTTCCATTTGCTTCAAATAATATGACTAGAGTCACAATGGTGCCATAAAATCTCCCACATCTCCCCTTTTGGAGTCCGTTTTGCTGTTGGAAGGTAGGTGCCTCACCCAAAGGTTTCATGGGGTGGTTCTGGGGCGCAGAAGGACTCCGGGAGAATTTGTTTGGAAATAACCTATAACTTCACTCCCCCTGTCCTGATCTTTAAGAGGATTTTAATGTGTGCCTTTTGGGTTTGGTGGGTCAGAGACACGTTGTGGAGGGTCAAGGATCTGCAAAGTACATTCCTGCTTCCTAAAGACAACCTCAAGCACCGAATATTTGTGTGTCATGACAAGGAGGACATCTGGCAGTTGTGCGCCAAGGGTATCTGAGGGCCACATTGGGTTGTTTTGCTTGTTTTTGATATCTGAAGGCTGCTGAGTATTAAATGTGGCCTCCAGGATGCTACCCTGCATCGCTGCCTTGTTTGGCTCCAGGACATGATGCTCCTATTTCCATGACCATTAAAAAGAGAGTGAAAGAGAATCCAACACAAGAACATCAATTTCTGGAGCAGTGTTGGTTAGCAGAACAGGCAAACACTGCCATAATAATAAAAAATAATATTGGTAGGTACAGAGTGTGGTTTGGTCGCAGCTTTCATTCCCGGCTGTGCCCTCTCCCTGTACCAGTTGTGAGCCTCACCATTGCTTTGTGGTGCAGCCCCAAAAATGCTCATCCCATCCTCGTCTTCCTCTTACCCACCCAGGAGGACTGAGACGGAACAGAGACATGGGTGGAAGCTGCCCTGTCATCAGATGGGCTCTCCCAGGTTGTGCAAACCATGTTCTCCTGACATCCCAGAGCGACCCTTTCCTCTGGGTCATTTGGCCAGAAGTCAAGGAAACAGTATTGCTCCAAATGTAGCTACAGGAGGGGAAAAAAAATTCATATTCAAGGTTTAAAATCACTTGCTGCAGGGGATGTTTCCATTGGCAGAGCCGCCAGAACCAGCACAAATGATTCAAAACATTTTGTTAAATGAAATTCTCAGATGATGTCAGAGCTGAGGCTGCTTTAGCAAAACCAAAAGAGAAGGAAGGTTGAAACCAAAAAGAAGGAAAAAAAAAGTTATACCATTTGACAGGGAGAGATTAGGAGCTTAAAATTATTTTTATAGGCTATCCAAATATTTGAAAGCTTGGAAGTTCATCGTTCCAGTGCTTTAGCTCAGCTCTAGAGTCCCGCCAGCCCCTTAGTGCAAGTCACACAATGCAGCCAGCTGGGCTGGACTCACTAAACACACAAAGCCTATTTTCTGTTATCCAGCCCTGGCTCCCATTTCCTATAGGCTCACCAACAAATCCCACCACCTTTGCCTGTGTCAGTTTCCCCTTCTGCCAAATACAGAGATTTCTATTCTCTGCTATAAAGTGCTTTGAGATTTGGCACCGAGAAGAGCAAGGAAGCATCTCCTCCTGCGTGGGTCCCGACGAAAGAGCAGACTGATCACTCAAAGACAAATAGCACCTCTTTATGTGACTTTTTTTTTTACACCACTCATTTCTGTTGGACACAGAAAACCCAAGATGAGGCTGCTGAAATGCTGTTTCCTTTCATGCCTGACACCTGCTTGCTTCTCCAGGACCGTGCAAAATAAGCACGTCTTTGTTACGGCTCGGCTAACCCACTTCATCTTTATTGATTAATAGGTCATAATCCTATTTTAGAGAAAACATAGCCATGCCCATGGCCAGAGGATTCAGGTATCACCAACGTGGAGATTACAACCTCTTAGTCTGAACACAGAGAGTGAGATGAACTGTCAGAACAAGAGCACTTGGTAAGAGGAAAATCAATAGTGAGCTATTTGGGGAGGGAAAAAAACAAATCCCCACCACCACAACTGCATTAAACATAGGCTGCCATGCTCCAGCTTTGCATAAGCCCAAATTAAACGTGACCATAATAAACGGTTTACTTTCTTTGGGTTTACCCAGTAGAAAGGAGATTTCAGTTTGCTGTAATGCCTGTGACAGTGTGAGGGTTGGGTGTAGTCTGTGGGGATATGGTTGCTGTTAGTAAGTTTTGCTGGAAAATACTTCAATATTTTCCACTCCTTCCTTTGGAATTGTAGCTAATTGTAAAGTGGTGGAGCTGGAGCCTTGATTAGTTACATCCTCACTGAGGAGTCAGTTGCTCATGAGAGTTTGGAGATGGGGAGATGGGGTGTCCTGCCTTTTCTCTTCCGTTCCTTTCCCCTGTTTCACTTTGTTAAAATCCCACACTGAGACTGAAGGGATTCATGCCAATCTTAGTGTCTTTGATGCCCAGGCAGTGCTTACCTTCTCATCCCCCACCATTTGCCAGCTTCCCAGGGACTGCCTGTTATTGCATGAACACCCAGCCTGGAGCACCAGGGAGGGATCAAAATCCTGAGCTTTGCAGGCAGCCCACGATGCACAGAGTGCATTCACCCCTGGCTTTCAGGCAATGCTGTTGCTCTTGAGTTTCCTAACAAGGGTGCATTTAAGAACGGGTGACCCCACAGCTTTGCTCCCTCTCTGAGCCAGAGAGACACAGATTTAACAGTAAATAATGAAAAAGAACTAGATTTCCTTTGTTATGCAGCTCATTGAATGAGGTTTCCCACATCTGTAGAAGTCACCACATCTTTTATGAGATTTGACTGTCAGCAAGATGTTATGAATCCCAGATGTTAAAATATGGATTTATTTATAACTCAGAGCCTATAATAGAGCACTCAGAAAGATTATATCCAGCCCCCTCCTCAAAAGATCTTCCTGAAATAAAAGCCTTAGCTTTTATTATTTTTAAATTATTATTGCCATATGATTTATCTTGGGTATTACCTCATTAAATGTCCTTTAATTACTGTGGCTTTAGGGCTGGTGTGCATTTGGCTTTGGGGAGCATTGGGCAAGGAGAGCTCAGCACCAGTTCTCCCATCCTGAGTGAGATTGTTGCTGCTTGGAGGCTGGAGGGCAGCGTGGGCAGAGGGGTGGCATGGGGAAAATTCAGCCCCAGGAGTTCCTTGGCAAAGCACAAGGAAGGCACAGCCAGCTCCGGGCACCTGCAAAACTTGGAGCTGGAGGTGTTTGGTATCCATTGCAGCCCCAAGGAAATGCTCTGGTCAATAAAAAAGCAGTTCCTCACAGCTGGTGGCCATTACGCCAAACACAGCGTAGGACATGCCACAGCTGCTATTCTGCCGGAAAATGGAAATGTTTTTGGAACCGCTTTTGGAGCATTTGTTCCATTAATGCTGCCTCCCTCCCTCCTCCTACCCCGTGCTTTTCAAATCGCTGCAAGAAAAACCTGCAAGTGGAAGAGGAGGGGCCCTCCATGGGCACAGGCTACATTGAGGGCTGGGGTGCAAATATTCCTCTGAATTAATTCTGCAGCAACAGCTCTGGGCTCCGAAAGGAGCTGGCAGTGCTGGGAGCTGTGCACTTGCACACGGCAACAGACACTCTCTGCCACATCTGTCCCATGCTGCAAACAAAGAGGACAGGTCTGAAGGGAAGTTAAAAAGCCTCATCCTGCACAAGAGGAACAGAAAATCAGTGATTTTTCACCAGTTCACACAAGATGCTGGTGGCAGCCTCAAGAATCATGAAACAAGTGCTTGAGGCAGTGGTGGCTGAGAGCAGCCCTCCTTCCCATCCTGCCTACTCCCTCCTTCCCATCCTCCCTGCTCCCTGACACTTCCCCTGCCATGGCAGCCTCTGCTCCCTTCTTGTTCAAATCAGATTTTGGAAACCCAGTCTTCCATCCCCTTCCCTTTCTTTTTTGAAGCTAGGTCATCTCCTAAGGCCAGTTAGGAGAGTGGATCCAGTGCAGAGATGGCAGAGAGCGTCTGGCCAAGTGTGACCATGCCATCAACCCCTTGGGTGCCACCACTGCAGCCTTCAAGGATCAAACCCACTGTCCACACTGCAAAGGTGTTCCAGCTCCTGGACCATGTCCAGCCCCTTCCAGCTTGCAGGTGATGGGCTGGAGCAAGGCTGGTGCCTGGAATCCCAAGGCCTCCAGGCTAAGGGCCAGCTGGACAGGCAGGAAGCACACAGCCCATGAGCCCTGCTGAGCTCAGCTCTGCTCTCGTGCCTCACCAGGTCCATCTTTCACTACAGAGGTGATTGCTCTCTGCAGTCTTCTCTCCTGGGCTGGGGCAGTTTGGTGTTTTAAAGGCAAGCTGGGAAGGAGGATGCCTTGAAATCATACTTGGAGGTGGGCCTGTTGCACTTTGGGATCTGCAGAGCTGGAAACCTGGACCCTATCTGCACCGCACCAGCGATGAGCTGAGGGAAAGGCAGGAAATCGTCTGTCAGTCCTGACACTACACAAATCTCACAGCGCTGTGAGGAGGAGCAGCAAGTGGGTAACTAGGAGAAACTACCTGGGCTTGGCACTGCCTGGCTCCTGGGATATGGTCTGGAGAGGACCAGAGCTCTGGTGTAAATCAGCACGGCTCCTGAAGAGAAGAATCTTTGGCGGGAGTTTATGGGACACTCACCAGCTTGTAAATATTTTTCTGGCGTATCAATTTGTGTGTCATGAGATTTAAAACCTTCATCACCCTAACGTTTCCCATTCCACAGAGAGCTCTGATCTGAATACGATATGCACTCGAGAAGGTTTGCCAGCAGTGTGATGTTACAAAACTTGTGAAATGCCTCTCTTAAGCACAATATTATGCATTTTCCAAGCCACATACCTATCTATTACAAGGCCTTTCAGATGGAGCTATAGACAGCCTGAGGGTCATGAGATCCTGACCTTGGTGTGTTTTTACTCCCTTCTTCTCATGAATTAACTCCTGAACTATTGACTCTCTGTTGAATGGATAGCAGAGTTCAGCCACATTTTACGTACAGGCTCCTTTTCCGTCCTGTATCTCAACAACTCCAAACCCCAAGGACGAGTAAATACTTCAACCTCAGCCATAAAATTGATGTGTTGCAAAATGAACAAAATGGGTTTAGTAACTTACAAGGCAGATACCATCAAGTCCATAATGAGCCAGAAGTGAGTTTTCCTGTCCCTCTCCTCAGCAGTGAGAATGAGAGCTGGGAGCAGATCACCCCTTTGCAAGTACTCAGTTTATGCCTTATACCTCCTTCACTGAAAGCAAAATCCACCTGTGGCTGTGTCAGATCTCAGCCTCATGAGCTCCCCTGAAAGGAAAAGATTGACTTAAGAATCACAAGGTTTTCATGGAAAATCTTCAGCTTTTATGTTCTGCTCTTGCCTTCTGGTTTTTGAATCTGCAGATGACTCCCTGGTAGGTTAAGGAGCTTTCCTCCACGTTCAGAAAGGCCAAAAAATTATCAATAAAACATAAAGTTCCCAAGACCTTGTGAAGCACACAAAAAAGCAGTAAAAGAGCAGCTATCATCCAAATTGCCGGTACCTTGTTAACAAATTAACAACCACACTCTGCAGCGGCAGCAAAGTGCAAGGGGGCAGGGTAAATGGGGCTACAGCTGTAGGTTGAACTCCTATTTTGTCATTAAATAAGGGCCCCTAAAAATCTAACATATAACACTGGCATCATTAGAAGCCATGCAAGTTATTTCTACATTGCACATCCTACTAGACAGAGCCCTTAAGAAATCAAAATTTAAAATCTAAGAATAAAGGGTTCTGTTTTCTTAGACGTCAGATGGAAAACATAGTTTAAGGTCTGGTAAAGAAATTCTCCTTATTATCTGAAAGTTGCTTGACTAAGTAGTGAAATAGCTTCATGTATTCCCAAGGCTTCCTAACCAGCCTGGCTTTGAAAAACACCCCTCTGTGCTCCTCTGGCATCAGAGATGAAAAGTTTGAAGCTTTTCGTGCTGAGTCTTCATGTCTAACTGAAAATGAAAACACAACATCCGTCTCCCCACTCCAAAATACAATAGAGGCAGTGGTGGCATATTAATAAATATTCTCACTAGAAAGTACCATGAAGAAATAGCAGGCTAAGCCTCAAGGCAGAATGTTTGCATCATCTTGGCAGGGCAAAGTCACTGATATGCACCCCCAGATAAAGCTGCAAAGGGGAACAGAGTGGGACTGAACCCACCTGGTGCAACCCAGGGGAGGTAGGGAGCTGGAGAGACGCGTAGGAAGGGTTTGTCTGCCTTCCCAGGTGATCTGCATCAGGTATAAACAGGGCAATAACACTTCCCTGTCCCAGATACAGCTTATCAGGAGAGGCTGGCGATAGATGAACTCAGGTCACATCCAGGCTGCCTACACGTGTCCTTGCTGGGGCACCTTTGCTGCAGAGATCAAAGGGGCTCCTGCTACGCCAGACTGGTTCCTGCTTCCTCCAAGGCCTTGTGGAGGGAGGTGATGGCAGCACTTGAATGAGGCTTGGTAGTAGGTGGTCTGGATGCTCTGGTAACTCCCCAGAGCCTGGGCACGGGATCAAACACCCTCCCAAGAGCACCAAGAATTTGCTCGTTCCCTGGCATTGCTTGTGGCCCATGCTGAGGTTCCCATCTGGGCACAGTTCAGGGCACTGCAAGGGCCAGGGGGTGTGACCTCATAGGCAAGACCGCTCTGTGGGGTGTTTTGAAGGGTCAGGAGGGGATAACTCTGTGGATATGAGCCGTGTCCTTGTGTTTATCTCTAGGGCAAGGTGGGTCTGTGTCAATCTGGCCCTGCTTGGCTTGGTGCTGTAGCCACAGCCAAACCCTCTGACTGGAATTATAGATGGCCCCTAAAGGCTAAAAAAGCCATATTAAAAGGAAAATAGGCAGCTAAACTAGCATCACATTTAGGCAAAACATCGGATATGGCTCCTAGGGCCTAAAGCCTTCCTTGAGCTATGGCCAGTCACAATGAACTCCCTTCCCCCCCAACAATCCTTAAAAACTGATGTCTTGGTTCCTCACAAAACATCAAAGTAAGGAAATAAAAAGGAGAGAGGAATGGAGGAGGTTAATATTTCCCCAGGTTTTCTCAGGCAGCCCGTGTGTCTCTGAGAGGAGATCAAGGCTCTGTGTGTTTGGGATGTCAGATGCTTGCCTGGGATTTCAGCCTGCCCCAGCCACAGATGTTCTGTGTGCTCAGCCCATCCATATAGAGCATTTTCAGCAGTCTGACAAGCCCAGGATATTCATGTGCTGCATAATTTTTTTTCCCAGGAAATCCTGTGAGAATCCTACAAAGCAGGAATAATAAAATATACATGATACATCAGTGTTCACTGAACGAATTAGCCTTTGCTGCACTTCATCTCACTTCTTGCTCTTCCTCTGTCCTGCCTGGAAACTCCTTAGGACACAGATTGTGCTCCTGAGTCCCTAATGTTTGAAGGAAGTCCCAGCTTGTGGGTATGTCTTGGCTGTCACCTGACTCCACTGAAGCTGGCTGGGCTCTCTGTAAAGAGATTGGAGATTTAATTTAATCAAGATGGCAAAATGTGGCTCCTGTGCTTCCAGGCTGGATTCTGCACTTCAATTTCCGTAAGGGCAAATGATGCTAGGAAAAAGGGAGAAGGAACATAAATTGAAGCACATCAGGGAGGATGTGCTACATGGGAAGCATCTGTATTCATCTTGAACGGTTGTTTTGGAGGTTAATTTTTATGTTTTAAGGAGCATTGGCATTGAAAATGCCCTCTCAGAAGGACAATAGAAGGTTCTAAGACACATATACGAGGCAAGGCTCATTGAGATTGCAAAGCAAATCAGAGTCCTCCCCAGCAGCAGTAGTGGAAGAAATTAAAACTAAGAAAGTAGGTTTAGATTGGCTTTCTGGAATAAATTCTTCCCTGTGAGGGTGGTGAGCCCCTGGCACAGGTTGCCCAGAGAAGCTGTGGCTGCCCCTGGATCCCTGGAAGTGTTCATGGCCAGGCTGGACAGGGCTTGGAGTAACCTGGGATACTGGAAGGTATCCCTGCCATGGCAGGGTATTGGAAGTAGATGATCTTTAAGGTCCATTCCAACCCAAATCAGGAGATGATTCTATGATAAATCTCTCATAAGATGTTTCCAGACTTTGTTTCAACATTTTCGTGTAAATTTGTTTGCATCATTTGCCCACAATGAGTCACCTATTTAATAAAATTAGTTTAACCAGTAAATATGAATATCTAATTTTTCTACCATTCAGCTGAACTTCGCTCCAAAAGCATCCAAGCTGATATTGCAATAGGTTCCCCCTCATCTTTGGATCCTGGGATGCTCTGGTGATGTGGAGAATTTCTCTTTTCTTCCGCAGCAAAGCCGCTTTGCTGGAATCACTGCTGAGAACGACAAAATAAGATGTTTTATATGGGTATCACGTGCAAGCTACCCAGACCCTGCTTACCTAATCAAAACCACAGCAGCTTGTATTCAAATCTTGTTTGGGACTGACTGAAGAGGCTGGGAAGGCCACTCTCAATGTCCCCTGTCAAATATCCACTGTCCTTGCTCGGAGCCCAGCTGGCTGGAAAACTCCAGGGCTCTTGAGGCAGTGCTGTCAACCAGACATGTGCTGTGACAGAAAAATAGGTCAGAGTCATCGTGTTGTGGTCTGATTCCCAGTGTGTAGCCAAAGGCATTTCTGTGACTGAGTCTTTAAACGTGGGGGAAAAAAATGGGGATGGACCTTAGGGATGCTGCAATAAGCACCGTGACATTTTGGCAGCACAGGAGTCCTTCGGTCACGGGGCCTCCTGGAAACAGCCAAACATCTCAGGAATGGCTGCGGGGAAGTGCCTGGAGCATTTCAGCCAAGACGAAGCTCTTGGACACGAAGGAGAACTCTTCAAAGGCACAAAAGGAAACTTAACTCCTCTTGAATTTCATGCTTTGGAAAATCTACCTAGCCATAGTATTTTTTGCTTGACAGGCAAACTTAGGCTCGGGTTTCTCCTTTTTAAAATAAGCTTGACAAACTAATTAATTAAAAAAATCCAGCTATCATGTTCTGCTCTTGCATGTGACACAGTAACCATTAAGGCATTAGGAGATAAACTTATCTGAGCGCAGAGGGAGGAAGTTCCAGGTTGTACCTGGTTTACATTAAATAGTAGGTCAACCTGGTAAAGTGCAAAGTTAAGCACACAAGTAAGTCTCACCAGGACTAGGAAAAACATTATTGTAATTAAATATGTCATTAAGTGATGACTCAGAAGAACCAGGCTAGAGGACACCGCAGAAATACTTCAGATTTATTTCCTCTATTCTTCCATTTGGATGAACACATCCAGGGGTTCAGGCACACCACAGAATCCAGCTAATTCCTGCAGAACCTGAAAGGCAGAATGACAAAACACAGTGGAGACAACGTCCATGACCTGGCAGATAAAGACTGACCTGCAGAAGAACTGATTTAGCTGTGAATTTTCCATCGGGTGATCGCATTGATCCTGGCTTTCCATCCCAGGTCTAAGAGGCAGAATAGATTACTTCCTGGTCCTTTAGGTATCTCCTGGAACCCAGGCAAATATAAACCTAATAGATTTACATTTTATTTAGGTTTATTCATTGTAAGGCCTGGAGGAAATGATTCTTGGTTTTTTCACTTCAATGTACATAATTTAGGAAAAAAAGATAAACATGTCATTAAAAAAATAATTCTATAGATGGAAAATCAAATACAAACCTTAGAAATTGGTTCCTGGGATTGACAGTTCTTATTGTTGGAAAAATAAATAAATAAATATTGTTTCTAATAAAAATTTGTCCATCTCAATTTTTTTGATGTCCAATCGTATTATGCCCATGTCAGGTAAGCAGAATATCCTTCTGTCATCTTTTGATGACCTACCAGAATCAAGCCACCCCTTACTGTTTCCTTGCTTTTCTATACATCTTGAGGGCCCTTTAAGCCCTTCAGTACAAGCCATATATATTTAAATCCTTTCATCAGTCCTGTGACTCTCTCCAATTTATTCACACTTCTTCAATTTGCCTTCTAAACCCCCGGAAGGTATTCTCCAAAATTTTTGCTTCCTGGGACGCTGTGCTGCACAGTAAATGTGGACAGAAAATCTTCATTCCTCAAAAGATAAATGTACAATATATATTAAATATTGATTGCCTGCAATGAGCACAATCAAGGGACCCCCTACCCCAATCTCTTCTTTCTTTGGCGGTTCCCAGATTTCCCCATCACTTGCAGACAGCAGTAACATGGGGTTTTTTCCCAGTATATCAGTAAAAGAGGTTGAAGTATGAGGCCAAAACAACTCTGCGAAGCACCACTAGAAGCACAGGAGCTCAACGAACTGTCTCCTGTTGCAATTAGAGTTTGAGATCTATCAAATGTCCAGTTCTTAACAGATTTTACATTTGCCAAGTGGATTTAATCAGCTTAAAATACCTTGTGCTACTGATACCTTTATATAGTGCCAACTCTATTAGCACTGTTGTCCCTATCAACAGGGAAAAGGTAAGTTTACTTTGACAGGATCTCCTTTCCATGAACCGGTGCTGATTGGTATTGACTACATTAGTGCCTTTATTAATCTGGTACATTTGAACTGATGTACTTATCAGCGGTTTATTATTGTGCTACAATTGATACAGTCTCCAATTGTAACTCGCAGACACTCTGGAAATAATGAAATTCAATACTTATAGCCCTCGGGCGGCTTGGTGAAAATCCTGGGGTTCAAGTTATCTGTTTAGCTCGAGTCACTTGCTGCTTAATGACCACAACAAGTATTGGTGAAGCGGAGGTATTTAATTTTCAACACACAATAAGACTCTGTCACCGGGCTGTTGCACCAATGCAGCACAGAGGTACTCACTGAACAATTTTTCCCTCTGTCCTTTTGCCTCCTTTATCGATATCCTACAGTTTCTGACTCCTCCTTTTTACTTATTGTTAAAATAAGCGTGTCTTTCCTCTGAATGTGTCAAGTTTGACTCTGTGGGTGGGCACACAGACATTACCCTATAGGTGGGGCATACGCATTGGATTTTGGGGCAAAGGCAAAATACGCTTCACTGAATTTGTAATTATCAGTCACATTTTTCCTTAAATTATTTCTTTTAACTTTTTTGGCTTGTACCTGATATCAGCCTTAGGAAACTGGCCATTTTTAGCAGCTCAGTGTGCATGTAGTGTGTCCACATGTTTGTGTGTACATGCATGTGGATTTTCTCCTCAGTCTGCTGCTTTTTGTGTGCACATTATAAAATCTGCATACTCCCAGTTCAATCCCTGCTTCTGTTTAATTCAGGCAGTAAAGGAGTAGCTGGAGATGTCCTAGGGAGATAAAGGAACTGGGCTCAGGAGCTGTAAAAGCCAAACATCTGCTGGAAAGCAGGACACTCCCCCCATGGCAGAAGCTGGTGCTGGATACCTGCCAGCTTCTCCTGCTTTCCCACACCAGGATTTTGTCAGCTGTCCCTGCAGCAGCAGCAGCAACTTTTACTTGCAGAAGGGCAGAAGGACTCAGAGGTATCTCTGAGGAATATTCCCCCCATTTCCACGTGCTACTGGGAACATCTTAAAATCCCTTAGAGCAACTTTGATATTAGAATTGATATTTCTATAAATATAAATTCCTGTATATATTCCTCTTTTCCTTATCTGAGGAATACAATACTTGTCCCCTGACTGGGAAAGCATCTTACTTCTGTGGAGCAGGAGCTTCAGAAGTAGACCAGGTTAATTACAGGTATGACCTGAAGGTTTGAGGTTCAAGAGTCAGTATAAAGGAACATCCTTCCTTGGAAAAATCAGTGCTGGGCTGGCCAGTGTTGAATAAAGACCTCATCTGTGCAACATGCCTGAAGTTAACAACTCACCTGGGGCCAGGGGGATCCCTCTCCAGGCAGCACCTGCAGCTGACCTACAGGTAGTGCAGCAATAAATTTAAATGAAGTGGCTATATTTAGATTTAAATGAAATTGTTACATTTGGATTTTTTTTGTCTGTGAGCTGAATCTCATCCCATCATGCCTTGTTTCAAGCCACAATTTACCCTTGAATTTTCATATCTACACCGTTATTGAGTACAGCCCTTCAAAGACCTCTGCTAACCAAAGGCGTCTCACCCCCACCTTGGTGTCCTCTCCCCTTCTCGTGCTTTCCATGGGTTCCCGATTCCTGTTTGTTTTAGAAAAATCCACATTTCTCAGGTGGCCCAGACCAGCCCTGTGATTTCAGCTGGGCTTGGATCCCACCCCATCTGTATGGGACACCTAAGCTGGCACTGCTTGAGCTTCACCAAATACCTTGGCCTTAGAGGACTCGAAGCATCAATATTTGACGCAATGTGGGGGGACAGCCCCGATTCATGATGACACTCTATGGGTGTCCCAAGAGCTTTCCTGAGCTGTTGGGTGTCATCAGTAACGTCAACAAGAAAAAGGTCAGCACATTTTGTGGGCAGATCTCTGACCTCCTGGGCAGCTCATGATTTCCCAATGCTCCTGTGCTGTGACAACAGTGATACATTAACTTGATAAGCTTGTGCAGGTTCGGCCTGGGGAATCTCTCCAGCTGTTTATCTTCTGCCATTCCTTTTCTTGTTAGACTTGGGAAGAAACTGAGTTTTCAGAGAATTCTATTGTTGCTGTAAAACGTAATTTGCTCTGCTGCAGAGCAAGCCAGGCAGAGTGAGCTGTGACTCTTTTGCTTCCTTGCTGGCTGCCTGTCTGGCATCACTTTCCCTCATAAGCTGGGCTCTTAAGTGGAGACAGTGCATCCAAGGTAAGGATATTACCTCAAACCTCCTCTCTATAAATAGGCCTGGCTGCCGCCCCGAGGTTCCTTGTTCTGCTGTCAGAATATGGCTAAATGGCCACTTACAAATTCCAACATGTGCTTGATGTGGAGATTACAGCTGCTATCCAAAACAAAGGAGCTTTCTCTCTCACAACGTGCTGCTCCCTTTATGAGGCAGTTTGGAAAACTCCCGTCTCTTGAGAGGGTTTAATCCATGCCCTAGTGCTTCCTTTGTGTAAGGACAACGCAGTTTCCTTCAGACCTAAATGAAAACAGGACCCTAGAGTGTCTGTCAGAATATGTTTGGTGCCCTGAAAACCACAGCAGAGGAAAGGTCTGGTCCCTGGGGCCTCACCTATGGAGCGAAATGAAAAGATGCAGAGTTATGTCAGCACAGGATGGTGAGTGCAGGGATGCCAACCTGGAATGGCCTCGGTGCAAGAGTGGGGCATTGCCTCTGTACCCCCAGGAGCCAGAGGAAAGATGCTTGGTTTGGGCTCAGGACTGTGCTAATGTACCTAGTGGCGAGTTGTGATTAGGCTGAAAGTGGCTAATGAATATTGGTTGCTACAAAAAGGGGAGGTTTTGCAAAGAAAATAATTTGTTCAGTGCCCCTGCACAGCTGCATTGTCTCACAGGCGCTTTAACAGAGCCAAAGAGAGCTCTGTTTTTCTTGTACTTTGTCCTTACACTATTTTTTCCTGCTTGAGGCAATTTTCAAAGGAAGTGGGAATGGCTGTGTTCTCTTGATGGATGTGAGAACTGGGAGATCAGGTGAAGGGGTGTTTCCTCCTGTCCCCCTGCAAGTCCAGGCAGGATTCGAAGCAGGCTGCCCCACCACCCATCCTCTGATGGAGGAGAGCTTCCCTCACACTGAGGCATCATGGCAAAGCCTAAGCATGACACAGCAGCAGCTCCTAAACCCTTGGAAAGCCTTGTCCTTGCTGGTGTGGTGGGGCTGAAGCATGGCTAACACAGAAACAACTTCCCTTTGAGTTCTGGCAACGGAATTTGGGCGTGATTTATTCACGTATGCTGGGTTGGCATCTCCAGCTGCCGTGGCGACTCTACAAAAAAATATCATTAACTTTCTCCATGGCAGCCCCAAGGCAGATGGCCATCACGGGCCTGGCAGCAGCAAGCCAGATGGCACAGGGAAGGCAGTGGCTGAGGGGTGTCCGTGCTTCCCCACCCACCAGCTTTGCCGCGGGAGCGGGGTATATTCTGTGGGTGGCCAGTATTTATATTTGCTTGTAAATTATGGCCCTCAAAATGCTAAATGGGTCTGGCTGCAGCCTCAGAGCACAGCCTGGCTCCTGTGACCACAGGTTTGAGTCGTTCGAGCGGAGCCACGCTCACCTCCCAGAGTCACAAAAGAGTCCTTTGTGCATTTTCTCCTGCTCCTCAGGCGTGCAGTCCTCGGCTACTCCGCTGTCCCGTTGCCTCCAGCCGCGCCAGTGCTTGTGACTCAGCTGGACTCGGCCACCTAGAGCTCTTAGCTATCAATCATGACACCTACCACTCGTCTCCTGCCATCTGCTCTCCTGCTTTCTGACATCTCCAGAGCTTTGCTCCTCACCCACATGCCATTTGGTTCCACGTCTCGTGGAAAGCATCACCCGGGCAATGCTTCCCAGCTCTCAGCACCAGAGCTCCTTGCTCTGGTAGGAGGAAAACGTGGCTCTTGGTGATGGGAATGCTGATGGTCTGCCTGTGTTTCAGCCTCCACTGTCAAGTAAATGCCAGCAGCAGCCAACACCTTGCTCTACCTACAGCATCCTAAGGGAGGGTGCACAGCCTGAGTCACTAAACAAGGATTGCCATCATTTTAAGCAGGGAGGACTCATCCTTCAGGCTCTGCTGACATTGCCTTCAGAACTCAGCCTGGTGTGCTCCCATGTCCTCAATTCCCCCACTGGCTGTGGTTATATCAGTCCCTCAGCCTCTCCACATGACTTGAGAGAGAAACCTCAGCTCATGCCTGCGACCGTGCTCTCAGCTTCCTTCCTGCTGCACTCGTGTCCCAGCCAGGGTGACAAGGAGCTTCGATTTACCAGCTCTCAGGGAGTTTTATTTTGAACATTTTATGCAAGCCAGAGGGTTGCCCAGCCAGGGCAGGGCTGTGGTCCTGGGGGTCGTGTCACCTCCTCCATCCCGAACACGTCTGTAGGTGTGGAGAGGCTGTGCAGGGCATGTCCTTGGTGTGAATAAACATCCAAAGGGATGTACTTTGCCACTCGTCTCACACTAATGCAGCCCTTGTTAGCTGATGATTTTTGATGGAGATGTGTGTGCACTAATGGGAGATTGCCAGGCTAGAAGTAATTAAAAAAAAAAGTTCCTTTCAGCATGTTATAATCATTCTGAATTATTAAACAGGACAGAATTTTTAAAGTCTAATTCACTTTTCCATTATTTATGCTGTCTGCTTCAGTTTTATTCTGTCTTTTGAGAGTTATGAATCCACCAGAAAGTTTCACTTTCAGGTTGCGATGCTGTCGGTGTTGGAGGCTGCCAAGACTCCAACGCTGCTCATTTAAAAACTCCGTATGAAGGCTGCATCCTTTCCCATTTCCATGCACGGCACTTAAATTTCAGGTCCTTTTTAGCACTGCACCTACAATGGAGGAATTTTTCCAGTTGCAGCAAGAGGCCACGGACGATCAGAGAAAAAAGTCAGCACATCAAAGGTGCAGGGCAAGGAGCAGCACATGGGCAGATCTGTCCTGCAGTAGGTATGTGATCAAACAGATAAAAGTCCATGCCTTCCACCAGCCCCTGCTAATACATCCCAGCTCTAGCTGCAGCCTCTGCTTCTTAAATGCTCTGAAACAAAAGGGTTTTAAACTGTAATTCACTGTTTCTTTTTTTGACATATTTCTAAATCGGTTCAATATGGTCTCGAACGACTAAACTGAAGTGTTTGACTTGCTTCCAAATCGAAGCGTTCATTAAAAAAAAAAAAAAAAAAGGAAAGGGGAGGGTGAGGGGGGGGAGAAGAAAATGCAAGGAATAGAGAAGTGCTCTGGTAGTTTAAATCAGTCAGCCCTGCACAGTGATTTAAAACCAGTGGAGCACTTCAAGTTTTCATAAGCACTTAGCTTTGGAAGCAGTCCGAGCCCTGAACACGTGCGTTTGCGGAATCATTTACCATTATTAGAGAGTTTGAATGGTGCTTGAGCTCTCCCTCTGCCCCGATAAGCACTCCGGCTGCCTGTGATTAGTAGGGTGGTTCAAGCTTGTGCACAGTTGAGGGTGATTATTTTCAAGCGTGCCATCGCCTGTCCCTATCTCCAAAGATCTGAGATCTTCCAAATTCATTAATTCCTTCAGCTCATCTGAATGGAAATTACTGACTAGATGTGGTTCCCTCAGTGCAATTTTACAACGTGTGTCACAGAGAATAATAAATGTTTGCAGCCAGGGCAGATGGAGCAATAACGTGCATGCCACAGAGCACTCCCGTGCTGGGTCAGACCTGTTATTTAGATATGTGATGGTGGAGCCTCTGTGCTCCAGCCACGGGCTGGGAAATTCTGGATTTAGATGCCCCAGTGCTTGCTTTGAGCTGGAAAGGGCAGAAGGACAGCGCTTGATATTCCCATGTGTTTCATAGCTTTGTGTTGTGCTGCACTGATGGACAATACCTGGCTAAGCCAGGGCCAGGGTTTTGCACCAGCACAGAAGTAGTCAAGGAGGTTGTCAGATGAAGCTGTGCAAAGAGCTGATCTTTCAGGTTTGCTGGCTGACCCAAGCAAGTTTAAAAAAAAAAAAAATATTGTATGAATTCAGGTTGGCTAAAGATGGAAATGTTTTGCTTTTCTGAGCTAAGGAAAACTCTGAAAGAAACAACCCTGTTTCTTGTTTTTCACTTGTTAAGCTTTTTGGTTGTTAACTGCTCGCAAATTTTGCAAGAAAATTCTGTTGCAATAAGAAAAATGGAATTGCTTTGACTTGAAATCATCTCTGCAATTTCCCTCAGGTCTTTTGGCGAGGTGGTAAAAAACAACAAAAAATGCAAACTCGAATTCCTACTTTTCCGTGGAAATTTTTGACCAGCAGAAAGACCGCATGGTCCAGTGTAAAAAAGACACGAAATGTCCAAATTTGTGCATGAAGCAATCTGGGTCAGTGATGCTGCTGTGCAGCCCAGCTCCCTGTGAGGGCTTTGCAGGAGCCCAGAGCTCTGCTGCTGCCGGCAGGGAAGATGCCGGGAGTTTGAACTTTCGAGAGGGTCCCTAGATTCCTCCATGTGGAAAATCAGAACAATCTGCTGGCAAAGAGGTCAAACTGGAGGCATAAGAAAGATAATCCCACCCCTACCTCCTCCCAGACATGCAGCCAGTGGTCTCCAGTGCCCTGGCCCACTCCAGAGCTCCCCTAGCCCATCTCAGGACATCAGGAGCTGCCTTGGCTCTAAAAAGGAAAAGGAGAGGGGGTTTTCCCTGGCAGATAAAGGATGGGAGTGATGCCCTCCCTGCCTCTGGGACCACCAAGCCCCCCATACAGGGGCTATTCTCTGTGCTATCTAAGCAGGGTGTGAGTGCTGTGAGGATCAGGCTGGAGTCTCCAGCCCACCTGGTCAGGTGTCATTACCTGATGGCTCCAATCATTGCTGATGGGTTTGCAGAAGAAGGGTTAGGGGAGGACCAGGTGCTTGGATGTCCCCGCTCCATGGGAGGCTGCAGTCCCAGCTGATCCCACTTCTCCGAGGCTCAGCCTTGGGCTTGTGTGCCTAGCCCACTGCTCTGTAGGAACAGGTGCCTCCAAAGGATGGTCTTAGACCCCTGTTCTCGGGTGAAATTACTGTCTCTGTAAATATCCAGATACCTGAATTTCAATCTTTCCTTCAAAATACTGTCATGAAAAACTTCTGGGGCTTTTCTTGTTTGTTTTGGTTTGTTTTGGTTTGGTTTTGTTTGTTTTCTGTTCTGCTTTGGTTTTGGTGGGTTTTTTTTGGTTGGTTTTTTTTTTTTGCAAAAGCAAATTCAGAAAATATTTTTGTGGGGAGTGCCCAAGGAAAACCTCAAAACCATTGATTTTACACGTACAAGATTTCAGTGTCCTGAAGAAACGCATAGCAGAAGGTCCTCCATACCTTTGTGAGAAAAGAAAATTTTGGGCCAGACCTAGCAAGCATTTCTTGAAAGGAGACAGTCATATATTTAGAAACTGCCCTGGTATTCTATAAACCACTGAGAAACTGGAACTGAAGAAACTTAATGCTCTTTGGAACTACAAAAAAGGGTTTGAAAGATCAAGACAGAGCTGTGGTAAAAGGTGACAACCCTTAGGTAGCTGTGCTGATGTCTTTAATCACAGGAGTGCAGGAGGGAGTGAGAGCTGAGGTTCTTGTGCTCACCGCGGGCTGCCTGGATGATGCTGTTCCAGCTGTTTCACACCTCTGTGCCTCAGTTTCCCCTTCTTCAGTTTAGAGGCTGGGATTCAGTCCTGCCCTGCACTCAGCTGCCAGCTGTGCTTGCGCCTTGCTGTAAGTTCTAAGAAGTTTGTGGGGTTGTGGGTTTTT
Source organism: Callaeas wilsoni (assembly GCA_013398955.1). Lineage (NCBI taxonomy): Eukaryota > Metazoa > Chordata > Aves > Passeriformes > Callaeidae > Callaeas > Callaeas wilsoni. The sequence continues at coordinate 27,866 of VWPU01000620.1, forward strand.
TCCCCTCCTAGATGACTGGGTCTCTTTTGTCTCATTTTACAATCCTAATGGAAGAGAAAAATACACCTGAATTTGCCCTGTTCTGGAAGGGGAAAGTCGTTCCCATTATTAAGCCGTTATTTTTATGAAGCTGTACCTTACAGGCTCTCAATACTTGTGTTATAGTCATCAAAAACCAGGATGAGATCCCATAAACCATTCTTTATAGTAACCAGATGGTCATCAAGGCTGCAAAGGTACCTGACAGTGCCTGTTACAGGGAAACACCTGCACAGACCTTAACCACCTCTGTGCCAGGCCTGCCGCTGGGGTGACCTCTCCTGCAAAAGCTGGGTAGTTATTTGGGGGGATATTGTCACAATCCCCCTCCCCAGACCCATTAACCAAAGCTGTCCCATCACAGGGATGTGCCCCCAGCCCTGACTCCTTCCCTTTTATTTTTAACCCCTTCTTTGGGCATAATGTGATTAGGTGGAACAGCTACTCCAGCCTTCCTGCACCTATTAGAAAACTTGGTTGACTTTTCCTTGTCTTTCTGCTCTATTTCTGGGAAATGCCACTGGGAGGGCTCTTTGGCAGGACTCCAGCTCACTGTGGACAGGGCCGTGGGCTCACATCACCTCTGAGACCCTCCCTGCTGGCAGAAGATGCCAGGTCCCACCAGCCTTCCCCACGACACCCAGTGCAGCCCCTCTTGGAGTCCACTTTCCTCCCAAATTTGGGGCTGTTGGCTCACCTGGGATAGCCAAAATGAGCTTGTGTGAGTGTTAGGACAGTCGTCACTGTGCCCAGGAGCAGGCAGCAGGCAGTCCCTGGGTCAGGTTGGCTGGCAGGAGGATGTTCAGAGAGGGCTTAGAGCAGAGGATATCCCACAAAAAGCGTAACCCATCCAGGCGTGTTAGGCCACTGACAGCCTCTATGTGACTAAGAATTCCCAATAGCAACAGGTTCACAGCACCTGGTGTGCCAGGGAGGTGCTGTTACTGGAAGGCTTGTTGCATCTCTCCTAAAAATCAGAGATGGACTGGTTTTGCCATCTAAACCAGTAATTAAGCAGAACTGGTAAAAAAAAAAAAAAAATTGAAGCTCCATAAGGAAATGCACATTATTGGTTTTGCAAAGCTGGTTCAAACCTGTTTTGATCCATGTGTATCCCAGCCTCCTTACGACATCCTGCAGCAGCCAAACACTTGATTAAAATAATATTGTCCAAATCCACCCTTTCAGGAGAGACAACAACTTCTGAGAAACGATTGCATGGTATTTCATTTTATTTCTTTTTGACCAAAATTAGCTTTTATAACCTGCAAAAGCAACATCCCCCAACCACAGCATTAAACTCTGTGGCTTCTGAGCAAGGGGGAAGCACTGGGGCTCTTGCAGTGCCCGTCTTCTGTGACAGCCTGATGTAACCTGCTCTGTATTGCCCAACTCTCCTTGAAAAATAAAAAAAAAAAAAGAGAAAAGAAAAAAAAAGGGAGGGGGGAAAAAAAAAGCCCTTACTCATGGCTTCTTTCCTCAGAAAGCCACACCACGCTCAGTTTCCCAGAGGGTGAGTCAGGCGCTGACGTCCGGCATCCTGCCTCTCACCCCGAGCCCAGGGCAGCGCGGAGGGAGGGCGAGAGAACACTCGGAGCCTCTTCTGTAGCCTCACCTCGCTGAGCTGGCAGTGCCTGGGGCCGTGGGGATGCAGTGCTGAGCACCGCGGAGGGGCAGGAGCTGCCCATCCCTCCTCTAACACCTTCCCGGTGGGATCACCCCTCTAAATAATAAACGTGAGCAAGCAGGTTTTTTGCCCTAAAGCAGCAGGTGTGCTATAATCCTAAAAAAAGGACACTACATGGCTTGGGAGATTCCTGTAATGAGCAGATATCTCTGCTGTCTGCAGTTTTTAAATTGTGTAGGTGTCTCTTTTCACTATTTGGTTACAGATATGCACTACTGATTTCTTTGGTTTAAATGCTCAAGAGTGACTTTCTAGCCTAAATTTTTTGATGTCTGGCGAGTATTGACGCTGCCAGTGGTGAAGTCACCATCCCTGGAGAGATTTAAAGGACAGGTAGATGTGGCATTTGGGGCCAGGGTTTAGTGGTGACCTTGGCAGGAATGGGTTAAGGATTGGACTCAATGATCTCAAAGAGCTTCCCTCACGTTCGCGATTCTATGATTCTGTCTGTCCTCTAAAAATCATGGGTTACATTTGAAAAGTGCAGTCAAAAGTGTTTGGAGTGGGTCTGATTATTCATCTTTGGGGACGTTTTTGAAGGTACTTTGGTTGCCGTAAGTTGAAATAATTTCAAGTTTGCTTATCCATGCCCTGCCTTTCCAACCTCTACCTCTCCATGCCCTGCCTTGTCCCGCCATCCTTTCCTCCTCCATCCTTTGCCTCTCCATCCTCAGCCCCACAACAGAACTTCCTCTACCCACACCCTTTCCACCAGTGACACTTCCAGCCCACCAGCTGCCCCTCAGAAATGCTCTTTAATGTCTTTAATCCACCACGGAAGGACGACTTTGCATCTGTCCACCAGCATCTCCACTTCTATTTTAAACTGGGCTTCCAGGCACTTCCTGAAAATAGTTGATGGCTCATGTGCCTTCCTGAGCAGTCAAGTGCTGTGAACTGTCTGGATTGGAAAGTGCAGATATCCAGGAACAAGGAACAGTGGAAAGTGTTGATTTCCAGGCTATTTCAGTGTGATATCAAAGCATGATGGAAAAATAGATGATTGGGTGTTGCCAGTGCTTTTGAGCTTAGGGCTGGTACCTATAAATAGAAACATCCAAAATTATTCTTAGAAATTGAGTCACTAGTTCTTAATATTTCTAGTAAGTCAGTGGGAGTTGTGCTTCTTAGGACAGAGGCAAAAAGTGTGTAAGCCCACACAAAAAATCAGCTTCTAAAAGCAATTACTGGCCCTTTTGCTCTTGAGCAATGTTTTCCCAAACAGGAAGATTTGTTTAACAGTGAGATAACTCACCCAAATCAGCTGCGCACAGCCCTTTTTAGCTGTAAAGGCACAAATTCAGGGCCTTCCCCACAACCCTTCGCTGCTCCTTTTTGCAGTTACCGAGCGTTTCTGTTGGGTTTTTGTCCCCAGGGGCAGCTCAGCCTTGGTGAAAGCATTGGCCAAGGTGGGGTGAGGGGGTGGAGGAGAAGGAAGTGGTCTGTGAAGCCTTGGGATCAGGAAGGTGCTGTGGGTCCAGGTGTGTTGCAGAGGGAGGTGTGGTGGCATCTCATTGTGCAGCGTTTAGACCCACGTGTGAGACAAGTGTTGGTGTCCCACCACTTTGTTAGGGAAAGGTTCTTCACCCAGAAGGTGGCTGGGAGCTGGAACAGGCTCCTCAGGGCAGTGGTCATGGCACCAAGCCTGACAGAGCTCAAGAATTGTTTGGAAAATGCTCTCAGGCACAAAGTATGACTCTTGGGGGTGTCCTGGTGCAGGACCAGGAACTGGACTCGATGATCCTTGTGGATCCCTTCCAGCCCAGGATATTTTAAGAACAGCAGCATTTTCTGTCATCCATCCATGAGCACGTGCCAGCACAACTGCAGAGCCCGGGGTGATTTTTACCTTGTTTTCCACCTTTTCCTCCTTGGCTTCAGGCAAATATGTTCAAATTGTGTCTCCTTCATGCTGAGATGGAAGCAGGGATTTCCCTGCCACTCTTGCGGTGCTGACTGCTGCATCTGGTCTGCAAAAGTCACTCTATTCACACAGGCAGGAAGAGGATGAGTAACAGAGCCCCAGAAGTTCTTCCTCTCACAGATTTATGGTCCTTTCCCTTCATGAGGGCTAAGTTCTTTCCCTGAGCAAAATTCCTAAATCAATGGCTTGATTAATAGCTGAGAAACATTTTTCCCACCAAGTCTGGAAGGACTTTTCACACATAATTAGCTAAAAGAGCCAGAGAATACATACAGATTTTTAAATTGTATATTATTGTTTTAAATTATATAAAGTATTCAGTTTTAAGAATCAGATGAATAAAACAATCTTCTTGGGTGTTCAGTCACACAAAGGAGAGCAAAATGCAAAACAAAAGGTCTGAGATACTCTGTAAGTCAGAGCCCTTAATTCACTGCATGCCGAGATATGTGACTAATGACCATCTCAAATTGCATAAAGACCTGAACTAGTAGAGGTCACCTTAATTTCCTCCACCTTAACTAGTGCATCTCTGATAAGCAGTGTGTGTGCATTAGAAGATGGGAATAAGCTAAACCAGAACATTCCTCGTCTGAGTTACACACAGGATGGGGGGAAGGTGGGGGGAATCTCTCAGAAATTAGTATGTCTGTAGTGTGTTTCCCAGAGTGACTCCTGTTCAGACAAGCATAACATTTGCAATTTCCCTCTAACATTTTTCAGTGGGTTAGGGTTCCTTTCGTTAAAAAAAAAAACAAAAAACCAGAAAAATAACCCCTAATCTATTCAGAATACAAGGCTGGGTCAAGGTTGGATTTTGGAAAGTCTGATGCTACGTGAATTTCAGGTTCATTTATAGTGATACCACATTGTGTTAGAGGATGCAGGACATAGGGATATGACAGGCTGTCTCTGCCTTAGAAGGAGAAAATTCATGCCACACCTGAAGTCTTTGTGCAGCTCAAATACGGATTATCACCACACAAGAAGAGCAGGAGGTGGAAATTTTGGCAGATGCATTTTGGTGGATTTCAAATCAGTGCATGGGTGAAAATTGGACATTTTGTTGGAAATGCCCAGGTGTGGTCAGGGTATTGACAGCTCCAGGGGCCAGCTGGGAATGGTGATTTATCTTTCAGCTAAACCAGACCTGCTTCTCCTTGCAATTCCTGACTACTCCAAGAGGTTCACAGGACTGTCTTGGCCAAAAAGAGATGTTTTTCTGCTGGCAAGACACACAGTTACTCCCTTTGAAGCTTGGGGAGCAGAGGAATTAATCCTTTGGTAGAGATCCATCTGGCCTTAGCTCCATGTCCTCACCTTCCCCATGGCCATGGTTGTCTAACAGGAGAAGGAAATGGCCTCAAGTTGCACCAGGGGAGGTTTAGATTGGATATAAGGAAAAATTCTTCACTGAAAGTGTTGTCAGGCATCATTAGGGGCTGCCCAGGGCAGTGGTGGAGTCCCCATCCCTGAAGGTACATAAATGATGTGTAGCTGTGGTGCTGAGGGACAGGGTTTAGTGGTGGACTTGGCACTGCTGGACTTGACAATCTTAAAGGTCTTTTCCAACCTAAACAATTGTGTGGTTTCATGAGTCTGTGTTTTAGAAGGTCTGTCCTTCCCCCAGCGCCCAAGGGGTGCTGAGCAGACAATCTCTGATCCCCACTCAGCTGGACACCAGGACCAGGGAGGGGAATATCTTACCCCAAAGACACTCAGCTACCAACTCAAGGTTTGACCAAGGATAGTGAGATTTTGGCCAAATCTTCCTTGCAGAGTCAAGGCTTTGCATGCAGCCCGAGTGAGCTGAGGGTGCAACCTCTCGAGCGATGGGAACGTGACAAACCACCAGGTGTTCACAAATGCATTGCATCAAATGAGAAAGCTCACACTGAACACAGATCTGGGTGGGGTTAAACCTGACATAGAACCAAGAGGTTTGTTCCTGCAGAGGCACAAGGTCTGGGTTTATCATTTCTGCTGTTAACATGCCCTCTGGCACGCCAGAACACCTGAGTTTGCTCCAACACGAAAAAACCACATTTGCCTCATCACACGTTACAACCCAGCACCTCTGCCAAGCACAGGGACACTGCCATGGTCAGGCTTGAGAGCGTGGGACATCAGGCCAGGTTTAGCTGCCTGCCTGTGGAGGAGCCCCAGTCTCCCTTGATGAGATCTCCAGTGACTGCAAAGGGAGACCGGGGAGACTCGCTCAGATGGGCAATTTGGGTGTCTGCTCTTGCCGAATGAGTCACACCCGAAATATTCAAAGGCATCCTACCTGCTGCAAACAAGCAGCCTTTCCCATGAAACCTCCTGTTTGCTATTCTGACTCTGACACCACATCTGATTTTGCATGATAGAAATCGAGTCTGTGCTTACTTTGGTGCGATGAGTGTTGTTTATCAAATCAGTTCATTTCTTTATGCGGAGCAAATTTCAAGGTGTTTATGACAATTAAAGTTTTGTGTGGGAACGCCACAGAAGCCCCAGGAATAGCATCAAACTGAAAGAAATTTATCTTCTGCTACAACCCACTGATGATCAGAGAAACACACCGGGAGGAAAGATGAATACCCAGTGGCTGGAGATAACTGCACATAATCCCCCAGGTGGTATTCCAGCTCTAGAAATTCAAGCCAGAATTTGGATTTTTGTGCAGAAAACAATTTAATAAACTGTTTGTTTCATTTCCTGGTAGTTTTACCAGCCGAATTGCTTGGTAATCCACTCTCACATCCACTGGTGAAGGGGAAAGGAATCCTGTTGAAAGGGTAGACAAGCATGGGGGGGGGAAAGACAGTGATCAGAAATTGTGACTCCACAGCACAAATTCAGAGCTAACATGACAAGCAGAGAGGATGGCATCCCTCCTCTGTTAGATGGCCATCACTGTGGGGAAAGTGAGGAAGGGGAGATAAAGCTGGGTGGATCTCAGGCCCGAAGCATCCCAATGGATGCTACTGAGCATTGCAATCCCCTTCCTGATCTCCCTGTCTTTTTGCTCCTCTTTTCTGCACATCCCCAAAAACCAGCAGCATTTGCTCAGGGTCCTACAAGAGCCAGCTGTGGAGAGTATTCTAGTTGTGATATTCCTCATGGTGGAACCATAAGGTTTAGTTTGGCTGATAAGACATGGCAGCGTGGTTTATTGTGCTGAATGTCTCCTGAAATCTGATTAGCAAAGCATGACACTGGATTCAGGCAACAGTTATTGAATCAAGTGATTTTAGATGGTTAAAAATGACCTTTCCCTTAAATTAAAGATTTACAGCATCATCTTATTTTGACCTTTTTTTTTATTTTCTAGCAAAACCTACCCCAAACAACAACAGCAACAACAACACGTTCAGTTTTCATTCATCCTCCCTCTCCTTTTTTTTGCAAACAGCAAGAAAGAAGTTTTCTGTGTGTGAAAAACTAAATGGATGGATGTTTGCACTGATACAGCCGAAAAATGTCACATTAACAAATAGCTTTTGTCTAAAAATTGTTGAATGAAAAGATTTACTATTCTGTTCATGAAAAGATCTCTATGTGGATAAATAATTCTATGTAACTGCTCCTAACTGCTGACTGCCTTTACAATACAACCGGCTCCCCGCAGCAGGGAAGGGCACAACCTATGAATGGATCTTGTCCTGCCTTGGGCAACTTAGATGAGGGATAGCTTAGGATGTAAGAGATTTGCTCGTGGGGAACTCCAGGCATGTCTTCTCTGGGTGGTCTCCTCTGAGTGTTTTGAAGCAGGCTTTGCTTTCAGGAAGGCTGCCATCATTTTACTTAAACTCCAAATGTCAGTGCCGTGCTGTTCTGCAGGAGAGGGCTGGCATTCCATGTCCTGGGACTGTGGTTACCAAGCCCTGGGGCTACACAGACCTGAACTCCCTCCTGGTTTCCTCCAAGTGCCTGTCCAAGTGATGGTTTTTGTATGTCTGTTCGTTTGTTTTCACAAAAGAATAGCCCCAAAACATGTCAGGCAAGGAGCAAATGCCAACCTGGTTTTTAGCTCAAAAAAACCCCAAAAATCTTTTTGTTAGACCAAAAGATTTGAGCCTGTTACAAAGGGAGGTAACCTGTGTAGTTGTGGGACCTGCTGGGGAAATGCCATGGGAGTCTTCCAGCAGGGTGACCCACACTGTTTGGCAGAAAGAAACCAAAGTGGGAGCAGAAACATCCCCACTTCCAGTTCTCCTCTTTCCCTCCCAGTCTGCAGGAAATTTCTCAGTTGGCGGGTTCAGGGGAGATTGAAGAAGTTGGTGGCAATGGGTTATTAAACACAGGAACCTCACATTTAGCTCAGGAGCCCCTGAGCTGAGAAAAGCTGAGGCTGGGGGAGACCCTGGGGACAGCATCCTACATCACTCCCACGGCATCTCTGCTTGGCTGTGCTGGGTTCTAGGCAGGCTAGATGTTTTTTCTGGCCCAGTTCAGCCACTCTCACGCTCACCACAGCTCCTGCTTTGCAGTAGCTCCAAGAGCTGAGCTCCTGCAGGCCGGGTGGCAGGGATGAGAGTTGGTGGTCATCGCCACCGGATCCAAAACATCAGTTACTCACCTTCATTTGCAACGAGTTCTTCAAAGACTGACCCTTGTGCACAGCACTTTGCACAGGATGGAGACCGTCACTTTTGCTTTGGAGTGTGGATTGGAGGCTTTTATATATTTATACTTTTTAAATTAACCCATGTGGCACCAGGATCCATCCCCTACTCATGTATCTGTGAATATATATATGTATGCGAGTGCTTCTGTGTTTGTGTGTGGTATATAATAACTCAAAACTGATTTCTCCCAAGCTTATTTACTGAACAGTTTTAAGCAGTAAATGAATCAGGAAAAGCTGGGAGAATTGGTGAATAAGTTTAAAAAGAATAACAGGGTTTTTTTCTGTGCAGCTCCAGAAGTGAAGCACAGTAAAAAGCACAGAACAAAAACCACCATAAGACCAAAAGCAACAATAGAGTGTTTTCCTTCCTGTATGTTTGTTACAGTTCTTGCTGGCCATGCAAAAAACAAGAAAAAAGAAAAGCCCAAATAAAATCTGGCACACAGGTCATTATGTTCTTTGGGAATCAGAAATAGACTGAGTGGGCTTGGTAGGCAAACACACATTTCACAAGCTCCTTCTTGTCACAAAGCCAATATTTGTTCAGGAGAGAATTCTTCCTTTGGGTAATTAATATTTTTTTGCTATTTATTGCTCGCTGGATGGATGTTTTGGAATGCACAGGGAAGGGGGGGAAACCTGGCAGTGTTCCTTGCAGTTATTCCATTGCTGCTGAGGCCTTCCAACAAAAATCACAGCACCGAGCGTACATTCCTTTCGTAAGCAAAATGGATCATCAGGCGATGGAATGGCTTCAAAGGAATGCGTGCATCATGCCTTTGACATTTTGCTACAGCTAGAACAGGAGCAAGGGGGGAAAGAACGAGCTATGGATGAGCACTTTCCTTAGATTGTACATTTTTTCTTGCTTGTCCACTGCGAAAGAAGATTTCCAGTTGGCACCTGGCAGGCTGGAGCTATTCCTCTTCCAAGCCACACGTTCGAGAAAAGCCAGAGAGTTTACATTAGAGAGGAACAGGAGGTGAAGGAAATTGTAAACTCGAGTGAGATGTTATAGGGCAGGTTAGATGCTGGTGGGTAGACTCACAAAAGTGGAATGTTATTGCTAAAATCTGGCTCCTTCCAAAAAACCCATAACGTTGTCAAAGCCTTGAGTTTTGTCTGCTAGTTTCAGACATTCCAACATATGCTTCTTATTTTGTTTTTAATACTTACAGTCCATCCAGAGACAATTCATGGCAACTGTGGCTATTGTAACACTATATAAAACACAGGGTTTGATGACAACTGATATGAAGTGTGATTGGAAAAAATAATGCCCCCTGGTAATGATAATATTTCCTGCTCAGATTGGTCTCACGATAATAGGGCTGCTCCAGTGGTGTTTTCAGAGTTATATACAGGACTCTGGTATTACATTACAGCTGCTGCCTGGTTATACATCCGTGTGAATAGGAGGGAATAAATGCACATGCAGAAACACCAGAACATCTGAAAATGAGGGCCAAAAAATGGCAATTCCTTGTTTGCCTTGGGACGGGGGTGGGAGAAGCTTTCTCCTCTTGGACACGGCTGACCAGGAAAGCACCTTGAGAGCTGGAAGCAGATGATTGTTAAAGTCCCTTCCTACCCAAACCATTCTAGGATTCTGTGATCTTGCCTTGTTTCAATGGGAAAAGTGTCCCCAGCACCCCGGGTCTCTGCCTTGCCCCAGCAGCCCCCCTTGGCCAGCTCACGCTTGGGCACTTGGCAGCCTGGCTCTGGAGGTCAGAAATAGCCCAGAGCAGGAAGCTTGGCTTTCAAAGAGGAGGGTGGATGTGGATGAGAAGCAGAGCTGCTGCTCTGAAGGGAGGCAGGGAGAGGGGGGACGACAACCTGCCCACTGGATGGGGTTGCAGACGGTTCGCTTCATCCTGTTCCAACAGGAAACACGTTTGAATCCTTTGTTGTAGCTCCACAAGCAGTCCAGCTCCCCAGCTCAGGGGGGGTTACTCTCATGTGGGAGCAAAGTCACTGGTGGCTTGGGATACCAGCACTAATATGAGCCTGTTTATCTTGGGTTTCCCCATCTCATCCTTCTTACTCCATGGCACTTGATTCCAGCAGTGCCAGCAGAGCTAGGAATGGGCTCTGGTTTCTGCCCCCTGGCTTTTAGCATTTAAATCTTTGCTTTTTCCAAGGTTCCAGGTTTCTGGGGTCAGTGGATGTAAGGAGACAAAGCTGAGGGACTGGTTTCCTCATCCAGAAGCGCACAAATATCTGCATTGGTGAAGAACACGCCCAACAGGCTGACGCAGGGACACGACAAGGGTTGTGGAATTATCCATTGGCTTCCTGTGACCTGCAGCAAATTCCTTCCCAGATTAAGGGCCTAAATCAATGGATGTCAGATAAAGGCAACTCCCTTTAAACCTGGCTCTTTGTGGCAGTGAGCTCTGCATGCTCACTGTGACTGCAGGATGGACATCAAAACCCAACGTGCGGCTCATGCCAGACTTGGAGCTATGAAGAGCTCAGGGCTGATTCCTGCTGTTGGAGGTGACCATGACAGCCCTCAGGAGACAACTGCAGCTGGAAAAGTTCTCCAGGAAAGATGCGAGCAAAGGAGTCATCCCTGAAGGAGGAATAGAAAAGTCAAAGGGATTTTTCTCATGACTCTAGGAGAGGTGTTTTGGCTCTCTCATCCTCATTTCAGTCCCAAAATGGGAAAATTCAGTCCCAAAATTGCAAAACTGGGAGAAAATGAGGGTTTTCATGGTTGGTGGGAGTCCTGGGACCCACGAAGCTGGGCTGTAGGATTTCACCTCCAGAAATCAGGGATGCCTCCAAGACCCCCATACCAGGGAAATGTGCTACCAACAAGAAGCAATGAGATGATGCTGGTGTATCCAGAGTCCACCGTAAATTCAGAGCCCTTGGACTCAGTGGCCCGAGACCACATGTCTGAGCAGGGGGATATAAGACAAAGCTGGCAAACAAGATCTGATCTCGCTCAGAGAGGGAGGGAACTGAGTCACCCAGAGATGCACTGACATCAAGGGGAAACTTCAAAGAGGCAAAGAAACTCAGGCTCAAGGACTCCAAGGAAATATCTTCAAAGGCTGAGCAATTTGACCCTGGGGCTGGGAACAGTGCTAGTGTCCACCCTCCTCAGGATGATGGTGGAAGGGGAAATTTTGCAACTCTCAAAAGTCTGCAAACATGCACAAAGACACGTGGAAATTGAGAATCGTGCAAGACGTCTGGCGTCACGCCTTGGGAAAGAAACCAGCTGAAGTCCCCAGCACTCTCATGAGGGAGACTACAGGACTTTGTCTTACCAAATCCTGATGAGAGCCTTTGGCTCTGCGTCATAAATATTGGTAGTGAAATTTCCGAGTGGGTTTTTATTCTTCCCAAACTCTTTCGCAACTGCTTCCTGGCTCTGCAAAGAAGCAGAGTTTGTTGTGTTGAGCTGCTGCTGCCGCCGAAAGACCCTCGGTTCCTCTCCCAGCAAAGTCACGCAGGGACAGCGGGCACTGGGGGCACTGACAGGGGTCACTTATACATGGGATTATTTCTCATCTCTCTCTAGAGCAGCACGTTGCAGAGTTGACTATCCCTCTGTGTCCTCCCCTGCGTTTGTCCTCAGAGGTTTCCCTCAGCCTGAAGTGGAAGATGCCTAGCTCAAGGGGAAGCAATTTGCTCGAAGTTTGTTGGCTAATGTCATGGAAACTCATTTCCCTGTCAAGAACTGCTGCACTTAGACAGGCTTTGAGGACAGCCCTACAGCTACCTGACCTGTCCCAGTACGCACTGTGTACACAGTACACAGCAAAATTACCAGGAGAAAGCCTCTGGAGTAGGTGGCCCTGAAGCCACTTGCCCAAATGGTTCCCAAGGGCAGATTTGCCTGGCACCAATGACAAGGAGGACATTTCCCACTAACAGTGTTGTCAGGTCCCAGGAGGAGAGGGAACAGCCTGACACGAGATGAAGTGGAGCCAGCTTTTTTCCTGGAGTCTACACTGGGTCTGAGCCTGACCTCTCCAGCTCAGAGAGGCAGGAGGAGGGGCTTGGATCCCTCAGCATCCAGCCTTGGTGTGATTTGAGCATGGCCAGGGCTGAATGCTGATGGAAAACTCTCAGGGCAGGTTTTACCTGCACTAATGCTCCAGCCTTGGCACTGTGAAGGCACAGTGCTGGGTGAGAGGTGATAGGAAGAATGGCTCAAAGGATGAAGATGCTGAGACCAGGCACCCCATGCACTCAAACACTGCAGAATTAGAGAATCATTAAAGTTGGAAATACCTCTGAGATCACTGAGTCAAACCTTTGGCCAAATTAACCGTAGCAGCAAGTGCCACGTCCATTCGTTTCTTGAACACTTCCAGGGATGTTGAATCCTCCACTTCCTCAGGCAGCCTGTCCAAATGCTTGACAACCCTTTCAGCGAAGAAATCCTTCTTGACGTTCAACTTGAACGTCCCCTGATGCAGTTTGAGGCCATTACCTCTCTTTCTGAAGAGAAGTGTCCACCGGGTCAGCAGAGTTTTGCGGGCTGGGCAAGGACCACACACCTCCCACCGTCCATCCCACCGTGCAGCCCCAATGCCGCAGCTCCATGCCCTGGGTCCTGAGGATGGCTTCATCCAGCTGGCATAGGGCTGTGCAGGACTGGCTGAGAGCTTTGTTAGCAGCCACTGCAGGAGCTCTCTGGGAGCTGCTGCTTGCCAAGCTCTGCTGCAGCCCATGCTCTCCTGCCCTGGCAGCAGCCAGCACAGGTAGGCACCTCGCCCAGAGCAGCCCTTCCCTCCTCTTCCCGGGCTGGGCAGACAGCAGCACCCAGCTGTGTGGGTTTGCTGTCTGTCTGCGATAAAAATCACATAGAAGAGACGGCTTTTTTATGTAACGGCTCTGATTCTTTTTCTCTTTTATGTCTACAATCTTCTCCTGAGCACTGCTGTGAGGGGCAAAAAAATTCCCAATGATAGTCACAGTGAGGAGAGCTCACCCAGCAGCAAGCAGAAAATATTTCCATAGCCCTGGAACCAAGCACCAACTAGAGGCCAGATTATGATTTTAGTTTTATTGGCAGGAGCTTGGAAGAAATCCACTTGAATAACTTGGGTTTGCCGTGTGCTAAGTGGGATCACAGTCCCCTGCTTTGCTGCCTGCACGCCTGCTCTGATTCTAGGGTGCAAGTTTGGCTTTCTGGATGGGAATGCAGCCGGTTATTGCCAGCCAGGAAACCGGCTCGTTTGGCATCAGCAGCAACCGGCTGCCAGCGCTGCGACTCGGCTTTTAGCCAATATGTGAATTTATTTTTTTTCTCAGTGGTAAAGAGAGCTCTGATTACTCAAAGTGTGCGATTTTGGGGTGTTCCAGGCACAGACATCACCATGCATTCGTTTCTCGGTCTGATTTCTATTTGGTACCAAGAACAAGTAGCACAAGTGAGCTTAGTCTCCTGTTTTCCCTTGTCCAGCAGGTCCAGGCAGAAGACATTCACAGTGCAGAGCTCTGAAACAATCTGCTCGCCAGCAGGCATGGACTGGCTTCTCCTGCCAGGCACTGATAGGTCGAAATGTTCAAACAAGTCTCATCCCCAAGTGCTGGAGAAACACAGGGAACCTGACACCCATCTTGAGTCAAACCTACGGCTCTGCCCCAGGACAGAAAATGTCATAAAACTGATTAAGATCTGGGCTGAAGTTGGTTGATAGAGACCATTTGGAGACCCTGCCAGCATTGTGGTGTCGAGGCTGAGAGGCCAGTCCAGCAGAAGGAGGAGGACCCGTCCATGTAGTCACTTGGGTGGGAAGAGTGAGGGGACCTCATGCTGTGTCCCTGCTCCTCAGGTAGTTCCTGAGCGGGTCATTTCAGCTCCCAGCACCTCAGCCAGGGACACCTGAAGAAAGAAGCCTACAGGGTGCATTCAGGAAAACATGCAATGTGAGGCCATGGGGATGTGGGGCTTTTTCTACTGGCAATACCTAAAACACTCTGCAGAAAAGACCCTGACTAACTCTGAATCCCTTGGGTAAAGCCTTGTCCTTCTCCAGGCCTCCTGCAATCTCCTTCCTTGCCCTGACAGAGGAGACTGAAGCTGCTTTTGGCTCTTCCTGCCTTTCCACCCTTGTGTCTGGAGGGTGCCAAGTAGAAGCCCTGGCTGGAAGGAGCCTCCACTTTGTGGGAACTTTGCAGTCATCCCGTCTCTCCTCACCACACAGCAAGGCTTGCAGCCGGCACAACTGTCTCCGTCTTAATCCCTTTCCTTTCAGGTGGATTGGGAGCAGAAAGGAGGAAATCAGGCCTTGCCAAAAGGAGGAGAGCATTGGCTTTGGGAGACTACAGAGGAAGCAAGACAAGAAGGTGACACAATTGTTTAGATGTGGTGATGTTTATTGCCTGTAGAAACCATGGCAGAACCATGAAAATAATTATGCCCGTGCCATGAAGATTAATAAATCAGAAGATTGAGAGAGGGAATACACCTTGAAGCATGTTTCATGCAAAAAAATTATGCAAATGTGGAGGAAATAGCTAATATGGTGCCTTTTCAGTACACTAAATGGGATGCTTCTAGTTTGGGCAGGGTTTGCCTGTTTTACCATGAGTCACATCCAATCCGTGCCACACTAAATCCAGCAAATATTGGCAGCAGAAAGTAGGAATGTGCCCACTGACAGGAGACCTGAAACAGAGTAGTTTTTCCAAACTTGATATGGATTGTTCATCTCTGGAACTGTTATGCAATTCTGAGTATTGCGTGTCTGTATATGTGGCTTATTATTAATTTATCCTTTGGGATTGCATCCTGCCAGGCTGAGCATTTTATAAAACAGTTATGTAGGTGTATGGAGACGCTGTGTGCCAATGTCAAGTGAAAGTGTGTTGCAGCAGAGATTTAAATGACAAGGCTCCGTGCTGATGATTTGGCCCAATGTCTTCATAGCAGAGGCTGTAGGACTCTCCTCCACAGATTTCCAAATGAAACACATAACTTCTGGTGGAGGATTTCCATTCCGTCTTACAAGCTCCTCTGGGCCATGCATGCTGTAAATTAAATTGCTTTATTTAAGGACTAGAACCAAAACCCTGGAGCCAAACGCCTTCTGTCTTCATTCATATTTGAATTTGTGGCTTAGGCCCATCTCCAGGTGCACTGTAAAGTGTCTTTTGTTTTTCCGTGTTAAGATGTGCTCAGAGCCAGTGGTCAGGAGACAACATGCAAGGCTTGGTGTCCCACCCTGACATTCAACAGGTCCTTCGAGGTCCGTGTGCCCTTGTGCAGAAATGAGATTTTCAGGGGAGTAAGAGTGAGGTACAGCACTGATGCCCCGTGTTCTCCAAAAGAATATTGTACAATATTTATTTTGTGATCAGGCATGTTGACTCATGGGAAGGAGAAGGAAACCAAATCCCCAAGGGCTAAAGGAGGGAAGACCTGCCCTAAGCCCCATCAGGCAGTGAGAAGGCTGGAGTAGGGACCCAGCACCTCTCCTGCCCGTGCCCACAACCTGTGGCATTCGTGACTACCAAGGCAGCAGGAAATCTGGAGAACGAAGAAGAGATCTGCCCAAAGATATTAAACACACTCATCAGCTGCTTCACAAATTGAAGCTCAGCACCAAGTGGGTATGAGGAGGGGGCAGAGGCCCCCACTACTTCAGATCCAGCCACCCCCCACCAGCACTGGTGATTTGGATAAGAGGGGATTTCATCCATCTCAGGGCAGGGTTTCAAACATTCAGGCCATTTTCACTTTCTCCATGGTGTTCTCTAACGCAGCTTCTGTGAGTGGCCAGGTCAGCCTGTTCACACATGGAAATAACCCCTGTCCAGCAGAAAGATGAGCAAATAGGGTAAATGTGACTTAAAAATACTGTTGGGTGAAGCAGGGCATAGCTTGAAATCTGATTCGTGCTGCAAGGCAGGAACCTGATAACATGGGAATCTTGTGCTTTTTTTCATTGAAGGTGCCTGGGAAACAAAGGGCTGAGAGTCACACTGCTGGTGGTTAGGAAATAGTAAAATGCATAAATCCTGGGGCTGGGAGAGACCTCAGCCTGAGGGTACCAATGCTCTTGCAAATAATAAATCCTTCCTCCTTATCTTGCAGTATTTATGATGAAAGTTGATGCAGGGTGGGTAAAGACACAGATCATGGCTCCTAGAAAAGCCAACACCAGAAGTAGGAGCTCTTACTCCAAAGAGGGTAAGGGTTTAGGTGGAGAAAGTGTGGAGGACACCACTAATACACTGATTTTGGCCGTAGGCTGATGAGTCTTTCTACCCCCACTCAAAGATGGACTTTCTCTTTGTTCCACACTTGCCTCTGGGAAAAAAACACAGCATCCAAAAAGGGTTGTTGTTGGTCTGCCTGTGTCCAGGAATGAAGCTGAGCAGCTGAACTCAGATGATGGGATTCTTAGGGCTGTCCTGTGCAAGGCCAGGAACTGGACTCCATCTTTGTGGGTTCCTTCCAGCTCAGGATATTCTGTGAGTCTCTGATTCCATGGATGGTGGCTGATGTTTAGAAAAATAACAGCTTTTTGCCCCCTTGTCTCATCCTTTTAAAGGTTTTCAGGTAGGCTTTTCTGAGCAAAGAGTCAGGCTGTTTTCACATGCCTTGCAGAGATGATGGAGAAAATGGAAATCATTATGTTCTGGTGTCTGAGTCCTTCCAGTAAAAGATTAATCCCTCTGAAACATGCTGGGGTGCAGGAACACAGATGTTTGGACTATCCTACACCAGCTATATAGAAAAATTCTCTTATTTTAGTTGCTCTGGCTTTTGAGGACACTGAACAGAGTTGGTTTTAGGGCACAGAGGGGTTTAGATGAAGCAGGAAGTTTAAGCTGGAGCAGGAATAATATTTGAGTGTGTCGAATTGGTTTGTGAAGGGCACATCACCCTGTGTCTCTGCATCCTCTCATTATGCAGAAAATCCCAGAGGTCTGAAGAAAGAGGCTGGGCCTTTGAGGAAGAAAAGAGAGGAAAACAGCATTAGATGGGATATTACCCACTGACTGCTATTTCATTTCTCCAGAGAAATTTACGATGTGATCATTAAATCCTCAAGAGACAAACCTGAACAGTATTTTCTTCCTTCTGGGCAAAAATCTTGGAACTCTTAAAAAGACATCGTATTTCACAGCTCAGCAACCCAGCAGCATTCAAAAAACTGGAGGGAGAAGAGGAATTTTTAAACGCGTAGTCTTTTTTCCCTCCGCCTCCCCTGTCCTTTTCTAAAGACTCTATGCTGTCAGAATTCTTTTCAGGAAAAATAAATAAATTCTAACATCTGGTAATTAATAGCTTATGAGGCAGAGAATAGTTGTCTGCAGAGGCAGTTCACAGAGCAGAGTGTTTGCCTTGCCCCTTATCTCTGGAGATCGCTGCTCGCTCACTACCGCAAAAGCTCTCCGGATACGGCGCTTAACCACAATTCTGCTGCTGCACTTTAGGTACACAAACAGGGGGATCAATACAGAAATTGTCACAATATTCAGGTTTTCTGTCTCGGTTTTGTCTCCAGCTTCACGGCTGCCTCAACCTTTGCAGCTCCACCTCAGTCACAGCAAGCGGATCTTAACACTTGGAACATTCCCCATCTCGGTGGCCTCTAAACCTCTCACATCTTGACAGCATCTTCAGAAGCTGTTCCTGGTGCAAGGAAAGGTTTTTTTCCCCCTTGTTTTATTGGAGACAACTTCTGCAGAGGGGTAAAGTGACTTGCAGAAGGTCACAAAGGGGGTGACTACCAACATACTCAGAATTGCAACCACAAAACTTTCCACTTTACCCTGGTACCACTGCTGAGGAATAGAACTAAAACACAAATCCCTGGCACAGTACTTCAGTCCAGATGTCACCCACACCATTATATAATAAAAATGTCCACATCAAACTAAATTTGTGGGCCTTTCAGAGTTGCAAAGCCAAACCTTTGAATTTCTGAAATGTGCAGGGCCAATTTTATTTTGATTTCTAGCAACCACATACGCCTAATACAAGAAAGACGTTTCTTTTTTTAATCCCAAAGCCCCACGCTATACCTTAGAAGACTGGGCCTCCAGAAGGAGCTATGAGAGAAGGACATAAGATGACCAGGGCATCCAAAACTGATCCCTGCAGCACTCAGCTGCACAAAGTGTGCCAGTCTTGCCATTGGTAAAGAAAAGTTTGCCTGAGAGCTGTCACACATCTTGAGATAACTAGGCTCCCTTACTTGAATTTCTGTGGATTTCCTGAGTGCCAGCCTGCAAATCCCCATCCCTGTTGCTTAAAGTTATTTAAGTGCCTAAATCCACTTAAAATCCACACCTCACTTCCACATTGCTCAATGAAAGCACCAGTCTCCAGAGGCAGGAGGATCCAGACACGAGGATGGCAGAACCTCAGGTACTGTGCAAATAAAAGGCAATGGGTTTCATCCTTCAGCTCCTCACAGTTTTGAAGCAGAAAAAAACCCAAGTCCTAATGAGTTTAAAGCTTACACTAAACCGCAAAGAACCACAGGGATTTGCAAAAATATTTGTGGCACCTGTACATTGAAAAAAGGTGCTTTTCTTCTGATGTGGGTGAAGATTCTACAAAAGGGGAACACCCTCCTGTCACAGCAGGGATGCTGTACGTAGGTGCCTGGACAAGATGTGGCTGGATGTGGTTGTTTAATTGTGACTTGCTGCCCATGCAAATGGCTCTTCTGCCGTTCCCTAAGCTGCTCTGGGGTGGACCTGCTGCAAGCAGAGGGATGGGGCACCTCATAGGTCCTGGCTGTTCCTGCAAGACAATTTCTTTTTGGTGACACTCAACATACTTGGATTTCTCCCTGTTGTTTGAAAAGTGGGTTGACACCCCAAGCCGTGGAGACAAAGTTAAATTTCCCTGATTTTCAGGGACAAGGCCACGTGTGGAGTGATACCTGCCCAGCTGGGACCAAGCCTGCTCAGGCTGTCACTTCCCTTCTCTCTGAGCTGCTGGCCGCAGAGCAGTTCAGCTGGGATGGAATTTATTCCAAGGAGGTGGGAGAGGCAAATTGGAATTAGTGCTGAATCCACCCAGGGACTGAGTGGCATGCAGACAGCTTGCATTCCTCACAGCCCCGTCCTCTGCAGTCAGGCTGGCCCCACGGAGCAGCCAGGATGCCACATACTGTCTTATTAACCTCAAGAAGATCGAAGTTCCACACCTCAGAAATTAAAGAGAATTGAAAGATAAAGAGCGAATGTGTTTTCTCAGCTTGTGCTACTCTAGGGGCACGTGCTGTGCCCCAGTGACATCCCCTAATTTTCAAGAAAAGACTGTCTCAGTCCTCAAAAAGGCAGCCAGGGAACTAATTCAAATTTTCTGTGACCCTCCATGCTGTGAAGGACAGCTAACCTCGAGTCAGCCTCCTGGTTAACACAAAAGAGCAGAAAAGAGTGTTCTTCACCCAGACCTTGGCACTGTCAAGTATTTTGAGTGCCTCGTGTCGCTTTGGGAGGAAAACACTATTATCTCACTCTCCACGTAGTGCTCCAGTGACAGAACACTAAATTTGGAGTAGCTGGAGTTCAAAGGAGATAGATTTAGGTGGCAGAGGGATCTGGGCACTCTGATCAACCAAAATAAATGGTCAAACTCCCAAGGACTCAACGCTACAGTCCTCAGGGAAATCAGTGGGAGTTTTCCCATAGGATTGCACTGCGGTAACTTAAATTAAGCAAGGGAAAGGTTTCTTACTCAGACACTGAGAGAAAGAAGTCTCCTCTCGGCAATTAAAATATAGAATTCTACTTGAAAGTGATTAATATTTCTAGTGTCTACTTATGGCCAAGCCACGTATCCCCAGCCCTACCAAATATGAACTTAAATACACAACACTCTCTGGAGTTACTTCTCAGTTAATAATTTATGTATTCTGGCAACAGATCAATGCAACTAGAAACTAGTTTAGTAACTTACCTTCGGGGTTGTCTATCTATAAACACTGCAGATTCCTAAGTTAAACAGAACCCAATTGTTTTCCCGTGTAATAGAGGCCAGGGCCTGATTTATATAGTTAATTTAAATGGTAATCTGAAAGAGTTGGGAAAAAAGGGACCTGTATCATTAAGGGCTATGAAAGAGGGAGAAACTGTTTACTGCTGGATTCAGAAATATGAGATATAAATGGAGATAAAATGCAAGTATCAAGACAAAAGTAATAAAACGATACCAGTGTGTGTTGGCTGTGCTTATATAAGGGCACGTAAGTCCTGGCTGATTTTTCCCAAGGTTGCCCTACACCCATGGAACTGTCTGATTCTGGGATTTGTGTGCAAGTGTGCAACCTAAATTCCTGCCTTTTTAAAGCTGGGCTGAGCACAGTGTCAGAAAGCAAGCAGGGATCACCTTGCTGCAGCTAGACTGGGAGTTTGAGGGCCATAGGGGTGTCCAGGCTTCTCCCTTCTCCTTACTCATGCCTGGAGAAGAGAGGGGACAGCAGCCTTTGTGGATGGCTGGTGCACCAAACACAGCTCACATTTGAAAGTGCCTTGCAGTGACTAATTAACAGGCATCTGTTACAACTTGTTGAGCCTTATCTTCATTTTCATACGCGCTATTTTGGAATGAAGTTCTATTTAGGCTCCTAAGCGTTGCTCAAGAGTCACATTACAGGATTAGCCTTCCTGACAAAGGGGAGGGGATGCTTTGTGGTTAGCAGCACGGGGTAGGAGGCAGGAGGCTTGGCCCTGTCCTGGCTGCTGCCTTGTCACCTGCTCTGGAGCTGCTCTCTGGACTCTCACTAAGCCTGCACGGAGAGTGAGGTTTCCTTAATGTCTGTGGTGCTTTCGATCAGAAAGCTTCTTTTCAAAGCTGTCACCTAAATATTGATTTAATAGTTCTCAGATGCCGCTGAATTATTCTTACGCAAATATCTGATCCTGCAAACTGAGCTGCACGGTGCCCCCACAGCTTCTCTGGGCAACCCATGCCAGGGCCTCACCACCTTCACAGTAAAGGATTTCTTCCTAATATCTAATCTATATCTACTCTCTTTTCATATATAGCCATTCCCCCTTGTCCTATCACTCCATGCCCTGGTAAAAAATTGCTCAAAGTCTTACCTCTGCCCCATCAGTCCCTGGCTACAGTCAAGACAGCCAGGGCAGAAACCTCTGGATGTACAAACCACAGCCCGTTGAAGCTGAAAGCCTCAAGATGGGATAATAAAGGATACCCTCACTGTGGGTCAGAGTGGAGGATTACAGATGCTCGCCCACACTGTGTAATCTTATCTCCGGGTGTTGCTTGTGTGAACTGTGAATTCTTCAGCTGCATGTGCACATGGACTGAGGGGAACTTCCAGATCCTGACTCATCTGAACTCTTCTATTTTTTTTTGGTCTTTACCAAAGAAAAAATAACGAAAGTTCCTCAGAGGAAGATTTTGGGGATACTGAACCCCATGCAAAGCTTGGGAAGTTACACAGCAGTGATGCGAGTGAACAAACCCTGAATAGGACTGGTAAAGTCTTCCTTATATTTTAGGACTAAGTAATGGAAGTTAGTGTTCCAACAGGGAATGTTCAAAGCCAGGTTGGACGGGGCTTTGAGCAATCTGGTCTAGTGGAAGTATCGCTGCCCACAGGGAGGTTGGAATAAGATGGTCTTTAAGGTCCTTTCCAACACAAACCAGACTGTGATTCTGTGATTTTAAGGTGGGTAACAACACAAACCATCTGGGCAGGGAAGGCAGAGCCCATGCCTTAGGCTCTTCTGAGAGACCCGGTGGATCTGCACATTATCTCTTCCTGTGTGGGCACTTTTGTTATGAATCATCTGCACAGGCACAAATATCATCATCTGAGACACCCTTAGGGTCAGTGGAGAGGAACGGGCACTTTGGGGTACAGTTCCTCTGCCATATTTTAGTCATCTGTTGCAGGAGGAGATGAACTGTGCTCCAGACCTCAGTGGGCTGGTCTTTAGTAGCTAGTCAGGTGGGGGTGACTAGTTTGGGTGATGCTGCTTGGATACAGCCATCGAAAGGAAGCATTTGGGCATCAGACTGTTTCTCTGGAATCGCAGTCACTTCTTTACAGTTCAATTTCAAATGCCGCTAAAAAGAAACCAACTAAAAAGCAAAAATAAAACCAAAAAAACTCATTTCAGAGACACTGAAGTAAGTGGGAGTGTGAACATATGTGTGTGTCCACATGGGAAACTACTCTGGAGTCACTGCAGTTCTTTAAATACCCAGTGAACGCGATGCCAGGTTCACCTCCCCTCCTGCACACGCTCTCCCACACGCGTAGGCTGCACGCTTCTGGTTCTCCAGTTTTAATGCAGGGGATTGGAGCAGAGAAAGCTGCTGATGAGCTCCAGGCTCCTGCAATGGGTAACACCAAGTAATCTCACTCGGTTATGCTCATTTACCATGTGGCTGTTGGCCTGACTGAGGAGCTGTTCCCAGTTGACACCCACTAAAACCTACATTGTTCTAATAAACATAATTAAATTCTTTTATAGACAGGATCCCTCAGCCTCTGTATTGGTATAAGAGAACTGAGTGAGAAAATAGTCCATCAGCGTCTAAACCCTCTGGTTCTTATTTCATTGGAAGAGATGAAAGAGCAGATCCTGCTTTCAGCTACACTGATGTCGATCTGGAGGGACTCCAGGTGAGTTACCATGGATGAAAACTGGGCATGGCTAGGATACAATTTGGGCCCAAAGTGTTTTGTGGTATATCCTCATAGCATGAATTGCATGTGTGCATTAAAGGAAACATAAACACTTCAGATTTTGAGAATGAGATAAAAATTCAGCTCCTCTCCTGGCTTTCCTGGGGTGGTTTTGAGCTGCTCCTTCCAAAGGTGAAAAGAGGGTGTCGTAAAGCCAGTTGGAACTTTTCCTCACTTCCCCTGCTCATTTCCAGCGAAGGTCAGCTCGTGTCACCACGTTGGGTGGCTTTCACCTCACCCATCGTGACCTGCAGTGTGACAGGCATGACCATGACACCAACCCCTCCAGTCTGTGCCGAGGCCAACTTCTCCTTCAGGCCTTTTGGGGGAATTTCTCACTTCTCTTCCCTCAACAACAAGTAAACCACTACATAAATATTGTAAGAAAGTCCCAGGTGAGAGAATGACCCCCACAAGCCCAATGCTACTACAGAGTCTCAGAAAAAGGAATGTTAGTGGACTCCAAGTGAGGGAGCACAAATTCCTGGTTCAAATTTGCAGAAATCCCCCATTAGCTGTGAGTTTCAGAGCTCATGGTCGTGTCCCTCGTGTACCACCGACTTCTGGCAAGAAGCGAAGCTTTTGGGGCTCAGTCTGATGAAGGATCCTCCATATTTCAACATAAACCATAGTGGCACCTAATCTTTAGACACTGGAACAACTGCAGAGATCCCAAAACTCCTGTTAGAAGGAAGCTCTTCCACAAGTCCAGGTAGATCTGGTGAAAGGGGCAAAGAGCCACCACCTCTTTTCTCCTTAGCACCTAATTGCACTTGACTTGTTTAATATGCAACGTCCCGGTTTCAAAAGGTGGGTGAGCAGTTTTCCCCCTCTAGACCAGCCTGCTGACCTGCTGTTAAGGAACATTGGTGGGATGGAGAGAGCTGAGGTTGTCCTCAGGCTGTGGAGCACATCGAACACTCACTTCCCACCTCCTGGGATTTCCAGCTTTATACTACAGGAAGATTTAAGGGATATCAGTGCCCGTTTTGTGGGCAGGCTGATCCTGTGCATGGAGCACTCAGTGGGTGGGATCCCACTGGGGAATTAGTCAGAGGAATGGCTCATTTCTGTATGCTCAGGAGCTCATCATGACCTAAACCCCGGGCCACTTCCAGCTGACCGTGTCCAGGGGCAACCCTGGGTCCCAGAAAATACTGCAAAACTAAAAGTGAAATGCTCACAGCATCTTCAGACTTGGGTTTCTGCTAAATGGACTCTTCAGGCTCTCTGTGTTGAACTTAGATGTATTTTTTTTCATGGCCCGTAGTCCCTTTGATGTTTAGTTCCCAGAGGTAAAATGAAGATGTTAATATTCAGCCCTTTGCCTTCCCTTTTTTTTTTTTAGACAGCGTTCACCTCTGCTCTTTATTGGACCTGCAGTAGTAAATGCAAAATAATTATACACTAAATAAGCCTGCAAATTAATTTATCATGAGCAATACAGACTGCAGGAATTTTTTTAAAAAAACTAATTATTGTTTTATGCAGTACATTTTCTAAATAATATGACCTAATAAAGCTTCAGGGAAGTAGCAGGACACGACTCTTTCATGTCCTGCTTGTGATACTAGGAAGCAGCTTGAGTCATTCCATTCCTGAACCAAATCCCCTTGCAGCTGCCTGCCCAGATGACCCTGTGCAGATCTGACCAGTACTGAGAAAAATCCAGTTAGAGACAATGTTTTGCAGACTCAGAAAATTAAAAAAGCATCACACTGGTATTTGTCATTCTTTGGGGGAAAAATGATTGAAAAAAATCCCCAACTGTTTGAAATATAGTGGATTTTAGTCTTTCCCACTCTTTTTTATTTTTTCCTCCAGAATATCTGAACAAGCAGAAAAGATTGTAAAAAGTGGGTTAATCAAATTGTGTGCCTGGACATTGATGTTGCTTTGACTGAGCACTGTGTCTGTCCTAATTAAAGAAAACTTTTCCAGGGGGTAGAAATGCACTTGAGCCCTTGTATGTTTGTGTTGGTCACTTACTGAACATGGGAAGTTGTGGCTTTGCTTTTTCCTTCAGTGGGAATAAAAATACACATATTGCACTTTTGGCACCGCATTTTTCTATCAGTGGAGAGGGCAGATTTTCAGCAGCAGCCCCTTCTTTTTCTTCTTTCCCTCACCCTCATTTTCTTTTCCTTTGAAAAGAGCATTTGATACTGATTCAAGATGTCAGAATGACACCTCTTTTTCATAGACCAGAGGATGAGAGGGTGCCTTGGGCAGCTGCAGGGTGAGTTTCTCCCCACGTGTGTGGCTCCAGCTTTGACACGAGCCCCAGGAATTTAGCAGCCTCTGGAGCCAGAGCAAGCATCTTGGATTCATGGTCCATGAGGGTTTCTTGGAATCGCTGAGACTCATAAAAAAGAGGTGTTCTCACTGCTGGGTCACCTGCTGTCTGAGCAGAGATCCCTGCTCACAAGGACATCCTGTGACACAATAAGTGTTGGTATATATATATATCATTCACCACAACATGTTGGTAGAGATGGTGGCAAAAGAAGGATCTGGTTTCATCTTCACTATCATGAAAAATACTTTATCTGGCTCCATCCTCACAGAGAAACCCTTCTATGAGGCCACAGACTTCTGGTTTATCATGAGAATAAGTGGGAAGAAAGTCTTCCCCTGCAGAACATGGGGGGAAAAAAAAAAAAAAAGCAAGCCTAGAGTATCCACAAATTCTCAAACCTGAATCTGAGGCTCTTTTCTTCTTTCTGGCCTCTCCTGACATTATTGCTCCTGAAGCTTTGGCATTCTTGTCACAGCAGTCACACCAGACCCGAAGGAGATGGTGGCGAGGCCAACCACTGTGCTTTGCCGGGCGCTTTCTGTCAGAGGGGACATCTGCTAAAACCAGCTGTGGTGGTGGCTTGTGAGTGATGGAGAGCTGGACTCGGACTGTGATTCAGCTCATTAAAAGCACCCTGGGGGCTGCTATGGTTATTTGCCCCCTGTAGTGCTGGCATTTTGGAGGCCAGGTCAGAACTCGTTGCTCCAGGCTCTGCGCCGAGGGCCCTCTCCACATCCTTTGTCAAAGGACGCGCATTTAGCCTGTCCCTCATCTTTATCCACCATGGCGAAGGCACAGACCTGTGTCTGAGCAGGCTCCCATCCCTCGGCTCCTCTCCCCCGAACAAATGTGGTCAGCGTGAAACAAAGCCCAGAGCAGCAGCACGTTCCCCTGTGAGCAGACGGAAAGTTTCAAAGGCACAAAGGGTATTTAGGCACCGACTTCAAAGTCAATAAGTTGGATGCTGAAAAAAAAAATCTCCCCCGTAGCCTTTATGTCATGCCACTTAATAAGTAATTAAAAGCTCAAAAATCATGAGTCTGCTGCTTTCATTACTTCCTAAAGCACACTCGATACATCATCACTCTGTGAAATGCTTCACATGTACCGCATCCTACTTTAAATATGCCAAACAGTGAAGTGCTTAGCATTACAAAGGCAAAGACATCAAGGAAGCTTTGATAAAATCTGCTGAGCAGACAAACATCTCTTTGGTTGGCACTAGCCAGGCTAGGTTTTTATTCCACAATGATTAAAAACATTTCGAGTGAAGGCAGCTCGGCTTCTATTTTAGACACAGGACCATTAGGTGACAAAGAGTGAAACCTTTCATTACTGGGATGCTGGTTAAAGGGGATTAACCCATTCAGCATCCACAGGATATTGCCAGTGGAAGGCAAAGGTTTTTCTGAGATGGCTCTTTCCTGGGAGAGGGAACTAAAAAAGAGATGGATGGCTTTGCTGTCCTGGTGGCAGAGAGGAGACTGGCAAAATGATGCTCTGCTTGCCAGTCCCAAACTGGTGTGAGGTATCTGGGGCAGGTTTATAGGATGGGGCACAGCTCTTCTGAGACAGCGAGGCTGACATCTGTGCTGTTGCAAAAAGTAAATAGGCAGGGCTTTATTTTTCCCTCTCAGGCTGTTTGTGGTAGAGCACGTCTGGCTGTGAGCTCTGGATACTGCTCAACATGGTGAAGTCCCAACAGCGACAGGGTGTGTTCCTGTGATATAAATAGACATTTAAGATGAGCTAAATTTACTCAGTGAATCATTTATTTGCTAAAAATGTGGTTTCAGGGTGGCCACGGTTATTTGCCAAATATGATGCATATTCTCAAAGGTTTTTGGATTAAATGCAAAAAAAAAAAATTTGGAAATGTTGAAGCATTTCATTTCAGCACTTCCAGAAACATATACACACAGATAAATATCTATCTCAAACTCTGTTATTCTGAGGAATTCTGAGGAACTATTCACAAAATGGAGGATAAAACAATAACATTTCTCTTCCCAGCTTCCCCTGGTGTTTTCAGCATCTGATTGGGAAATCTCATGTCCTAGGAGAGTACTCCCTACTGTGATAATGATGGGGTACTCTGACCCGGGTGCCTCTTGTTTTCTTCAGTTGGAATTACTTCACTTTGTAAGAATAATTAAATACTCACTGGACGAGAGCAAGGGTGAGGATAATTTTGTGGCTGGAGCACTCCCCTGGGATGTGGGAAGTCTCCCAACAGCTGCATCAATGAGTGGTGTTTATACAGAATGGAACAGCTCCAGAAGAAAAGGAGATGAGGGAGACTGCCGATCGTCCTGTAGCCTGGCTGAGGGAGACCCAGGAGACAATGGCAGTGCAGGGGATGAAGCTGGTCTCGCACAGGGCAGGTGATTGTTGTGCAAAGTGGGATGCAGTTGTGTGAGCCCTTTCATGTAGGTTACAAAAATGTGGCAATTTGGTTCTTCCACCTCATCCCAGAATAAGCTTTTTTTTTTTTAAAAACCTCAGAGAGTCTTTAAAGAAGGAGAAAAATCCTTCCCACCTACTGGGAGGGCTGTCATTCAATTCCCCTCTACCCCTGAGGGGGGTTGGACCCGGGAAGCAATGATAACTTTTTATTCTGTGGTTGTGATAAGCTCCATTATCAACCCCCAACTTCACCAGCTCTTCCCAGTCTTCTGAGGAAGCTGTGGGTAAGCTCAACATACACAGATCACTCTGCTGGGAAGCAAGGACTGCATGTCTGTCACAGCAAACAGAAGAGAATAATTCAGGTCTCATTTTCTGGATTTACAGCAGAAAAATACAAAGAAATCACAAGTACGTTATTATTCCTTGCAGTGTTGCATGGGGGGGTATATTCAGAGTAGGTTAAAGCTGAGAGGGTCAGCAATTGCTTGCCTCCAGGAGACAGGGATGTGAGCAAACTATCAAGTAACATGGAACATGCATATTTTCTAGCACCTGAAAAGCTGAGGTTTCTGCAGAGCAAGCCACCACATACTTGTGGGATTAGGCATGTTAAGGAAAATGTACTCTGCCAGCCAGGCTGTGCATACAGACTGACAAGGGCTTGTTCCTCTGTCTTGGCTGCTTGATTGTAGACTCCACTCCACGGGAGAGAAGGGAGGTTCCTTTTTGCTCCTCGTTTGTCCTTGTGCAAGACTGATAAAGCCAGAGAGAAACCAATGTTATCACCCCACAGAATAAATAGCAAGACAGCTAAAAAAATAACATGTGGAAACTTTTATGCCTATGGACTGTTTCTTACGAACAATTAACTCGAGCTGAGTGCAAACAGAGTCTTTGGGAGCGGATGTGTATTGGTAGAAATATTTACCAGGCCATTGAAACCTGGTTGGAAATAAAGCTGTGCGAGAGAAGTCAGGTAGGAGAAAAAATCCTGAATGGAAAAATGGTTTCAGTGCAGGAGGAAGGCTCACAACCATCAAGACATTTTCTGCCTTTCCGCCCTCTGGGCAGTGGGATATGGAGGCCTGGTGGTCCTTCCAGGGGTTATGCTTTTATCACACTGCTCGATGATGTCCAACTTAATAGCATCATTTAGTCTTTCTCTACTTAATGTGTGATTCTCAGAGCAAGCAGAGGTGCAGGTATTGGAAAGGGGAATCCACCTGCACTCCAGGAGGACCTAATTCAGGCTCACTTAGAGGCAGCATTTGTATCCCTGCAGAGCCGCCCTTGTGCAGGATTTATTATTTCAGACACGGCTCTGAACTGATTCTCTGAAGTGCTTCTACATGAGCCAGTGTGTGTGGAACAGGGCTTAAGTAACAGCCACATACATGTTTGGGCTGATGCTCCACCTGTCCCTACACACTGCTGTCAGGGGAGCTGCTGTGCTGGGCACGTGAGGTTTTGTGCACTTTTTCAGTGTGAATGGGAACAGAGGAACGATGAAACCCCTTTGAGCTGTTCTGGCAAGTCAGCCCTGGAAAGAACTCCAAATCTGCAGGGAGCTCTGTTTCTCCTCCTGCAGGAAATGGATGTGTTTTAAAGTGTTCTCTGCGTAATTGTGACCAAATACCACAAGGACATTCTCTTCAGAATGCATTTCATCATCCCAAATGTGATGTAACACAACGCTTCCTAACCAAACCGTCCAGAGGCTTGTCTGTTATGAAGTGAAGTTATTCCAGAAGAGCTACTTTACCTTAAATTCCTGCCCCATCCTAATCCAGATTAATTTTTGTGTACAGACAAGCCCTCAGGGCCTGACTCAGGGAGAGCTGCAGTAAATGAGAACCTTTCTGCTGAATGCTGGATTAAGCCCGAGGTGCTTCTGGCTGCCTCTGCCTTAGCATTTTGGTTCAGCGCAGTAATGCTGTTTTATAGCAGCTTCTGGCTTGGCCTCCCCCACTCCAGGGTGATCCAGTTTGCAAACAGCTCTGATGCACACAATTTAATATTTTTTATCTTTTTTTTTTTTCCCCTCAGTGGAAATGGAACCAGAAGCTCTGTCACAACCCCTCCTAGGAATGTAAGGTAATAAATGAGTAGCTGATCCTTCAGCCAGCCTCAGACAGCGTGCAGGGTGGGGATTTTTGGTGTAGGTGACTGGAATAAATCTGACCTGGAGTAACCACTGTGGACTGCACTTGGAGTAGATCTTGAGCCCACAGCACCAGCCTGTTTGTTCTCCTTATACTCTCCTATTGCTGCCTTGCTAATCTAGTTGTAGCAATTACCTTTTAATCTAGATATGGCCTGTATGATGCATATCACTGTTGTATCTGACTCCTCACAGCCTTACACACAAGGCAAGGTGACAACCTCTGCTTTGCAAATGGAGATGGGAGGCAGTCTGACAAGATAGGAAAGCTGTGATCTCCTGGGTGTCGGCCTGAGGATGGACTTTCTCCCCCAGCTGGCCCCAATAGCCCACAGAGTGCCTGGAAAGGTGCTGTGGGGTTGGTGCAAAGGGAGAATTCAGTGCTTGGCTCTGCTCTGTGCTGTGCCAGCAGGTACCAAAGTGTGGACTCCAGGATGCCCAAATGGCCAGATGAGCAACCCCAAATTAGAAGCACATCCAGTGCCTTTCTGAAAAGAAAATCTGGAGAAGGCAAAGGCAACTTTCAAAGCCTGTCCTCCATGTGAATGACAGAGTGATGAAAAACCAGTCCTTGCTCAGACACAGGCTTTCTTTAGGACCTCTGTCAAGTCACCCCACCTCTCTGTGCCTCGTTTGCCCCTGGTACCAAGGGATGGGACATTAGCCTGGCTCATCTGCTGGGGTGATGCCTCTGCAAGTACCCTGGTGCCAGGGTGTGTTCTGGGGACTGGCCCTGACAGCAGCTTCAGCAGCACAGCCCCCAGCACTTCTGTCCCATGCCAGCCAGCAGTGTCCCAAACAGCTCCCCAGGACAGTTTGCAGATTAGCACAGGCCAGGATCCACTCCCAAGACAAAATTTTCATGTTTCTGCCGTGTTTCAGGGCCTAAAGGGGTTTAATGGACACAGGACCTTTTGTGTTTGTGGTCTGAGAGCGCACAACTAAGTCTCAAGCACTTCTAAGTTACTAGCACAGACGTAGCATTATCCAGCAGTCCTTGGGCCCCAGCGTCTTTCCTGCTTTGTTACCAGCAGACCAAATGGAATAATGTCCAGGCTTAACTGGGGACTGCCTTAATCTAACCAAAAAAAAAAAAAAAGATTAATTTTTTAAACTTGCCCTGAGTAATTTCTCTATCCCCACTACAAACAACATCTTGGCTTGGCCTGCCTCTGCAAGCCTCAGCCTTTTCTTCTTCCCATCCTGAGGAGCAGTAAAAATAGGTAATCTTTAATGAAAGGTCAGCTATTTGGGTTAAAAGCCATGCTGGGATGCCGGGGGGAGGCAGCCGGTGGCTTCCCAGGGCAGCGGTGCCTCCATTGTGGCAGCCCCAGGTCCCCGACGGGCACCGGCCGCTGATGATGCTGTCCCCAGGCAGGAGGGAGGAAAGCACAGCGAGACGTTCTGTGCACTCCCGGGCTGATTGCTGCATTTATCATGCTCCCAAAACCCCGGGAGCAGCCTGCCCCGGTACCCTGCGTGCTCTCACAGCTCGTTTCTCTGTGAAACTGGAAACGGGACAAAGTCAATTACGTTATTTTCCAACAGCAAGCCCCTGTGGGACAGTAACTCAGATCCTGGCTGCAGTTCGGAGAACAGCCAGAGTCCCACTTGAAATTTCCTTAGCGGAGGTGACATGGCCACAGCGATGCTTTATTCCACTGTATTAAACACCATAACGATTTTTATTCTTGAAAACTATGTCCAAAAGAGAATAAATCACTGTGTTGCCTCTGCTTAGCCTGCTGAAACTGAAAAAAACTTCATCTCCACAAGCTCTTTGGGTTACCTGCTTTTGTTGTGTTTGGATATTACCTCCTCTGGGGGAGCACAAACAGAGGAAGGAAAAGTGTTTCAGGATTGGCACCATACCAGGAGTGTGGAGGGCAGGGGTGGATCAGATAAGCAGAAATCTAAGACCATAAATACCTCTGTGTTACTGCAATGCAAACAGCAGCAAATATCCCTGGAAAAGCAAAGTGGATGTGTGACTAAAAGCAAGTTGGACAAAACTGCCCTGATTTGGGAATTCAAGCTTTGAGAAATAAATGGTGCTCAGGAGTCCTCCAACCATGCCTGTCAATGACCAAAGATATTTATTTTTAACCTAAGGCTGGCTCCCTCCATCACAATACTTAGTATGGGACTGACATGGCGCAATTGGCCAAAAACCAAACCCACTTGAATTAAGCCTTGCCTGCCCTGTGGGAATGTCCCTGGCTCACCCCTCATGCCATAGGCTGCTGTGCCCGAGCTGGTAAGAATCTGAGCATCTTCTGTGTTGGAGTCACAGAAGCCTCAGGGTTTGTGAGCTCAGAGCTAAAGCCAGGGAGAGAAGGGATTAGGTTAGTGTGGGTGAGCTCCTGGATGGTGTGGGGACAAGGATGGCCCTGCCACCACCTCTGTGGATTTCCCCATGGGTGGCCAAGGGGACACGTGGTGTCACCAGTGGGACACTGATCATGTCACTATGCTGGACAAAACCAGCCACATTATGGGTCCAGGCCTGTCCCACCTCACATCACAGAGCAACACAAACCTCTCCTCTCTCCATCTTCTCTCCACTCTTCTCTGGTTAGCCGCCAGCTCCATCTTGGCAAGGGAGGCAAGAGCCCAGCAGAAAGGGCCACCCACTCCTCAGCTTCAGTCCTGCAAGCCCTAGTTCTTTCACAGAGACATCTTATGTGATGGAGAGGAAAGAGGACAAGGGCACCTTACAGATGCTACTGGGAGCACAGAGAGGGATGGGGAAGCCTTGAACAAGCAAGACCTCTAGTGAACACCTCCCACTGCAGAATAAGCAATGGCATTTCAGCAAGAACATCTATTCTTGAATTGATATTGTATCTCCAACACATGTATTTCACATTTGGTTTGATGGCGTTTTTCTCCCTGAAAACTGCTGCCTCTTCTCCGAGAGCAGGGAGTAAATGACTGCCAGTCTTACTGTGACAGATGGGGTGTAACATTTAAATACACCTCTCCCATTTTGACTTGGTGTTCTGGAGAGCACAGAAAAGCAAAACATTTGTCTTTGTTTGTGTAGTGGCAGGGGAACATGGATGGGCATACTGGCACCTGTCACAGAGTCATAGAATGGTTTGGGTTGGAAGGGACCATAAAGATCGTGTAGTTCCAACCCCTTCCGCTAGACCAGGTGGCTCCAGAGGCCCATCCAGCCCGGCCTTGAACACTTCCAGCAAAGGGATCTCCACAACTTCTCTGGGCAATCTGTTCCAGTCCCTCACCACCCATCTTGGACATGTGCTGATGGCAATTTTTCCCCCACTGACCCAGCTGTACAAAAGGCCTGGATCATTCTTAGCCAGGACATCATGGGCAGCTTTGTCCTTGGCAGAGAAGTTCCTCATGATGCGTCCCCTTTCTCCTTCCTAAATTCCCATCCCTGTGGAACCTGAAGATGTTTCCCATTTAGACAAAATTTCTAGGCATCCCCAAATCCAAGACAAGTAGCCATGGAGTGTTGTCACCCTGCAGCACACGGGCACATATTTTGGCACATCAAAGCCCAGCTCCTATTTTTATACCATGGCCATGCCATAAGCACATGAACCCAATGGGCGCCTTGGCTTTGGCAGACTATGACTGACACCCCACCTGTCCCAGTGCTGCCCCAAATAAAAGCACTGCAACACACAAAGAAGCCACAAAAGCCAAATAAATGCCTTGAGCTGCAGGAAAGACCTGGGAAAAGCCATTCCTTTCTGATGGTATCTGGAAGGCATGCAAAAAACGTGGCCATGAGCAGGTCTCCTGAAAAGAGAGAGAGGGAAGGGAAAAGGCATGGCTTTTCTTCCCTTACAGTTCTTGAAAGCAGAGCAATAATCAGTGGAGATAAGCCCTGTCACGTGTGTACTCTTCTAGAAAAAAAGGAGAAAATAAGGCTGAGGTGGCTCTTGAGTGTTCCTGCCTGGCAGTGGGGGCAATCAGATACCCAGCCAGTTTCTATGGCTCACACTCATAAATCCAGCCCGTGAGTCACCAACTCACAGGCCCCAGCAGCTCAGACCCTGCCTTTTCCATGGAGATATGGGCTCTCTGCCCCTGCTTTCCCTTCTCCAAACCTTGAGCCAGCAAGAAGCCCACGCAATTACCTCCCCCAAGCATCTCAAGGCAGGTTCACGCATGGAGGTGTCACACCAATTCATCCTTCTTCCAGGTGTCACCACGGAAAGCACTGGAGTGGCAGTTTGGTAAATTCAGAGGTTGGTCTGAAATATAGTTTGGTTTAATTTGTGATGCTTTGTCTGTCCTGAACACGAGGTGCTACATGCTACATGTCCCATGAATCAAAATACTCAATTTTGAAGGATTACTTGGGAAACCCTTATTTTTTTCCATGATACCAGTCATCCTCAGGAACCAGGAAACTGCCCCGGTCACGAGAGCAGGAATTGCAAGCCAATCCCCCCAGAACATAATCTTTTTCCCAAATCAGGCAAATGGGCCAAGCAAAACAGCTCTCAGGGAGGACAGAGCAAGTTCTTCCAGGCACTTCAGTCCCTGACTAGTTAAGCAGGTTATAATGGGCTTTAATTGTTACTCCCACAAGCAGCAACTTTATTTACTGTGGTTGATCATCCCTCACAAAAGGTCTGAATCGTCCCCTTGCGTTCAAAAAGCAGACAGCTCTCACCTTCATCTGTGATAGAGTCAGCCATGAAGTCATCCAGCAGAAACAGGGCTCCATGGTCAGGCAGGACCAATACAGCCATCAGATGAGAACTGCTGTGCCCAGAGGAACCTAAAACCAAGTTCACAGTCACTGCACTCTCCAGGGACATTGTGTCTTCCCAGCCAGACACGGCATAAGAAATTGGGTGAGGAAGTGAAATAACATGGCAGATCCACCAATGGGATGAGAGCTGGCTGCTCTGACCTGGCACTGCCTGGGAGCAGGAATCAAGCCCCTCACAAAGGTCATGGGCACTGTTGGGAAACTGAGGCGCCCTGGTCTGGTTGTCCCTTTAAGTACCCCTCAGCAGGAATCTGCAATGATGCTGGAGGAACTCCTGGACAGGGAACTGTGTTGGTGCTGCCTGCAGACAGTAGGAAATGTGCTTTTCTGGGTCACCCACAGCGCCTTCCCAAAATCTCGTATTTGGCAAAGACATCCCTGTAGCAGATGCTTTGCCACAGCAGTGGTCTCTCTCCTGGTTGAGCTCTCTGAGCATGTTCCTGGTTTTCCTGCTCCACTTTATAACTCCTCTGAAGCTGAGCATCCCAAGTTTGCCAATACCCTAGATTCGTCTTGCTTCCCTACAGCACATCAGATTTCTCATACCACAAACCTTAGGCTCATTTATCTAGGCTTAGGGTAATAGATTCAAGGTTAGAGTCGCAAGGCCTCCAAAACCAGGATTCCTAGTGAAATGCACTGTTACTCCAGGCACTGGAGCAAGCCACTCTCCTGTGAATTAGCCAAAGACCATATGAAGTACAGCAGTGTGAGAAGCAGAGACCCAGGTTCCAGGGAATGACAGCACTAGCCAAGGGTCATTTTTCTCCATTCCTGTTGCCTGAATGTATTCTGCATCCCATTTTCACTCCACACTAACGCAGCAGTGATGCTCCCTGCCTTGGACATCTACTGTGTTTCACCCCCTTCAAGGTCTGATGGCCCAAAACCCCATAGAAACCTCCAAAGCTTAAATTACCCCATGTCCTACTCATCAGCCAGTAACCATTTTACTCTGAGCTTACCAAGCCTACGGCCTCAGGCACATTCTCATCTTCTGATAGGGCTTGCACAACCTTTCTGGTACCTTATCAGCCCCAAGAGCAGGAACAAGGTGCTTTGCTCAGACCTGACCTCTTCCCTTCTACTCTTCAGCCGAGGGGGACAGGAATCCTGGGTCCCCATCTGCCACCAGAGCAGGACCAAAGCTTTTCAGCCCCACCACTCAGTGGCATTGGAAGAATAAAAACTTTTCTCCACCACACAGAGCTGTTTGGGCCTGGAAGTAGGAGGGTCCCTTAGCAAACATGGGTAAATCAGAGCATGCACACAAAGTGGATGAATGTTTAAACGGGATTGTAATGCTGCCTCCAGGCACAGAGCAGCCTCACCAGTAAGCAGAGAACCAGCTTCCTGCACCGGCAGGTTTGCACCATGCAGAGTTTTTGTGCATCTTCAGCCAAAGCATCTCAGTCCTGGATCACCTCCTCCTGAGCCCAGAGCATGCATCCCCCCCGAGCACCGCTGCCAGCCCTCCTGGGACACCCCTTGTGCCAGCACAGCCCTGGCACCTTGCTATTAGCCCGAGGTGTGCTGCCGTTGTTCATAACTCAACATTTCACACTGCAAATGTTTTAATATTCACACAGTGCTCCCCCCTCTTCCCGCCCCCTTCTTCCCCCATGTGGAGATGAGTTTCCACTTGTCGCACCACATTCTTGGAAGAACAGGCAGAATGGAATTAAAGATTTCAAACTAGCTCAGGGGAGGTGAAAAATGTTGCCTAAAGACAGAAGGAAAAGATTGTCAGCTGAGATTTAGAGATGCCCTGAGCAGGTGAGGGATGATTGCATCCGATTCCGATGGTACATCTGATTTTGACTCAGTCTGCCGTGGTTTTTCTCTCAGAAAACTTGTTTTTGTCCTGTCTCCAGTCTATCTGCAGAACTATTTGGGTAGAAAAATGCCTTCTCTATTTTCAGAGTCTCCAGAGCCTCTAATAGCCCCTTCCACTAACTATGGAGCGAGGCAATGCGCACTTGAAATGGCTCCCAATTTCCTCAAGCCAGACAGATTATTCGTGATTCCCTTACAGGCTTCTCTTGTATGACTCAGCCCTATATGAATGGCTAGAAATGAACATCAGGCTAAAACTAACAAAGTGGGTGCCAAGCAATTTTTTCCCTGGGATACCATTTTTCTCAGAGTCTCACAGATGTAATTAGAAGGTGTCAGCTTTTTGAAGGAATACCCTTGACAGTAATATGCTATAATTCAAACTGAACAATACATTCAGTTTGTTCCCTGGACCACAATGCAGTGCTATATTCACTAAAGATTATCCTCAGGAAAGAATGCTGAGTTAACCGAAATGGGACAAAAATCATCTTATGGTCGTTGACAGCACTGATTAAATTTATTAGACAAATTCAGAAAAGGTGGCTATATAAAAGTGTAATACTGGGATTCAGAAGACTCTGTTCAGCCGCAAGATCAAGACCTCACAGGCATTTAGCAATGCCCTCTCTGAAAATAAGACATTTCTTCAATCCATGCTACAGCTACTTGGGTGACAATGGCTTTGGCACAGGATTGTCCTGTTCCATTTTCTTGATGCGGAACCTCACACACTGAAGCCCCAAGACTGTCAGGGTCTTTCAGAAGCCTCTTTGATATCAACACATTGCTCTTTTCTTGCTATTATTCTGTTGAGCTGAAAAACTGACCATCTTTTATTTTCTTGACTGGGACACAAGTGGAAGGGAGATCTTTTCCCACCAGGTACCCAGTGAGCAATGCCTGCAAAAACCTCTGAATAAGTGAGATACAGAGAATCAAATGCAATAACTTTCAGGTCTGCCCTTCATTCACCTTGATGCAGATCGGTGAAACTGAATCTGATCTTGAAGGATTCTTGGGACATTGGAGATGAAGCACTTAAGTTAAAAGTTGCAGTGAGGCTGAGCTTCTAACAACCAGAAAAAATAATGAAATAAATATTGATAACAAGGCAATGTGCAGATTAAGGTGAGTTTGCCCTTTGTTCTTTTCAACAGCTCAATAAAAATACCAAGGCTAAGACTCATGTGCCTTTCAGGTGACCAAATTTGCTTTTTTCTCTAGATTCACCCCTGAGGGGTCTCACTGGTGGTGATGATTTGCCTCACCATGTTTCATGGAAAAATGGATCCTTGGCCTTCTCATCTGAAGATAAAGATCCAGTAAAGGCTGCGATGTTTGACTCTGGATTATCAGTTTAGCCACTTTGAGGGATCAGGGCCAAATTCCCCAGCAAGAACCTGCACAACCAGCCAAACCCAGGCTACCTCCACCTTCACAGCTGGCCAGATGTGTTGTTTTAACTTAAAATGAGAATTCTATTCATCAACGAAGTCTGGTGGAGACCACATCTAATCAGAGGGTTTGCTCCAGCCCCAGATTTGTCACTCCAGTCCTGTGTTTTCAGGCAGCTGCTTTCACCGGAGCAGAGCACATCTCGGCTCTAAGCATCAGCGAGCTCGGGGTCCCAGGAATGCATTTCTGCCGCGGAGCACAAGTTGCTAGGAAACCAAACAAGCAACAAGTTTATCTTCAAAGCCCGGGACCTTGGAAACTGGAATTATCTGGGAGGAATACCCTTCAATGGGAACTGTCGCATCTCATCATTCTTGGCAGAAAACATTCCAGGTTGTGATGAGGCGCTGACGTGTGCCCAGGGACTCTGCAGTGACCAGATTTCCAATAGCACCACGGTGGAAAAAATGTTGAGAATAATTACTTTTCAAACATACCAAGGAAAACAAAAAAGAAAATCAAAAGAATTGAGCTAAAAAGGCTTATTATCATCTCAGAGAGGTTTGAAGCAGCAGTTAAACGTGGAAAGGTGTGTGGCCACACCGGTCTCACCTGGGAATTGAAGTCAGATCACTCCCTCTGAGCCTGTATGTGGCTCTCAGTTTAGTTTTCGATTCAAAAAGCAGTTGAAAAGATCACCAACCTTCTAAGCCACCAAAGTTTTGATTAAAACAACACTGTTACCATCAAAAGCAAGTAGCCTTGACAGTGACAGCCCATCTTGTAGCTCTCAGCCTTTGCCACATCAGCGCCAGCTTCAATCAACCTCATCCCTCTGGTGTGACATGTCCCCATCTCTTAGTGGCTCCAGTACCAGCAGAGTCTGTAAGCAGAGGTATCACAGGTCCCAGAGCCAAGGTTATCTTGGGGCTCAGTCTTGTGAGAGCCAAGGACAGCCAAACACATCTCAGTTTTATTGTTAGTGGTCAGGCTGGTGTTTCTGGGGTTGTCCTCTGTCATCCCAACAATGGCGAAGTGACCTCAGTCTTGGGGTGCTTGGAAAGATTGTCCCATGTGAACGAGGTCCAGCTTTAGCCAGACACCTGCATTATGGGCTTGTACCAATGTCACTACATCGATGACAGACAACTCAATGTACAACCCATCAGAATTTGGAATTAACCAAAGCTGAAGGCACCCAGCTAATTGCAATACTTGGAAAAATTAAAATTAATTCCTATGGAGAGCGTTTCAATGTCCTAAAAAGAAACTGTAGCTCCAGGCCTAAAATACCTCCAGAAAAAATGGAGAGCACAGACCTTGGAATTAAGGAACAGACACACACATCAGCTGAAGTACTCAGAAACCTAATTCCTGGATGATTTCCTCAGATCTTTGTGCCAAACTGTCTTTCAAGATCCAAGGCCCAGTCTTTAAAAATCAGCCATGCTGTAACGCACAGGCAGATGTTTGTGAGTGTTGCTGCCATACACTGGAAAGAGACAGCCCTGAAAATATGTGTCACATGCCGTGTTCTGGCAGCCACCAGTGACAATTCTTCTGCTGCAATGTCAGATGGCTTTTAGGATGGGTGGTTCTGAGTTCTGTTTCTGCAGGCGACGTCAAGCTGCGAGTGGCCATGTTGTGCAATGTAATGTTGGACCAGATGTTCCTGAATGGCCATGGATCAGTACAAAATCCCGAAGAAAAGGAATGATATAGAAATGTCTGTGTATTGAATAGCTGTTCTTGTTCTTCTTCTTAGAAAGTTATGTTTTCAAGGTATATCTGGTAGTTCTTGGCACTCTGAGGGTTTTGACAAAGTCCTGGGTGAGCAGGTCTGCACCAATTGTACCATTTGGAGTTCTTTCCAGGGAAAAGGCAAGGATGACTATTAACTGGTGCAGAAGTGCAACTGTACTGTTATATCTTAAAAATTAGCAGTGGTGTAGGTCCCTTGGGTATCTCCCAGACAGGCAACCCCACTTCACCTTCCTCCTTGCAACCACCCTGCAAGTAGAAGCACTTGCAAATGTGCAATTAAGAGATAACGTCAGTGAGAGCATAATTGCTGGGTAATGGTCTCTTGCCTCTCTGTAACCACCACGCCAAAGCAGCGACATTTATTTCCCAAGCGGAAGATGAAGCTTTGCCCCTGTGATAACACAATCTGACAGCTCCCTCCACGGCGGGCTGGGCCAGTGCCTGACGTGCCCCAGAGTGTGTCTCCTTTTGGCTGTGGGCTGCTGGAGCAGTTGTTCATCGCTGAGCAGTTTGCATTCCTCTTGGCTTAGAGCACACGGATATGCCCAAGCTGCTGAAATACGATTCAGCCCCTGGCCCTGTCACCAGCCTCCTACTTCCCCTCGTGCGTGGCCTTGCACAGGAACAGCCGGGAATGGCCGTGGCACGAGCAGGTCTGAGGCTGCACAGGGAAAGCTGCACTTTTTACTCATCCAATAGGTCAAGAAGCTTTGTTATCCATCTGACTTTGGTCACTTCTGCTCTGTGTGGGACAGGGAGGACAATGTACATACATTAGAGACTCAGAGAATCACCATTCTTGCTGTGACCCCTTTGGGCAGTGTCAGAAGAAAAAGAAAGAATGGATTGGCCGGTGGGAGAAAACCATCTGTTTGCTCCTAAGTCTGAATAGATGTTCCCTGAGCGAGCAGCTGTGCCAGTGCAAGACAATTGCCTTCCTCCCTTCCCTGGTGTTACCAGTCCCTCCCCAAGGTCACAGAGTAGATGGTCTGCTGAGCGCCCATGTGCTTTGTGCGAGACCTCCCGGCTGTGGCAAAGGCTCTGGTTTTGTCTGAAGCTGCTCAAGGAGGTCACAGGACCCCATCAGCAGCTGGAGGGGTGGGGTGGAGAATTCCAGCTGGCAGGCGATGGAACTGGGGGAATCACAGCCAGGCCCAGGAAATACCTGTCTGCCATGTCCCTGGGGACTGGAGGGAACATACCTACCTGGGGTGGATAGGCAGTTTGGAAGAAGGTTCTTGTTGTTCAGGTAGACACTTGGCCAAAATCCAACGGTGTCAGTAGGCAACTTTCACAAGAACAAGACACACAGCAAAAATCCCCCAGTGGTTTTCTGTGCTAACTATTATCCCCTACTGGATTGGGATAGGTCTTATCTTTTTAAGGAAATTGTCAAAAATATTCTTCCTGAGAACATCCCTCCCCACCACTGCCTAATTGCTGCACAAAGCTAAAAATAAATGCACCGCTTTCGACTGAAATGCCTGTGCACAGGAGATGGGAGCAGGGGCTCGCTGGGAAGCTCCTCCACATTGAAGCAGAGCAGAATGTGCAGACGAGACCTGTGGACTGGCAAGGCAAACCCTCCCCTGGCCGTTTTCTATATCCACAGAATGACTTCTTCATGCTTACCTCAATCTGTTCTCCTTTGTACAAGGTGCCAGGGCTCCCTTTACTACCCTGCTGTGGCTGCTTCTGTGCTTCTCCCTCAAGAAGAT
Source organism: Callaeas wilsoni (assembly GCA_013398955.1). NCBI lineage: Eukaryota > Metazoa > Chordata > Aves > Passeriformes > Callaeidae > Callaeas > Callaeas wilsoni. Next base: position 69,135 of record VWPU01000620.1, read on the forward strand.
CAGAGAGCCAACTGCTTATCTTCACCTCTGCCTGCAAGCAGGGATTGGGATCCATGTGCTTCGCCCAGACCTGCTGGGATTTCCTCCCTGGGGATCCCACAATGCTTTTGCTGCCTTCCACAAAATACCTGGATTCCCCAGGTGACCAGGGGGCAAAGCCTGGCCAGAATTTACATGGTGCTCCTGTTGCCTTGCAGAGTTAGGGCTAAAGTAGGTGAGAAAAACACCAAATGCTGTTAAAAATGCTCATCCCAGCTCTAGTTCCTGTGTCTGCTTCTGCCAGAGAAAGGACCTGCAGCCTTGCAGCAGTGACAGCCTCAGGAAGGGTGCTGTCAGGAGCACTGCAGGTCAGAAGGTGGAAAGCAGAGCGGTGAACATGTGGAAGGTTTTTGTCCGTGCCAAAGTGCCTCATCCTGGGGTCCATGAGCTTCATTGCTCCTGTCTGCAGTGGCCCCTTGGCTCAGTCCTTCAGCAATAACAACAGGGATGAGTTTGGCTTTCAGCACAACACATTACATGGACCTGCCTTCCCCAAATGCCCCGTGCTCTTCCCCAAACCCCTGCTGGCTGACAGATGTGGACTTGATGGGTTTATAGTGTTTAACAAACTATAGGAACTGCAAGGAGGGTCCGAGGTGTGCAGACCCAAAGCAGGCTGAGATCTTCTAGCTCCTCAGCCCCCAGCAGATGCTGTTTTTAAAAGTATCCTGCTCAGTCAGTGAAACAGTACTGGACGGACACAGGGAGAGGAAAAAAATCCTTTTTTCCCTTGCAGGTTAAAGAAACTGTTGTCTGAGTAGTTCAGTGCTAAGTTTGAAAATTTCTTTTAAGGACAGCATAAAAGGGGGCCAGATCTCTTGCTTCTTGCACAGATCTACTGTTTCACAGGATCACCAGGTACTCAAGACCTATCAGGAGATGCCCAGCCAAACTGCATTTTTGGTTGCCTAAATGAACCATCAATTGCTGAGACTGAATAAAAAAAGTTGGTTATTTGGGCTCTGGAGCTTGATTACCAAATGGTGGGGATTTCTAGAACACAGTTCCTGTGTTTTACCTGCCAGCCCCATGCACACATTTGAGATGCCCTCAGGCATCTTAGACAGGACCAGATGTCTGCCTTTAAGCAGCAGAATTACACCTTGGATCTCCCATGGAAGCTCAGACTTGCAGCTTGTAGGTAGACAGCCACGTGCACCTGGGTATTTTTGTTCCTGTTCTACTACACAGGAAATAACTCGTTCTCATTTTATGAGCTGTGTCGAAATGTGGGGCAAAGGAAGGAAAAGGAAATCCCTGGCAACCTGAAGGCCTTCCTGAACTCAGACAAGTCATGGACAGCTATCTGGTTTTATCCTGAATGAGAAACTAATTCCAGTGGAGTTGGCAGGAGCTTTGCGTGAGGGTTAAAAGGAAGGATTTCAGCTTCCCGAGAAAACCCACTCACTAAAACTCCCTAGAAATTCAAATACCAGATTGATAAGGTCAGGAAAAGCAATCTTGGCTGCTTATGCAAAGGCTAATCACTGATCTTTTGTGCTGGTTGTGTGTAGTATCTGCATCTTGATAAAAAATAATCCTGTCATCGGCTTCTGCCGAGAGAGGGTGAAGGGAGGAGTTAGCAAGAAATCTGGTGCCCTTCTCCCAGCAAGGGATTCTGGCGCGTCTTACGAGCATCATCGATTTTTATTGACTTCAACATACTCCAGATCAAGGGGAAAATCCGGAGGAAGGAGAATGCATCGGGCTGAAAGATGATGAGAGTCCCAGGAATTTTGACAGTGAAAAGTGTGACCTCATTTCCACTGGAAAGATAACAGGGGGAAAAAAGATGCCACCCTGAACTCTGCAGTGTCTTACACTGCTCAAGTTTTTAAAATAAAAGATACAATTTCCCCGTTTGGATGTGCTGCCTGTCGTGATTTTCTAGAAAATGAGGTTAAGGTGCATGTTTTCCTTCTAGCTCTGCCCTGCCCAGCTCTTTAAATCCAAGGATTTTCTGGGAAATGCAGAGTCTGACTCATACCATGAAGTGTCAAGTCCAAAGCCCTTTGACACGACTCCCACTGACTCCGGAAAAGTTTGTACAGCCTGGCTGCGACTCATACCAATGAATGCTGGACAAGTGAAAATAAGTTGCTTAAATTTGAACTAGTTGCCCTTGGGTTCCCTTTACAGCCTGTGGAGAGGAGTCAGATGCTGCTGGAGAGCAGTTCCTCTGACCTATTTTAGTAGGAGATGAGTCACTCCCTGAAAGAACCTGTTTTTCCCTCGCGGACCATACGGGGAGTCCAGGATGGCTAGCTCAGACTTGTGCCTGACTTTGAGACAATTCCTCCTCCACCTGTCTCTTTCTGTGGGGCTGTGCTTCACTGCTTCTCACTGTGTAGATCCTATCACTGCAAGAGCAGATCCATCCTCGCTGCCACCAGACATCACATACCCGGGTTTGACTGATAACTATTCTGATCACAGTGCGAGCGGCTGCCAGGGTCAGGCTGGTCTTCCAATATAGCTAAAACTGTCACATTTTGTGTGAACAGAGTTATAAATGGGATCTCGAAAACGTTTCTGTTCCAGAGGAAATCAGGGGACATGTGGTGTCGCGGGGTGATCCCCCCATGTTGGAAGGACTTGCGGCAGGAAGCTAAAAGCAAGTCACAGGCAAACTCGTTATCTGTGTCTACACAGCAAATGGTGTGAAAAGAGCTGGTCGTCCTTGGCTGTTCTGTGTGCTGGTTGATATCTGCTGTGGCTCCCGCCAATCTCATTTATTCTAGTGCAAGTGAAAGCTGTATCTGGTCAGGGAATGGTAAAGAGAAGGCATGAGAGGGTCAGGGGACTCCCACAGCAGGGATATGCAGGCCACTTCCTTTAGTAGTCTTGTAGCTAGTGTTAATTCTAGGAAATAAAAACCATTTGACACATCTGCTCTTAGTTATTTGCACAGGCCCAAATTTGCCAAATCAGTTGTCGAAAGCTAGACACTGAGGCTGTCAACATGCATCTCCTTCTGGATTCAGTTGTGATGATGGAGATGTTCCCAACCTGCTCTTTCTGCCCCCATCACCTTCCATGCAGACCCTCTCACCTCAAATCTGCTGCTGGTTTGTTCTGGAGTCCAGACTCCAGCCTGTTCAGCTCAGAAGAGCTCCCTGAGCTGAGCTCAGCAGGCTAGTCCTCTGGAAAAGAGCCTTTCCCATGGCTCTGGCAGCTGGGGATGTGCTGGGTGACGCACTGTGTTCCCTCAGGCACTGTCGCTTCAGCTGGTCTCCAGCTTTACCCCCACCACGAGGCACTGCACATCAGACAATGTGTATGGCCACAGGCTTCCCTCGTGCTGGAGCTGCTGGACCCTGGATTAGCTGCTGTCCCTAAAGAGAAACACCTTCTTCAGTGCTGGTGATGCTGTGGGTCCTGGGATGGGTTTATTTAGATGTCAAGCAGTCAGAGCTGCTACAGCCCAGCAATTCCAGCTCGGGGTATGCAGCCACTGCAGGGAGTGATGCCACAGTGACGCAGGGGAACAAGCAGCTCCTTCTGCCATCTCCAGCCTTTACAAAGGAGAAGGTTCCCCTACACGCTCCCATCTTTGAGACTCCCGTGGGGTGCTATTGGGGCTACAGCAGGGCAAAACAGCTCCTTCTTGGTTATGTCTGAGGCGTAGGAAAGGATGAGGCAGCTCAGGCTGCAGGTAAAGCTCCAGCTCACACACAGGACATACAACTTATTCACTTCAACTGACCACTGGCACAGACAGCAGCTGGGTGAAAAACTTCCTTCCTATCACCCAAAGGTCCATCTCAGCCTCTTTCTGTCACTGCTGCATTCACCTGTCATTTGCTTCCACTTTTCACCACTGTAAATAACCACAAGGAGTAAAACAGTGGACAGCCCAGCCCTGAGACAGCCACCAGCCACTGGTCTTAGCAGGAGCCCAGAGCTGTGAAGGGAGCACAACATAAAGCAGCTTCCATCAGCTTCCAGCTCCTAAGCTCAGGTAGCAGCTGGAGATGCAGTCAGAGCCCCTACGAGCTCAGTTCAGGCATGGCAGGGCTGAATGATGCACACAACTGAACCTAAGCCAGAGAAATTTTTGGAGGTCCCACAAAAAGCCCAAAGTCCCTTTGCAGCTGGTCCATGGAGAACAGCATTTACAAGTTTCTAGACAAGCCTCGACTTGCCTTCCTGGATCACTCCACACCTCCAAAATATAAGTCTTTCCAATTGCTAATTAGCACAATCCTTGGCAACTCCACTAAGCAGAAGCCACCAGCCCTCCCACGCACTCGTATTTCTGTGACATTGGCATAAGGAGCAACTTATCTGACACCCATAAATTTACCTCATGGTAAAACCATGTGAAAGCACAGAGAAGCAATTGCCTGGATCTTCAGGTGTATTTTTCCCTAGGAAAATTAAAGAGAAGAGAAAGAATTAAAAAAAAAAAGTACTAAAACACCAACCACCTAGCTGTTAGGAAATAAAAAGTGTGGTGATAGGGATAGGATTGCTCTTTGATGAGAGGCTAATTGGTTTGTATAAGCTCCAGCATCACCGGAGGAAATCCGTGCAGTACATTGCTTGTTTGTCCCCTCCCTTCCAATTCCTATTCATGCACGCACCACTTTGACTGCAAATTGCAGCCATTTCCACAAACTTGTCACCTCTTCCTCCGAGTGTGTTAGCAAAAGAGGGAAATCAGATGCTCTGCGCTTTCCCTCAGTAGCTCTTAGCGCATGTTTCGGCTTTAACCGGGAGCAAAATGCTTTCTAAGTAGCATCTGATGTTGCTGGTTATCTGCTCCCTGCTCGGGTTATGGCCCAGAGCCTCTGCATGATGGGTCACGTTGGATGCTGACATGAAGGCGACTTCCTTGAGACTGGGTTGAAACCTGAATAAGTACTGCTGGAGGGAACCAAAATTTTGCTGCTGTTGCTTTTCCCACATCTTAATGATGCTGTGAGTTTAATTGCAACAGGGCAGCATGTGAAGGCTCGCACAGAAAAGGGTTTTGGGGGCAAAAATGCTAAAACTGGAGAAGACTAAGGGTTGCATCGGTGTCAAACAGGGAAACAGCCTTCCATGTGGTGTAGCTCCCCAGAGCAAATGGGTCAGGATGGGATGAAGGAGCTTGAAGAAGAGGCATCTCATGCACCCAGGCTCCCAGTGAGGACTGGAAACCACCTGCAAATTCCTCAGCTGGAGATTCCCACGGGAAGGGGCTGCCATAGGCAGGGGCTGTGCCAATGCGGCACGGTGACAAGCCTTGCCTCCTCTTGGCCAGCTGCAGGGAGGGGAAGGGAGCAGATCTGGGATGCAGAGGAGCAAATTAAGGCTATGACAGACGAGCTTTGGCAGGAAGAGCTGTGGCAGCTTCCATCTCTGCTGTCAGGAAAGCAACTGCTCCCACAGCTCAGCTGCTTGGGGTTGGACCCAACTCACCACCGGTTTGGGCACTAGTGCCAGGACCAAGTGCCCCCAGGGCCAGTGGGGCAGAGGAGCAAGGCAAAACATCTGCAGGCAGAATGGGCAGAGCTGATCTGCCAGAACCTTCTATTTTAGGCTGACAGCTCTCAGCATGGCTGCTGTGAAAACTTCACCCTGGTCACCTTCAAGCCAAGGTGAACCAAAGGTTGGAGTCAACAGCTCCTATAGACCTTTCAGACCCTTCCTGCAGGGAAACTGGTATTTAAGTGAGCTTACTGCCTGTTTATGTCTAATTTACATTACTTGTGCAGTGCCAAGTGGCTGTGCGGAAATGCCAGGCCCAGTAAAATTACTCTTTTTGAAGCAAAGGGGGTAAATTTGGTCCACTCAAATGCAACTCTCCTCCCAAAGAGAGAGCAAATAGGGATCTCTGTGTGCTGACAGCAGTCCACACACCTGTCAAGTGCATGTTGGTCCTGTGTTTCTCTCCTGCACCATTTCCTTCTAACTTTGCAACCCTGGCACCATCCACCCATTTCCAATGGACTGCAAGAGCAGTTCTGCCTTTTGTTTTTCTGGGTGGAAGAATCAGCCCCGTTGGTGCATTGGCATTCCTGTCCTTGCTGTGATTAAACAGCGATAATAACAACCAAATTAATTTGTTAAACAGATTTCACACACACTAATGCATCAGGGACAGAGTGTTTATATATCCCTGCGACTTCTAGGTGCTTTCAGTCTCCAGCTGCTGTCCCTGCCTCAGCCCGGGCGGAGCAGCAAAGTCCAAGCTCGCGTTCCTGTTTATTTACAAAGTGATCTCGCAGCCAAACCACCACCCCCCATTCCATTTTTACAGGCTTTTTCCTTATTAAGGTATAAGTAGCTTATTCTCGCCTGTCCTATGCAAAGTCCAGATGGTAGCTAGAAAGGGCAGCCCCATCAGACACCCACCAGCTGTCGCCTGTAACCTCCATGCCAGCCATCCCCAAAACAGCCTTTTATTGCCTGCAACTCTTTACTTTACACTAACACAATGTTGGATTTTTTTTTTTTTTTTTTCTGAGAAGAACAATGAAGTCTCGATCTGAGTTTCAGGATTGCCACTGGGTTTAAAGATGCTGAGCAGCCAGTGACAGTGGCTATAAGTAATTAGGGGATTAAAACTATTGCTTTTTCCTCACTCTATTTGCACGGGATAGGACAGCACTTTTTTGCTACCTTGTTTCCCTGTCTCTCACTTGTGAATTATTCCTGGTAATCATTCAAGAAAGTGGGAAAGAAAACTTCTCTACAAAAAAGAAGCTGTGACTGCAAGAGCGCAAGGACTACTAGGAGGATTCATGGACTGATGCAAATTTTTTCACATTTTTACATGTACTTACTTGTGTTTGTCTTGTTCTAATTTTTCTCCCTCTATCTCAAGTTTTCTGTAATCACTCCAAAGAGGATGGTCACGGGTTCTGCTATCAGGCTAATAAAGTGCAGCGGAGTCAACAGACCTGTCTCTGTTGACTTTAAGCTTTGGGAAGTGCAACAGAGAGTAAAAACAAGTCCCTTATGACAATAACAAAGTTGCTGGGGTTAATGGGTGCTTTTGATGCTGGAGATCTTTTAGGATTCATGTAATTCAGAGGAACAAAACACTTCTTAAACTCCCGGCCGTGCGCTCTTTGATTCACTGTGATCCCCATAAATTTAAGGCAAAGCCAGATGAGCTTTTTAAACCAGAATGAATGTGCCCCATCTGAATCCTCACTGCAGCCACGGCTGTGTGCAGGCAGGAGGAGGGGGCTGCAAGTGCATGAGGGAGTTTAGAGCTGCCTTTAGTTTCTAAAGCATTATGTCTTGGGTGTCAGTGCTCATATCCCTCCACTCTGGGGCAAAAGGAGGTGTTTCTTGTTGCTGCCTTTCCCTGGGCACCCACACGTGAGGCAGCCAGGCAGGGAGCAGGTTTTAGGCACTTGCCCCTCCTCGTGGCCTCTGAAGCTGGGGTATTTAGCTCAAGGCAGTAGGTTTTTGGCGACATCAAGATAAGAATTACTGTGAGGGGCGAGACAGCACCAAGGCCCACACAGCTCCAGCCCAAGGCATCTGCTCCTCTCCTGCCAGGAGCCTCCAGTCTCCACTGGAGCCAGGGGCAGGTCTGAGAGAACCAGGCACCAGCCCTCATCGCTCTTGCAGAGCAGCTTTATCAGGAAGGCTGAGTGATAAGGGAAATTATTAGCTAGCTGCCATGTTAAGTGGTCAGGAGTGAGTGGATGCACAAGACCTGAGTGGTCCTGGCAAAGAGAGATCAGTGCTATCCCAAAGAAGCACAAACCTGGAAGCCCTGGGGGATATTAATAGAAACTGTGTGAAATCTGCAGCCCTAGAAACCCTGCTGCTCTCTCGGAGTAATTAGCTAAATGTGAAGTGCTGCTTGCCTGAAAGCTGGAAATAGTAGCGCTGAGAGAAAGTAGAGACATCAGTTCATCCATCGAAGCAGGCGTTGCTAACTGGTGTTCAGCAATTAAAACACTTTCTCTGGAAATGCCCGTGAGTTTTAACCACCCCACTGCTGAGAGATGCCCTCAATATCGCTGCCAAAAGTCTGCTTCTGGTCTGTTGGGACCTGCCGTCTCCATCCAGGTGCTTCATTCACTCAGGTGGTGGCAATAAAGCAGCCAAACTGGTTTTAAAGCCCTGTTTAATTCTGAAGCCTGTCACGTTGATTTTGTTTGGACGATAATCAGATTAAAATAGCATCCAGGTTTTTCTTCCTGACACCTCCAAAAGCTGCACAGAGGTCCTTTTAAATTGATCTAATGTGACTGGGAGTGATCTGTGGAGCATGGGAGATGGTGAGATGGTGACCCTAATCGATAGATTCCCCTCTCCCTGTGGGAATAAGATGATAATTTGTCCCGTGGTGATACTGACAGTGTTGCAATATTGGTATCACAGAGAAAATAGTTTTGGCTATGAGGCCGTTTTCTTTATCTGATTCCTATCTCCATCCCCCAGAGAAGGACAGGGTCACTCTCATGCCTGGGATAAGGCTCACAAAGAGGGTTTGTTAAATTTAAATGGGCCTGCACTCAACTGGAGAACATGGGGAGAGCTATTGCAGGGGTCAAGCTACCATCTCAGGTCAGAGATCGAGCACTGAGACAATCCCTGGGTCTGAGTCTCCTACCACCCATATTTATGGCTGTGTGATAGGTTTGGATGTAGACCCTGCTTTATGTCCCATTGCCTGGGGATTCCTAAAGTAGATGGGAAGCCTGGGTAGAGCAGTGTGATAAAGAAAGCAGGAACAGTGATAAAAGCTTGGCCACAGTGAGGTGACACAGGGATGGATGTGTGGGAAGCCAGTGCAGGAGTCCCTGACTCACACTCATGTTCTGGGCAAGTGTCACACATCAACCCCACTCAAGGTGTCCTCAGAAGGAGCACGAAAATGGCTTCTGGTCCTACCCAGGGGACAGCCTGAGTGCCTCATTACCTGGAAACTGAGCACCTGAGCGCCACAGGCAGCTGAATTCGTAGGTGGAGGAGTCGGCCTCCACAGCCATTCCTGCCAGCAGAATGATCAGCCGCAGCATTTCCACCAGGCAGATGCAAACAGGCCATATGAATACAGCCACATTATCTCTGGTTTTTTCCCTCTTTTTTTTTTTTCTCCAGACATACTTTGGGAGGCTTTGTTAGACCACAGCCTCAGGCTGCTGCTGGTCTGCTGAAGACATTTCCCAGCCAGCAAACCAGCCCAAACCTTTTGCTGAAACAGGACCCGGTTTCGTTATTTTCTTCTCAATTCTCACAAAAAACAAAATGAGGAAATAATACCTGATTTTAAGGCCTGATTTCCAAGAATTTAGCATGTTATGTTGTGACTTTCCTGCCTCACTTCTTGTTAATTTGCCTCCCACTCTGCCTCAGTCTTCAACACACTGAGCTGAGTTAAATCCCGGGTGCCCCTTTGGGTCCAGGTGTTCCGGCAGGCAGTGCCACAGCCTGCCTGTGCTTTCTGCAGCCCCGGCCACAAAGCACCTGCTGACAACTCAACTGCTTGAGATCCACCTCAGCCTGAGCCCTTTTTGGATGCTTTGCCACTCCTCTGGGACCACGGGGAGAAGTGAGTCCACTCAGGAGAACACTGGACAGCTGTGAACTTTGCCTTAGGGGCTGATGAGGTCCAGAGGGGCTGGAGATGGAAAAATCTTCAGAGAAGTCACCTGCCCAGATGAAATGCATATTAATACCATGTGTCAGCCCAGAACTCACCTTTTCTGAGCAAATAACTTACCTTCATAGCATAGCCATTAATCTCCACCCCCCTCCCTGATTCTTGGGCTAGAGGCTCAACTGGAGAAATCTGCTGCACCTGCAGAGGTCAACCCTGAAGCAACAGAGAATTTGTGATTAAATTGTGATCTAATTATCAGAGCAGACATACCAGAGGCACCAGCTAGCTGAAAAGGCAGGCAATGTTTCATTAAAGTGATTTTTTTTCTCCACATTTGTGAAGCTCCAGGAGAGAGTTGGTTGAGTTTATTCCAAGGTAGATAAACAATAAGTTGAAAAGCTCCTTCTCTCTGGTCATGGACTCATAATTAAGACCCTTCTGCTCCTGGGAGGGTCAGAAATAGGACACAAATGCAGCAGCTGAGAGCTGGGCTGGAGGCAAAGTGTGTGAAGATGAACCATAGGATCATTAAGGTTGGAAAAAACCTGTAGGATCATTGAGACCAACTGTTGACCCAGCACCTCCGTGTTCACCTCTAAACCATGTCCACAAGTGCCACATCCATGCCTTTTGAACACCTCCAGGGACGATGATTCCACCACTGCCCTGGGCAGCCTGTTCCAATGCCTGACAACCCTTTCAGTGAAGGAATTTTCCCTAATATCCAATCTAAACCACGCCCGGCACAACCTGGGGCCATTTCCTCTGGTCCTGTCACTTGTTAAGTGGGAGGAGGGACTGACCCCCACCTCTCTACAACCTCCTTTCAGTTGTAGAGAGCAGCAATGTCTCTCCTGAGCCTCCTTTTTTCCAGGCTAAACATTCTCAGCTCCTTCAACTACCTCTCATAAGATATAGCTGGAAACTCTTAACTCCAAACAAGCCAAGAGCTTTCTCAACCCCAGTTCAATAGTTTGTTGCTGTCTCTCTCCACATCCTGCTCAAGGCCCAAGCAGCTCCCAGGTGTTGGGTGCTGACCCCTCCTCCGTGTCTTTTCTTGCACCTTGTCTGAATTATTTGGGCATTTTTCCTGCAGAATTTCAGGCAGGTATCAAGCAGCAAACTCTGCTTTGAGTATGGAGCTCTTTGCTCTGTTCTCTTCTTGCCTACAGATTTTTGAGCCAAAAACCACAAGAAAAAAAGAAATCTAAAAATGCTTCCACCTGGTATAAGGCTCACAAAAGAGCCTCATTAAACTTTGATGATTACACATTCAAATGGAGCTCAGTTGGACAAAGAGGGAGCTGCTGCTGAGGACAAGCCAGTTTTTCAAGACTCAGCTCAAAGGGGCTGTTGGCTAAATGTGGGAAAGCTTGGCAAGGGATTTAGCTCCACCGAGGAGCCTGATCAGAGAGCCAACCTGACAAAGGGTTCTGGCACTTAGAGAAATCAAGGTCTCTCCAGCCACTTAAAAGGAAACTTGTGTAGAAGCAAGAACAAAGAGGCAGGATTTTTTTGTGTAGCACAGGCATCCTTTGAATTGAAGAACCTGCACAGTGAAAAGAAACCTTCCTTAGAGGAGGTGGGAGCAGTGAGGGATTTAGAAGAGAAACCTGGTGTAGGAGGAGAAAGATACAGGACATTTTTGGGGGTATATTAATAAAGTCAACAGAGTGTAAGGAAAATCCCAACTCAGGCAGGGAAGTGCTGCTGATCTTGTGCTGTTTTGTCTCTCCAGTTGTTTATGCCTTGTGTCACAATGAAGAGTGACCGTGATTTGAGGTCCTGCAAAGTACATGCACTTGCACAGTCCTGCAACAACCTCAGGAGAGAGAAACAGCAAACTCACAATGTCCACAAGGGCTGACCAGCACATCCGCACCACAGAGCCACATTTCGGGGGCACAGCAGAAGGAAACACATTCAGGCAGGATCTGGGGAGCTCAAGAAAACCAGGAGAATTGCAGCCTACTTAAATGAAGAGGTCAGGCCAGGACACGCCAGAGTCACCTGTTGATGGGTGGTTCAGTGGAGACTCTCACTGGAGCTGTGCCAGGTGGCGATTTACAGGAAGATAGAGCAGCAAAGCTTCCCCACTATAAGCAAAAGCCCTAGAACAGACATATTTCTGCAAAAAAATTCCTTTTCCTGGCCCATTTATTCCATTTTCACAACTAGTTTGAGAATGAGCAGCAAAGCCTCAGTTCCCCCATGCCCGACAGTGAACTCTCCTCTGAGGATAGTTTGTCAATGCTGATCAGCAGCAGTAGCTGAAGCTTTTCTTTTAAAATCAATTTCTTTTCAAGATTGGGTTTTCATTAAATGGATTTTACATTCATCCTTTTTCTGCAAAAAAAATCACTATAATTTGGAAACACTTGTTACTGGGGAAAAAAACCGAATCTCTCAAATCAAAGTATGTCCATGGAGATGTATAAATATATGGATGTGAATATACACACAGAAAAGTGTTTACATTTTGTGTAATAGCGTGTGTATATGTACACAGTTGTATTTCCCCATAACAAAGGGGCATGTAGCTTTTCTCTGAAAAGGGGGAATTTTTCCATGGAAAATTTTGACAAAACTGAAACTCTTCTCAGTGACCACCATTTCCCTCAGGCCACCTGTTGGTTCCTCTCTGGTGTCACAGTGTTTAACCAGAGCTTTTCTGCCCGGGAAGGTGGTGGCACACATGACCCTGCCACCTCCCCACCCTGGACATGTCCTGTGCTTCAGGGAACCCCAAGACCACAAAATCCCCCACACCACAAAAACCCCGTGTGCTGCTGCATGTCTGCAGGGCTGGTGCTCCCAGTTTAGGGCAACCCCACTGGGAAGGTCCAAGACAGTGGATTAAAGCAGCGGTGGGTTCTGAGGTTCTGCCCGTGGCTCCAGGAGGGTCAGGAGCTGTGCTCGTTGAGCAGCCAAGTGGCTGGGGGAACTTTTGGGCTTAACAGGAATTTGGATTGGGAAACAGCAGAGTAAAAACTGTGCCTTTGAAGATTTAACCCTGTCAAAACATGATTACTGAGAGGTGAGGGTTCAAATCCCTACCTGGGGAGGGGAGGAGAGGAGAGGAGAAGAGAAGACAAGAGAAGAGAAGAGAAGGGAAGAGAAGAGAAGAGAAGGGAAGAGAAGAGAAGAGAAGGGAAGAGAAGAGAAGAGAAGGGAAGAGAAGAGAAGAGAAGGGAAGAGAAGAGAAGAGAAGGGAAGAGAAGAGAAGAGAAGGGAAGAGAAGAGAAGAGAAGGGAAGAGAAGAGAAGAGAAGGGAAGAGAAGAGAAGAGAAGGGAAGAGAAGAGAAGAGAAGGGAAGAGAAGAGAAGAGAAGGGAAGAGAAGAGAAGAGAAGAATTGGAAGGGACCTTGAATGATCATCTGGTCCAACTGCCTGACTGATTCAGGACTGATCAAATGTAAAGCATTGTCCAAATGCCTCTCAAATACTGACAGGCCTGAGGCATGGACCACCTCTTTAGGAAGCCTGTTCCAGTGTTTGACCACCCTTTCAGTAAATAAATGCTTCCTAGCGTCCGGTCCAAACCTCCCGGGTGTAGCTTTGAACCATTCCCACGTGTCCTGTCACTGGATCCCAGGGAGAAGGGCTCAGATGTCCCACTGCTTTGCTGTTTTACGGCAAGGAGGGAGGCAGCAAGCTGTGAACAAAAGAGTTGTGGAGGGGGAGGGAAGGGAGTATTTAGCTCCCTTTCTTGTGTCCTGCTGGCTTGCAGAGCTGCCCTCCGAGGAGCCCTGGCTTTTATTAGCGATCCCTGCTCGCCGTACGTGATCAGATCCCGGCCATATGAACGCCACATCTCCGTCCCAGCCCGGCGCTGGCTCCCAGCCACCTTCAGATGTTTGTTGTGAGGAGCAGCTGGGAAGCCCGTGGAGCCTGGAAAGGCTTTATCGCATCTCACCAGGGCGGAGAGCAACCTGGAGGGCAGAGTCCCAGCTCCATTCACAGCACCTAACACTGAGCAGGGTTAATGAGTGTCATCAAGGGACCTTGTTAATTTAAATCCACATCCTTAACGCTGAACAATGCTTAACTTCACACCTACAATCGAATGATGCAGGATTCAGAGTTTTAGTTCAGGTTGCCGAGTATAAGTGCTGCCCAGGGAATATTGCCACAGGGCTCTGTTCCCAGCCCTCTACAGCTTGGGTTTGGATTTATTCCTTTTTCCCTGCTCTTATTCCTGTAACGCCCAGCAGACCCCTCCCTGGGGCTGGTCCGCAATTCGTGGCTATGGGAAAGAAAACGGGAAGAGGTGGGTTTGGGGAGTAGGAGATAAATTGATATCAGGAGGTCAGCTGGAGGAAGGGGAGGTCAGGACTGAGAGAGTACGGATCAGATAACGGGTTAGGCAGGGTGGAAAAAAAAAACAGACAGGAAATTCACATTTGTTACGGGAGAAAAGGAGGAAGCAAGTAAAGGGGATGAAATGGGTGAGGATACAGTTAAGTTAACAGCCAGGGAAGATGTGAGGTGGAAGAAAGCAATTTTTTCTCTTCCAAAATATGCAGATGGGCTTGACTGCAATGTTTCACTGTCTGAAAGCAATTTCAGGAAATTGTTCCCAAGTGAAAAAAAAATAAAATACGGGGGTTTTTTAGCAGAAATATTTCACTTCTCTTTGAAGCTTCTCTCATATTAACAAATTATCTGAGCAATTTATAAAAATATTTAAGAGATCACTGTGGTCGGACAAAGTGCTTGCTTGGCCCGAAACAGAGTTATTTCATTAAAATGCCGTTTCTGGTTACCCCACAGCAAATACGTTGATTTTTTTTTTTTTTTCCCTGCCTGGCCACCCCAACCCCTATCAGTTATTTGTGCAGTTCTGCTTTTCAGCAAATTTACACAGCTGACAGCCAAGGATAGGAGCCCCGCAGATGCGCACGAGAAGGAAGTCCTGTGAAGCAAGGAAGGTGATCATTAGAGTCTGACCAAATCTATTGCCTGCAAATATTAGCAGAGCGCAGCTCGTCTCCGTTACGTGGGCATGGAGAGGGAGGCTGCTCCGCTCTCTCGCCGGTATCGTTTTAATCCTAGGCACAGTCAGCTGGGTTGGAAAGAAAACAGCTTTCCGAGCTCTTCTCCAAGTCTCGGGTGTGTGAATAAACACTCCAGCTCGCAGAGGAAGCTGGTGACAGATGGAGCAAGAGCTCGCAGCTCTTCTGCTGTGCTGGCCTGGGCTCCAACCATGAAACCACAGTGACTTTTCCCATCATCTAACCTGACTCACCCGTGCACCCTGCTCAGCCCTGGCCCATCGCTGCTGAGCCAGCAGCTGGGTCTCACCGAGGCTTTGCAGCCCCTGCCCTTTGTCCCGTCACTGCAGCTCAGTGCAGAAATACCTGTGACGACTCCAGCCCCGCACATGGGATGTGGAAAAGGTCAAGGAACTGTGGGAAAAGGAGGAAAAGTTGCTGGTGCTGAGCTGCTGTGGGTGCTCATGGGCTGGATTACCCTGCTGTGGGCCACAGTCAGCGCTCTGAAAACAAGAGAGATGTAACTTGTTGCAACAGCTTGAAGGGTGATGCTCACACAGCTCTCACCAGCACATATCCATAGGAATTTCTGTATGGGCTGATAGAGGACAAGGAGAGATTTAGATTAAATGTTAAGAGGAATTTATTTCCTGTGAGGGTGGTGAGGTACTGGAACAGATTGCCCTGAGAAGCCGTGGCTGCCCCATCCCCGCAAATATTCGAGGTGAGGCTGGATAGGGCTCTGAGCAACCTGGGATAGTGGAAGCTGTTCCTGTCCATGGCATGAGAGTGGAATGAAACGATCTTTAAGGTCCCTTCCAACCCAAGCCATTTTATGATTCTATGATTCTAACGTGGTTTTGCACATGGACATTTGCACCAGTGGTTCTCGGTTTCTTGTTTCCAGACTGTCTGTAAAGCAGTCCATGATCACTCAAGCAGCACTTTATTTTTGAGCAAAGCATCACCTTTTGCTTTTACATAAAGCGCCTGACTCCCAGCTGAACTAGGAAAAACAAACAGCGCACAGCAAAGTCATCACTGCGCAAAACTGAGAACTGCCGTGCAGGGATTTGCCAGGCGGACTGTGATTTGCATCTCTGGTTGCAAGCACACAAATTTCTCAGGCTGGCAAAACCTCTTTATTTGGTGTAACTGGGTGGGAAGAGGGTTTTTAATGATACTTTATCTGCTGCTGCTCTGAAAAGTAATGGGGAGCACAGTCACAGCAGCACAGGCTGAGTGATTCTGAGCAGCGTATTTAGATAAGGATTTACTCAGGAGTGGATTTCTTTGCAACCACGTTTCTCATCCCTTATGTATTATGTGTCTGCATTATCCTCAGCTCGCAGAACCAGTTCGTATCTGATTCCTGAAGTTTTTATAGACAATCATGTGATTTCACTTAACTCCCTTGCTCTTGGGCCACTCAGGTGTTTATAAGTTGTACCCGGTGCAGGAGCAGTTTCATTTCTGCAGAAATGGCACCCAGATTTTTTCCAACTCCTTAGACAATCCTGTCCTTTGCCAATGTTTTTTTCTTAAAACCAAACCTCTTCAAAGTCCACAGCTTTACAGGGCTTTATTAACTGGAATTTATTTTCAGTGTGTTTGAAGCCTTTTTGATTAAGGGTAACCATTAGAAAAGCAAATGAGACCACAGTAGATGATTTTCTTTCCCACCTCAGGAATCTGGGGGCTTGCCTCCTGATTTTGAACTAATTGGACCTGCATGTGCTGGCAGCTGTGCTTGAGGTGTGATTTTTGCAGGGTACAGAGGTTGGCTGTGGCCAGGTGCTTGGAGCAGAGGGGTCAGGACAAGCATGATCCCCACAAATGTGTGCTGCCAACCCGTGGGGTGCCCAGATCCCCTCAACACGCTGGCTCTGATGCCTTTGGGAGCTGAAGGAGAAGGTTATAGGAAATGGTTTGCCCTGGGGTTGTCTGTCCAGCCATGGCTGTGTTTGTGCATACAGGGGTGTGTCTGCATCACACACACAGAGCATCCTACCGTTATCCCCACGCGGCCTTGGCTGCACAAACAAATACAGGGAAGCTCCAAGGGGATCTAAATCCCAAGCACCCGAGGCCTTAGGGCTGCTCCTGCCGCATGCCAGGCAGCCTGTGCCTCAGCCTGGTTTTACTACACTGAAAAGTGTGGATGAAAACACCCTCAACCCCCTAGCCAGCATAATTTTTCCTGCAAATAACCCCTGGCACGTGGGGGTTTGCAACTCTCATTTGCACCTTAAAGGGAAAGCAGCTGCAAGGGGGTATGGTGGAGTGGTAAAGGTATTTTTGCTTGCTTTTTGTTATGTTCCCTGGGTTACATTCATGCTGTGAGCAGGGTGGGCAGCATTAGAGAGCCTTAGTCCCCCCGATAAATGTATAACTCATGTTAAGCAAGAGAGGAAACCTTTGTGCCAGGATAGTTTATTTTATTGTAGGAACTGCTCCAGACTATCCACGCCAAAGCTCTCCTCTGATGCAAAGTCTGCATCTTCCCTGGGGGACAGGTGTTTTGCTGCTTCTCCCACCTGAGCCCTTTCAAGTGCACACAAGCCCCTGAGCTGAGTTTGTTATCCCGACACAAAACACCAGCTAGTGGAGTGGAGTCCCTCTGGGCTGCTCAGTAAACATCTCCTCCTGCAAACGTGGCCTCCAGGCACCAGTTTGTGATCCCAGCTGAGTTTAGCTGCTCTGATTGCGGATTCCCAAGGAATAGTAGCGGGTGCTGAAATGGGTAAGGTGTGCCAGGATGGGGATTGGGGATTAAAGAGCAGACATTCTGCCTCCCCAGCCAACTCCTTCTGCTCAGGGGAGAGCAGCTTCTGGCAGGCAGGTGGGGCGAGCATCTCCTCCACCGTGGGGTTGGCAGCTCCTCTGCTGTACCCAGAACAACACCTGATGGCTGAAGCAGCCACAGGCTGGAGGTGTTTCATTCCAGGTCAGGGTTCATCCCTTTTCCATCACTTATGGTTTGCACCTGCCAGAGATGTTTGGAGGGAAAGGCAGGCAGATGCCCTTGGAGGGATGTCCAAATCATGCTGCAGCCCCGGGCTTAGCCCAGCTCCATCTCCCAGATGGACACGGCAGCAGTGCTGCTGGAATGGTGGCTCTACCCCAGCGTGCTCCTGCAGCAGCCAAGTGTGGGAAACCCCAGCAGTTTTGGGGGCTGAGCAGCTCCAGCTCCTTTTCTCAGATATGAGGAAAAGATAACACAGCAGCTTTCCCCTGCTGCCAGCAGGAACCCAGGAGCTCGGTTCCCAGAGCACTCAAAGCCTTTCCCGCTCTCCAAAGCCAGGCAACTTCACAGGTGCTCAGCACCACCAGACCCAAACTATATGGCTTCACCATTCCCCCATGTTCGCCACCCCACAAATCTGCAAAAGCAAATTTTCCCTTTTCCTATTTAAAAAAAGAGAGAAAGAGAGAGAGGGAGAGGCGCTTTCCAGCCTTTCTGGTTGCAAACCAAGGTAAACTCCTGCCTTTGAGTCCACAGCCAGGCAGACTGCAACAATAACACCCGCAGAAAAGGGTGTGCTCCCATTCATCTCAATGGGTGTTAACTTGGAAGGGTAATTACGACCCCCCCGATGCCAAGAGCTCTAACCATTTCACTGCTGAGCATCCCAGCCCATAAATAAAGCCTCTGGCCGGCTGTGCAGAAACCTGGGTGGGAGGGAAGCCGTGTAGCAATGAGGCGTTGACTTTTGGATGTGCCAGGAGTGTGAAATGTTTTGGTTCCCGCTGAGGCTCCCAGCTTTTCCACGAGCCTGTGTCCACCAAGGCCACGCAGGGATGCCCTGGAGGAGCAGCCTCGGGAGAGGAGCCACGAGCCCTGGTGAATTTGCTGTAATTTCGGCAAAAACAGTCTTTGCAGCGAATTCGGCTCAGCTGCACAAAGGGATCATCTGGCAAATGCCTTGTGCTGGGTTTCCCTGGGAAACTCAGCTGGTGTTAAGATAAACAAGGTCCCAGGGAGCAGAGGGGGGAACAGGGTGGAGGTGGCTGTGGGGACCTCGTCCCTTCCTTTGAGCGAGCGTTTGTGTGTGGAGCCACTGGTGAGGTCAGGTCCCCACCGTCCCCGGAGCTGCACAAAAGGCACGTGTTTTAATAATCTAATTAGCCGAGACGGTCAAATAGGAGGAAGAAAGAAAATGTATAAAGAAAGGGAGTGGTTCAGGCAGAGTCACGCAGGCTTTGCTGCCTCCATCCCCCTGCTCTGAGGGGAAGGAACCCACCCTCCAACACACGAGAATGGAAACGGGCACAGAGCCTTCTTCTGAGCAGGGATGTGCAGCAAGGGGCATGATCTGCTCCGATTCATTAACTCTGGAACCTACAGCTCAAACCAAGTCTCTCTTACTTATTTCTGCAATACAAGCACGATTAAAGAAAATAATCCAGCATATCACTGGCATCTCATGTCCCGTCATGTGAGAGTGGCTCATTCCTCCTTCTGACACCCTACAGATGGGCCAGCAAAGCTCTGGGGTACTGGCATTGTCACAGTGTGCTTCAAAGGGACAAAACGGCACAATGCCTTGGTGTTAGCACCAGAAATCATCCGTGTCCTTTCAGCTGCTCTTTTCTATTACTCCTGAAGTTTCTTCTGGTATATATACCTCAGTGGGGCACAGCTGTGTCTAATGTAAATAACTCTGTGCTCCTCTACTGAAAGTAAAAGGAAGGAAATTAATGACAACAATAAAATAAAGCCCAAGCCTCCCACTTACAGTCAGTGCTGGCTCTGCCCAGTTAACCCTTGTTTGGTTTTGGCTTCCTGATAGCCAGGGAAGGTGGTTTCCTCTTAGTCTGTGCTGTGCTATTTTAGTTTTCCCTCTGAAATTGCCTCTCTGCTCACAGCAACAGGGATGTAAAACCCAGTCACAGTTCACCCTGCTTTTAACTCCACACTTACCATTGATAATTTAGCTTTTGCCATGGGGGTGGCAGACACTCCAATAAGCCACTGCTGTGGCTGGTGCTCTAGAGGTGTAAAAGGTACAGCTACCATAGTGGTATGTTGAGATTTAGGGCTAATGAACCAGTGTGAGGATTTTAATCCTGTATAAATCCCCCACACAGTAAATGTGAGGGCGAGCAGCACATATTAAACAGCCCTGATCAATTTTTTCTTAATGAAAATAAGGCAGTTTAGGTGGGTGGCTGTTTCTTTCCATGGTCTATTAGTATAGTTTAAATGACAAACCTCTGTTGTCTACAGCCATGCAAGGTGATGGAGAGCTTCATGTCCCCTCCAAAGTTACTGATTCCCTTCCCACTGATGCCCACTGAGTGAATACGAGGACTGCAGCACAGGTGGGCTTGATGCACCTGCTCCATGCTATTCAAACTGAAAAATGCATAAATAGCACCCCCCTCGCTTTAGAGAAGAGGAAATGGAAGCCCCAGATTAAGCTGTTTTCTGTAAGTCACACAGTAAATGCTCTGGAGACGTTTCTGTATGTAAATTCTGCACAAAAATAAAGACATTTGGTTTTTGGACTGTTTGTCTCAACAGTGCAAGTGTTGCACATTATCTAAAAAACCGAGTTTCATCCTGCTGGTGAAAGTCAATCTTTGATGAAATTCAGTCATTTTTATTTCAAAATTAGTGTCCCCACACAGATGAGTGCTTTAAGAGGTAGATTGGTTTGGAGTAAAGTTGGACATAGCTCATCCTTCAGAAAGGGGAGATAAATTCTTCGTGGGTTGTCCACATAAATTCCTCCACTGATAATTGAGTTAATTAAACAAAATGTTAATGTTCTTCAGGCTGTTTGTAAAATTTAGGGGGTGATGGGACGGTGGAAGGTGAAAAGAGCACTCAGAGCCAAACACCTTCTAAACACCGAGGCATGGGATGGGCTTGGAGGTAATTTGGTAATAAATGTCTCATTTTGTTTCTTGGCCAGACTGGCTGCTGTGGAAGTTTTGCCCAAAGAGCAGTTATCCCCATCCCAGCTCCTTTAGGACTGATTTCACAGTTGTCTGCCTCTGGTCTGCAGTGATGAGGGAGGAAGAAATCTGCTCTTTGTCTTGCCTTACATCATGATGCTGTGGCTCTGGTCAACCCAAAGGTGCTTTTTGCTGAGACCTTTTGCTCTGCATACTCAGCACTTGGGCTTGGGTTGAAAAGAGGCAAAAAATCTGCTTAAACATGCTGCTGTCTCATGCAACCACAGCCCTTGCTGGTCTGCTGCCTTCGTGTGACTTCCTTATATCTTTTAACCTGTGGGACCCAGCTGTCAAGGGATTCAGGCCCAACGCAGAGAGCAGCAGTGTGTCCAGCCACGTTCATACTCCAATTTCTCCGTGAAATCCAGGTGCACCTTTTGCCTGGGGGAAGCAAAACCTCTGTTGAGTTGTTGATGCAGCTCAAGCCTCATCCAGTGCCCAACAGGTGGAAGGGAGGGGGCCTGGTGATCATCAGGCTTCTGGGAAATACTATTTAATTGGCTTTTCTGCCTTTGATATGACCCAGAGCAGCAGCTCCAATGCCCTTCTGTAGCACCTATGAAGAGGAGAAATCCCAGAAATGGAGCAGATATTACTGCAAGCAGCAGAAAACACCTCACATTTGAGCGCTGTTTTCCGAATTGGAAGGGCAGGAAGGGGAGTAGCTGCCCAGATGACTTTGAAAGACAAGGAACACAAGGTGTCAAACAATTTTTCATGCCAATTTCAAAATCAGCCGCTTCTGATGCTTTTCTTCCCTTATTGAGTCACAGGACAGAACCTACATGCTGCCCGTCTCTGCCTGCATACCCTTTTGGTGATAAAGAGCTGGGCTGGCGCCGAGCAGCTGCAACTTTATTTGAGCTTTTATCTTTTGTTTTGTTACTTAACAAGCCCAAGAAGCCAGGAAAAAAAAAAAAAGTGTGCAAAGAATTGCACAGTCTTCAAAAACAAGCCAGAAGATGTAGAAGAGGTTTGTGGTTTGTCTCCCAGACTTGGCCAAGGTTTGACCATTTTATAGCAAGGTGGGCTGCTAGAAAGGGGAGTGCAAATAGCCCATCACACTTCTTGTCTCAATAAAATGGTTTACAAACCCATCCTGGATGTGGTGGGGAGGAGGGAGTAGACAGTCAGGTCTGCAGGCCTCCTGAGGGGTTCCCCAGATGAGAAGGTGCTTCAGAACACTTGCATGTGAAGGAAAATAAGACAAAGGTGCTGCAAAAACAAACCAGCGAGGTCTTTGAGGTGAACTGAAATGCACAACTGAAACTGCTGTGTTGTCTGTCTTTGACAGCTCTTCCTCTTTTCACCATCTCCAGAGAGGCTGCTGGGGCTGCTGCTCCGACCAGATGGGATGGGAGAACATCTGCTGTGGTCCTGGTTGTCCCTTCCTGCCCTGACCTCTCACCCTCTGCTCCCCAGGCAACTACATGAAGGATGGGACATCCTCCTGCTCATCACCTTGTTCCCAACAAGTCAGATGGGGGTTTGTCCTGGGTCTCAAAGGGATGAGTGTTCATGAGGCGTGCCCAATGCTGTCCTAAAGCCCTGTGAGTGGCTTGATGCTGTCAGTGCAGATCTACCAACTGGATGCACAGTCAGACTGGGCAAAGTGGTTGAGAAAAAGCAGCCTGTTTCACCATGGAGAGGTTTTAAGGATCTACGTGGCACTGTGTTTGATCACTCAGAAAGTAAACTTTTCCATGATGCAGGAAACCCAAAGGACAACTATTGTGATATGTGGGTGATACTGTGTGGTAATGAGGTCTGAACAAGATCAAAGTTCCTTTGCACTCGTCCCTGAACTCACAGAAGGAAAGAGATGCTCCTGATATACCTGGATACAGCAATCTGACAAGAAGCTTCAGCATAATTCTCATTTTAGAGCTGATGAATAGGATGGACTGGTAGGCTGAGGCATTTTTGTGTAGGGAGGTGGCTGGGGAGATAAATTTTGGTGGGAATTTAAAACTCCATACCACTTGTAGGGCTTGAAACCATGTCCAGACCAAATGATGGAAGTGGTGCTTTTCTTTAAGCCCTCATTGCTGTCTGGGGTCCAGTCTGCAGCCCCTCTTTGCCCCACAGCAGCTGCCACCCCGCAGACACGGTGGCATCGGTGTAGCCACAGCCTTTGTGCACAGCTGTGAGCTGCTCTGAGGCTGGGCCAAAATGCATTGCACCAGGCAGTAGCAGGGGGATTCATCACAGGAATGTTGGACATCTTCAGCGGGGTGCTCACCTTGGTCTTCTCTCGAAGTCAGCAAGAAGGAAGATTCACCTGACCTCAAATGACATTTCACACAGGGTGAAGCCTCGAGTTTAGGGTGAGTGATATGGTCCAGAGAACTACTGCAGAGAAGAATTCATCCTTCATATGGAGCAAATGTGCTCTGGGTGATCATGGATACCTGTTACACTCACTTTTCTCGTGTAGTCAAACCCTCAATTACCTGCCCAGGGCCGTGGTGGAGCTGAGAGGCAGACCAGTTCTCAAAAATTGCAGATTTAATGCCCAGAAAACAGAGTTTCCTTTTAAACACATAGACAGACAGACAGCTAGCTGGTTATTAGAATTTTTGTCCTCCAGGAAACGTACAAATTTTCTTTGAATTTATCATTGCAAATCTGAACAAAAAAACCATAAAATTTTAAAATGTTTGATGGGACAAAAATGTAAAAGCCATTTGGTCTGATACGATTGAAACAGTTCACTTTGATAATGTCAAAACTAAACATAGCAAAGGCACATGCAACATAAACCCCAGCACAATAAAATATAACACACATTGAAAATATTTCAATTAATATTGCAATGCAATGCAAAATTATTCAAACCAAGTTGAAACAAGACCTCTCTATGTCACCAAAACATTTTAACATTACTGAAGTGAAACTGAGGAAATGGAATCTGCTAAAAGGTTTCACTGAAAGCTTTTCATGAACATTTTTGTGTGTATGCATTTTAAGATAGTGATTTTGTCAAAAACAATGTTAAGCATCTCTTTGATGTGAGGTCTTTATTTTTCTACAAAAATTACATCACTTCCAATAATTGTCAAGACCTAGAAGCAATCAGGTATTCACACCTACTCAGAGTTGGTAGAAACAATCACAGAGACTCTTTTTAATGCTCATCACAACCCTTATTACAGGCAGGTGATTTTTGGTTGCTGGATAAATTTCAGAGTGAGCTGTTTTGGTACCACTGCCGACCACGTCTGTATTGGGCAAGATCATCCTCAGACCTGGAAAATCCATATATTCACTGTGACCTAACACATTTTTTTCCCCTCATCAGAGCTGAGTCATCTGACAGATCGCTCCTTCCTCATACCATTTAACAAACAAAGTAACTAATTATTTAGCTCTGGCTCGGCAGGAGTCATCTTTTTGTTATTTACATTGATGACTAATTAGTCGTGCTCCAAACAACTGGTTGCAAGGCCACACGTGCTGGATGGGTTCCCCGCCCCCGGACAAGAGTTGTCTCCTCTCCTCCACACTGCTGTCTAGGACATCCCATGCTGCTTTCAGGATATTTTAAACCTGAAAGAAAATCAAGTCAGAATAGAAGAGCAGAGAGAAAAGTGTGTTCATGATTGTGGCCCAACATTTCCCAGTAACAGGGGGGAAATAGAGAGGTGCCTCTGTGTCTTTTGTGCTCAGCTGGGACCTTGTTCACCATTCATCCTCTCACCTGCCTCAGTTCCCAGATGCTCAGAGCTTACAAAATGCTGTATTTTTTGTTTTCTCAGAAGTGCTTTTATTTCTGTGTCTGCCGAAGCAACTGCTCTGTGCACCATTGGTGAGATTTGGAGGGGAAAGATGCTTCAACGCACTCCTGGACCAGGCTTTCAGAGGGTAAAGGCTTCATCGCTTCTATCACCTGCAAGGGGTCAGCCGCTTTGCATGAGAAAAGGCAGAATTATCCCTTTTCAGCCTCAGCGGGCGTGTCATGAGGATCTGCAAATGCCTCTGGCCAAGTATATGAGTCCACAAAACCTTATCAGATAGAGCCTGTGGTGAGTTTCCAGGTGGCCGGTGCTGACCTGGAGTGCTGGGCATGGTCACGTCCTCTCTGAACAGAGCAACTGGACTCGCACAAGAACTACCAAGAACCAGTACCGGAGACAGTGGGCGCGGGGGCTGGGACCAGAAGGCTTCAAACACCTAAAGAGGGCCTGGCTCTCTTGTGGTATTTCTCCCATCATCTTAAGGGTTTATCTGTGTTCACAAAATCAGTCCTGTGGTACGTAAGCCCTACCGTGAACTTCCTCCAAGCTCGTTGTTTATAAATGCAGGTCCACAGCACAGCCTGACAGTGGTCGGGAGAGGAGGGAAGGCACCACGTCCTTCAGCACTGCGGGCATTGAGGGAAGGAAAATCCCTGAAAGAAGCTGCGTGAGAGAAGATAGTGTCCAGGGAAAAGACCACAGCACTCTGTCTTCCATTCCCCTTCTCAGCAGGTTCCCCTTTGTCACAAGTTTCAGCCTCATTCGTCCATGCTGAGGGCCAGGAGGAGATGGATTTTACCTGGAGTGCTGCTCCTTGCCTCTGGATGCACTCTCTCCTTCCTCTTTGCCTCTCCAGGCCAGCAGCACAGCACCACGTAGCAGCATCCTCCCTCACCCTGCCACCATCTCCCCTCCTGCCCTTCCCCCCCTCTCGCTGTGGCTTGACACAGAGGAACCTGAAAATTCACTGTGATGTTTGAATCCCAGCCAAAACTGAAAGCGAGACCTCGCGACTGGTCCGAAAGCCTAAAAAACATATGGCATTAATTCTGCTTTCCCACAGTTCCTAAAACTGCAATTAAAAGCAGCCCCCACCAAACAGAGCCCCATAACTCAGCTCCGTGATTTATTGGAATAACGAAGCTTCAGGGGAAAGTTGGCGAGGACCAGGAATTCCACGTCCGGGAGCTGGGCTCCGCGCACATGGCCCGCGCACAGCCGGGTTTATTTTATAGCGTGCCACCAGTGGAAGAGCATGATCTGAGGAGGACATGCCTTTGAGAAAGCTTATCTATGGCACCCATTTGGCTTCCAACAAAAAAACATCTCCTGCAGATGCCTGGCAGGAGCAATCAAACGGAAGCTGGCTGGGGATCATCTCTTTCCCTCATCCCGCAGATGCTCTTTCCCATCAGTAACAAATGAACGTGTCCTGCGAGGTGACAAAGACTGCAAATGTCCTCTTGCCCAAGGAGCTGCTTTTTCATACTCACTTTCTCAAAGCCAGGGCCTTTCAGCTCCTTGGCTGTGAGCAAACATGAAAGTGGAGCTGCAAAGCTCAGATCTAAGGTTTTTTTGATGTAGCTGAATAGTCTGGGAGGGGAGCTGGGAAGGGGAAAGCCATTCTACCTAAGGATGCAGATTTCTGCCTGTTTGTTGTTTTGCTAATGCCTATTGTGATGATCCATCCTAACAGTTAAATGCAGCAGAGAAGTAGAGGTGGATAAACTCATTTCTAGAAGGCATTTTATAATCATAGTAATAAAGGCAAACTTCAGCCAAATGGAGTCTCAGAGTAATGCCAGAAAGGAGTACAGCGAGAAGCACCTTCTCCACTTAAAAGAGGATGTAGTAGGAACACCAAACACATCAAATCTCCATCTCCTTCACAAATCACAGTCTCTGTCTGCTGTCCAGCTCCAGCTTCCAGCTCCATACTTGCTGATACAGCAGACTGCAGGAGCGCAGGTCTATCTGGTGTTTGCTATCGCTCTACATGTGCTGATTTTACTCACCCACACCATTGAAAAGGCAACCCAAAGTGGCTCATTTGGTGAGCAGAAATATTTTGTACTGCACCCAGTTTGTGTAGTTGCCTGATAACATTCTTAAAACACATTTACAGGTGCAGGAGAAGATTATATTCACCCCATGAAGAGCCTCAGGCTGCAAAGCCTGGTGTCACTGTGTTGCACGGCTCTTGTGCTGGCAATTAGCAGAGTGGGGTACTCCCCCTACAAAGGGGCCATTTGCTGAACACCTGCCTTGATAGAGATCTCCAAACATCACTGCTGATGGGGAATTGTCACTATGCAACTTTATACCAGAGCAGGTGCAGCGGAAAACTGGCTGCAGTGTCTGGTGACAGGAGACTAAAGTTGTTTGGTTTCTCTGCCTAGCAAAACAAAAGTGAGACATAAATGGAAATCAGAAGCGTTTTTCTAATTATCTCAGAAATGAAGTTTTGGCTGGCTCTCAGAGCCCTTCGAGCAGAGGAGTGGAGGCAAGAGATCTTCAGGGTCTGAGGATTGAGTTTCTGAGGGGGACCAGCTGGTGAGACAGGCATGAACCTGAGGTTAGAAGAGTCAGTGAGGACGATATTTGTCCCATCTAAATCCAGACATGTTCTCAGCTGTGTTAGTGCCTCAAGGTCCCTATAGTCAGTGGGCAGAAGCAGAGGTGTAGGGCAGGATTCATCTTCTTCAGGCCACAATGAATCACTCCCTGCAGCCCACTGACTATTGATCAGTTTGGTGTCCAGTAACAGCAAACTGAGCAGAGGGTACAGAGGTTTCTGCTGCTGCTGTCTGAATGGGTTGCCAGTGATGCTTTTCAATCTGCCTCTTCACCCAGCTCTTCTACCCCACTGTGACAACACAGCTGTGGCCCTTGTGCAGAAATCCAGATTAAATGCTCCACTTTCAGATCTAGTCAAGAGCTTTATCTAATAAAATTGAGCCACTAAAGTAGGAGTGATCAGAAATTCCGGTGGTTGCAATGATTTTGCAGTATCTCAGGTGCCTGGTCAGCACGCCTTGCTCACAATTTGTGGAGAAGTGAAGGCTCTGGGAAGGCCTTACTGAGGACTTTCAGGACTTAAAGGGGCCATAGCAGAAACATGGGGAAAAACTTTTTAGTAGGGCTTGTAGTGATAGAACAAAGGGTAATGGTCTTAAAATGAAGGAGGGTAAATTCAAACTAGAGACAAGGAAGAGGATTTTACAGTTAGGGTGGTAAAACACCAGCACAGGTTGCCCAGAGAGCTGGTGGATGCCCCATCCCTGGAAACATTCAAGATGAGTTTGGGCAGTGCTCTGAGCAACCTGGTCTAACTGAGATGTCCTTGTTCACCAGAGATGGAAATTGGGAAAAGACGATCATAAAAGTCCATTCCAACTCAAACTATTCCATGATTTTAAAAAATAAATCACTAAATGTGGGAACAGGAAAGGGAACCACATTGGCAGAGACTTTTGGGCTTTTAAGCCTCTTTCATGGAGTCCACCTGAAGATCTTCATGGAATTTCCTTTAATATCCCTCTTGATAGTGGAACATGTAGTGAAGACATAATGAAATCCTCAGGAATAATCACTGTCCCACCAGGCATCCCAGTTCTGTAGGCTGCAAACCACCTCAGCAGAGCAGCTCTCAGCACAGCGCTCTGCTATTGAACAGACAAAGCCAAAATGAAATCCAGAGGTCTGGAGAGAGAGAGCTCCAAGTGAAGGGCAAGATGCAAACAGATGAACACAAGGAGGGCCCTGCTCCTTGACACCTTCAAAATAGGTTTCAATATTTTCTGAGATATTGTCAAAGTCAGAAGCTTGTGGAGATCTTTGGGAAAACAAATCCTTTCACAGACCCTTCTGAAATTGCCTTTACACCCACCATTACTCACAGACCACAAATGGAAAACCATGGTTTGGCAAGAAACAGCTGGAGCACAAAGAAGACTGTGACGCTCTCTTCTGACTTCAAGTCTGTAGCATAATGGAATGGTGCTTGCTTTGCTCAACATGAAAATATACAAATAATCAGAAAAACATGGCAACAGGATGACAAAACCATGGTATAATATTTCCCAGAATGACCTCAAAGCCATAAATCAGCCCTCTAAATTGTCAGCAGCAATCCAGCTGAACAGCCAAATTGCCCCACCATCCAGTCTATTTTATTAAGGGTTATTGCTGTGCATTATTTATTTACAGAGTGCTGTACATGTAGACACTGCTTTACAGGTACATAAAAGACCACCCCGAGGAGTTCAGTTGCACTCCAGGCACACAAATATGACATTCATGGCAGCAGCACCACGGGTTAACGATGGCGGTGCTGCTTCAGGTTTCTTGTTTCCCTTTTGATTTTATTGCACTGAAGTCAAACACATTTTAAACTCCGGACTTTGAGTTAACCTGCTTGTCTGAGGCAGTGCATGGCCATATTATCTCAGGATCAGAGTGTCTGATGGGTTTATCTGTCCCACAAAGGATAGCTAAACTCGGCTTTGGGGACTGACATTTGGACTGGCTGGAAGTTTTCCACCAAACTTTTTTTGCCTTTGATATCTAGTGGGAAATGATGTTTTTAGCAAAGCGGGGATTTTTTGCATACAACCTGAACATCCTACTTGGGTAAAAGGCTGGCTTCACGCTTGCTCATTTGTAAAATTCCCTCTTCCCTTTTCCCTATTCTGGAAAATGGCGAGGGGGGTGTTAAGACAAAATTCTGCAGGAGCTGCATTATAATAAATAGAAGCAAGATATTTTCCATCCTCAATTTCATGTTTCATAGGTGTTTATCATCACTGCTCGAACTCATCGAAGGGCACAAGTTCATGTGCTGATGAGAGAAAGCAAAGGAGCTGAGCAATTAGAACAATTGCAGATTTACTGGGAATACTAATGGGATATTTCCCCCCACTGCACCTCCTAATGCAGTTGCTGAGTGGCTTTTCTCTCCCAGTTCATGGTTTCTTGCAGTCCCAGTGACTGGTGGGAGGACAGACATGGCAAAGTCGCTGTCTCAGATAGCAGCAGTTTCTCATCCAGCCAGAGCAAGCCAAGAACATTTCCCACCATCAGAATCAAAGCTCCCTTCTCCAGATGTCTGGAGGAAAGGCAGCATCTGTCTGTCTAACAGGAAGTCTCCACATCTCTCAGGGATGTAGGAGGGATTGCCTCTGATTGTTTTTCTTCCAGCATTATTACTCTAGACTTAAATATGAGAGGAACCTTACTCACCCAGCCATTGGAAAGTGCTTCAGATGCTGGTGGAAATACATGTGAGCTATTAATTAACGTCTTAATTGTTAATAATTCCAGCACTGAAAAGTATGCTAGACCCTCCCAGTCTGCCCAGATACACAGCCCTGCCCTGGGGAGCTATTGGCTCCTTTCTGACAGCATGGAGCAAAGCTGTAATGAAGTGGTGAAAGATTGGGGGAGAGAGAAGTTGGGGCATCTGCTCAGGCATACCAAGCACCACTATCCAGCCAGGAATGGCAGAGATGGAAAACTAGCACCTGGAATGAGGAAGAAGCGTTGCTTGTTTGTCTCTCAGGCAACCTAGCTAAACATATCTTGAAAATGAATGTAAAATTGAGATGAGACCTAATTTCCTGAGATATGAGAAGTGAAAGAAATTATAGAAGAATGTTTGTGCAGTTAAGACATAACCTTGTAGATCTTCCCAAGATGGGATTAAATTCTTCCTCGGCCAAAATGTTCAGCACGTAAATCACACACATTCCTCAGAATCTGGGCTGCCTAACTGGGAATGCCAGCATACCCAAGGGGACAGTGCCAAGACAAGCAGGAGTCGTGCTGGGAAGTGCTGGTAGCCCTGGTAGCCAGGGCTGGCAGGAGCCGTGGCAGGGAGTGATCCACACACGAGCCCTGCCGTGACTCGCACAACTGCCTTTTCCTCACACCCAGAAACTCAGCCATCTCCAGGGCGACAGAGGCTGCCAAAAATGCAACCCCAGCCATCCCTGGGAGAGTTGGGGAATTGCAGGCAGAGCTGGGAGCAGCCTGGAGCCATCATCCAAGAAGTCATCCCAGGCTTTTCTCCTCCAGTGCTCTTCATTTTGTGGAATAACTTTTAATGGTGGTGGTTAATGTGTGGTCCTTCCATGGCGCTGCTGCTGCTGTCACCCCTGTGCCTGATCCTTATATGAAGTTGTGGTGAAGTCCAGCCCTGCAAACAAGATTTTTGCTAATAAATTCTCTCCCCTGACCCCTTGTTTACCCCCATGTATCAGGAGTTAATTATTTGTAAGGAAAGCTGCCCTGACTCTGCCACAGCACTACAAGCACAAGAAGCAGCAGGTCTTCCCAGAGGTAATGACTCCTCACTCAGGAGCTGTGATTTAATATGATGGAGGCAAGAATGTCTGTTGTACAAAGCCAAGGAGATCTGGACAAAGAGTCAGATCCCATCATGTCCAAGCCCCTTTGGAGCAGACAACTGCCTCCTGGCTAGCACCCTAAAAAGCAACATCTTTGCAACAAGCAAATGGGCTGTAGCCCCTGAATCCTTGATCCTGTATAAGCTTCGCTTCCCTGGTGTGAGCAGCCTTTGAGGAAGCCCACAGGTTTACAAAATTGAACTCACATCTGGATGTTTGAACGAGGAGGTGAGTGCTGGCAGTGTCACTGCTCAGACCACGGGCATGCTTGTGAGTTCAGCTTTTCCAGGGCCACAGCAGGAAAAAGCTGGTGTCAGGCCAGATGCAAGTGATACACATCACTTGCAAGGCAGGAAAAGTTTCTCTGTGTTCCTGCTAACCTTAGAAAGCAAGTGCTTGGATTGCCACACTGAGGATTTGCAGCAACAAGGAGAATGTAATTAAATAACAGGGATTATCTCATTATTGTAATGATGAGGTGTCATTTAATAAGGAGAATCCAGCACTGGGAGCTGAGAACTGGAGTCCTAATCCTGGCCCTGGCTCCCAGCTCTATTAGGTCACATAAGGCTGACATCCTTTCTTCAATGTGTTTCTATGAAACAAAAAAGTACCCGGAGACCCTGGTGCTTGCATTTGTTATTGCAACAAAGAGACACACATTAACAATTAAAAATTGTCTTGTTCTTTTATTTTCTCTATAAAAACTGGGTTAGTACAATTTCCCTTATAGGAGGGACAGTGAGGTTCTCTGGCAGATGATGCTTATGCAGAGCCCAGAACCACAAGGTCACTGAAGGAAGTGCTAAGGCTGTCTCATGATCTTCCAAATACACACCTAAGTGGCTGATTATCAGGCCTTGCTAAGGCACTTCTGGGGTAACGGCAGCCTTAGAGAATTTTTCCCAAATACAATTGGCTTGGGAAAAAAAAAAAAAAAAAAAAAAATATATATAAAAAACAAAGCCATGTGACAGAAAAGGTACAGTTGAATTTAGCTGGGGACTTGGCCATATGTTACGCTTATCAAAACTCAAATCAGTTCAAAGGCTGGATCTCTTGAATCTAGCCTGCCCATCCATCCATCCATCCATCCATCCATCCATCCATCCATCCATCCATCCATCCATCTATCCATCCATCCGTCCATGCCAGAATCCTTCATCCTTGGTACTGATGCTAGGTTTGGTAGGTTGTAAGGCATGCCCCTGTCTTCCCCCCTTATTTTCTGCTTTCATTGTGCTGCACATTTTGGGTTTTTAGGCTGGGAGCCCTGAGGGGTGATGTAGGCCAGGGAAAGGGGCAGTGGGCTCCGCAGTGCTTTGAGCAGGGCTGCACACACCCCTGAAATCCTTCTTCAGGGTTTCTTATTCCCTATCACTCAGCACGTTCTGCAAGTGTTATTTGTCTATTGCAGAGGCTGAGATGCCGAACAGGGTCCCCTCAGAGCCCAAAATTTTCATTCCAGATGCAAGCAGCTCAGCAGCTCCCATCAGCTGTGGTGGTGCTTCCGGGCCGCTTGTGAGACCCCAGTGCCACCACACATCCCACAGCCCTATGGCCAAGTTCTCACCCTGCTTGTGCCACCATCCCTATCCCACTTGCGTGCTGAGAGACTCATGGGAGGGGAGTGGTTCCTCCCACATGTCAGAGCAGAGAAATCTCCCCCGCACAGTGTAGGACGTTGCTTTCTTTCTCCTTGGCATAAGAAAACTGGAGCACGGAAGGGATTTTTCCCCACGGCCTGACCTGCAAACACTTAGTGAAGTCAACAGCTTTGCTCTCTGATCTCTTCCAGAATTACAAAAAAGTTAAGACTGGAGCAACATGTGTAGCAGATTTCAGCTCAGCCCCACAGCCTTATCCCAAAACCAGTCTTTGCATTTTAATGTTACCAATTGCTTCCGAGCCTTACGCGACGCTGCTGGTTTCCCTTTGTTTTTACGCAAGCCAAACACAGCGGGTAAAAAGCACCGAGCTGCCTCTCCAACACGCACCACGCACACACAGAGCTCTGGGACACATCCATGAGAAACTCTCCTCCCTTCAACAAACATTCTGCAAGGCAAAATAAACCACTGGAGCATCCCGTCATCAAGATTGCAGTACGGGAATCCAGTGTTTTGATCTTTGCCATGGCAGGATTTAAGGCTTTCAAGCTGTCATCTCTCAGGTTTTTTTTTTTTTTCCATTGCCCAGATCTTGGAATTTTTTCTTTCAATTTTTTAAGAGAAGATTTTGAGGCCTCCCATTTGGGCAGAAAAATCTTAAAAGCCTGAACATTCAAGTTTTCTAAACTTGAAGCAACCTTACAGTCTGGGAAAGGACCAATGACTCATTTTTAAATTTCCAATGTTAAAGTATCCATAATGTTGTTAATCGCTCATATTAATATCACCATCCAACAGCGAGTTTAACGAGGAGGCCAATGAGCTGCTCGCTGTCTGCAATCCAAAAATCACAGCTTTAATGTGTCTTTCCTTCAGCCTTATGATTATAGAAACACAGAATCACCAAGGTTAGGAAAGACCTCTAAGATCATCGAGTCCAACCTTTAATCCAGCACTGCCAAGTTCAGCAAAGGATGATGCCATAAAATGCCCTAAGGATAGCTGAGAGCAGCTCCCATCTGCACCACTTAAAGCAAGGAAATACCAGGAGAAATTGTGGATTTTTGGCCTCCTAGTTTCTATGTTTTAACACAAGATTTGGATCAGGCATAACATCAGTAACAGGTATTGAGAACATGACCTGTTATCACTAAGCCCTAATGATGATTTCTGGTGGTCCCAGAGCCCAGCAGCTCCAGCAGAACCCATTCTCATCCCTGGAGCTCACATCCTGGGGACCTGGAACAGAAAACCAAACTGTAGAACACCAGGTTTCTCTGCACAGCAGCCCAGGCTGAATTTTCCTCTCCTTTCCATGGGTGTCTGCAGTGCTTCAGGAAGGTTAGATATGAGATAAACAATGTCTGAGTGGTTTGAAATATTTCAAATTACTGCTTTCCACCATCTCCCCCTGCTCCCTGCCATTGTAAAAGCAAACCCTAAACCATTTCTTTGCAAAACTTATAATGAAAAAATCTCCCTGTTTTCTGGCTGCTTATAAAACCACTGGGAAAAAACTGTTGTTTGTCTTATTGCTATTCATGCACAAAGCACAGCCTCTTCCAGTGGAGGTGAATGTCTAGTTTTCTTTATTCAGGGGACATACCCGGGACTCCCAGTTTCTGGGATTATCTGGTTAACTTTGCAAGATGGAACCCAAAGAATTTCCCCGTAGACTTATTTCGGTTTTTCTTAAGTGGGAAGTGCACAAGTCCCACATTCTCTATTAATCATTTGAGGAACCACAAGAGAAAGAAAAAAAAATGTCAACATGAGTTCCTCTTCCCTCACAAGCTGGCTTGAAGGTTGTTGTGGTTGGAGAGAGGGGAGTGAAAAAGGAGAAAAAATGACACAGCAAGGTGGTTTAATAGAAATGCCAAACCGAGAGCTCATTGCTGGCATCTGCCCAGGCAGTGGGAATAGGTGCACATGCAGATCCTTCACCCAACGGTGAAACCACAGCATGGGGTGTTCTTAGTACTGATCTCTTGTTGGAGGTTAAAAATAGTGGGAAGATGGAAGTCTCACTGCTGCTTGTGGGGCAGTGGGGTGTCATTCCTCCGTGTGTGTGTGTGTGGAGGGATGGAAGGGTGGCAGGATACAGGGGTGGTGGGATATAGGGGTGGAGAGCTGGAGGGATGGAAGTTTGGAGGGGTGGAGGGATTGAGGGCAGCTACATACCCTTGCTCTCCAAGAACATCCTGGCAGGGACATCCCATAGTGCCCTGTCCCATCACTCTCCCTTCTCACCACTCTAACCCTAAAATTCACATCTCTCAACCCTACAGCCTAAAACCTTTCCCATCCCATATCTTCCCCAGTCTGGGTCTGTCCCACCCAAGCAGACTCACCTCAGTTGTTGCAGCTCCCCTTCCTCCCCAGCTCATTTCCCATTTTCCCCACAAGCAGAGCAAATGTAAAGTGGGCTTGGGCAAGAGGGGAGGGGGAAGACATGGAGATGGGCTAAAAACAGACACACGGCCTTATGCTTGCACTTTGAAAAATGCCAACTTCCCTGCCCCAGACATCAACAGGAATGTCATTAGTGCTGGACACTAATGAAGGTGGTCTCTTGGCTGGGATGAGAGCAGGCCAGGGAGGCAGAGGAGTGACCCAGAAGGGATGCCCTGTGCTCAGGGTGCTCAGATGGGACTCAGTTATGTGAAGTGCTTGTGCCTGGGTGACCTACATACAGAGCAAATGTGACACCGCGCTGCCCAATCAATACCTGTCAGGTCACATTACCTGTTATTGATGAACATGGCTGTTAATCCCAACACATTGTATTTGCAGAACTTCCTGGCCTCCCCAGGGCTGTCTGGGCTGAAGTTTTGCCTGCCTGAAACTTCTCTAAGGGAGAGAAGCTTGACGGAGGAAGGGTCTTTGTGCGTGGAGGAAATGTGTAGTTTGTTGCTGCTGGCCTGCTCGTGAGGTGTCCTCACTCCCCTAAAAGCAAGGTTTAGGAGATGACTTAAAATCTGCATTACAGGCCACAGATCCTGATTTAGCCATGTAATATGAGCACTTAACTGAGGGAAACAACTGTAAGCACAGTCATCAAGTGCAAGGCAAAGTAACATCTCCACAGGAGGCTCCTCTCAAGGCTGTGAATCACTGTCTGCAGGGACCTGTCTCTTTCCAAAGCCATCACTGTTGATCTGGATGATGCACTCCTTCTGGAGATGCTCACAGCAGGATGGATCCAGGCAGAGAGGAGCTGTGGCACTGGCATCCGTGAGGTCTGGGGGGTGAGGACAAGGGACAGCGATCAAGGTCGTGCTGTTCGTGTGAGGTGGCACCGTGGGCTGTGGTTCCTCCAGGCCAAGGGACTTTCCTTCTGCTCTCACATCCCACGTGACGTCTGCTTGTCACTCTTCAGGTAGGATTCAAGCACACAACACCACACTGCAAACTTTGGTATTCTAAAGCCCCACCTTGACCTCTGGGCATCATGACCCAGGAGCTGGCTCTGTAGCTAAACAAGGTTTGCTGCCAGGCTAATAAAAATCCCAATAAGAGTGATTTGATGTTGGGTTGAGGTCCTGACTTGGAGGACAGTGTGTTTGTGTGCATGGGGTGCTTTTTTTGCTATGGCCTTTCATGCTCCATGGAATCCCGGCAAACCCAGCACTTCCTACACCCAGGGTTTTCCCTTCAGTCTTCAGCCACACAGCGTTCTCCTTGACACTGTAGAATGATAGGATGGTTTGGGTTGTAAGGGATATTAAAGGTCATCTGGCAAGGACACCGTCCAGTAGGCCAGTGGGAACTTTGCACAGCAGGTCTTTATTTTACCTTTATTTTCTGTCAGACGTGGGTCTTCTTCAGCTGCTGCTGATGGGAAGGGCAGACCCTGCAGGTGGAAGACTCTGCCTCAGCAGTTAAGGCCTTGGCCAGGTTCCCCTCACAGCTGACTTGAAAGAGCCCCCAGTCACCATCTGCTCTCAGGAGCAAACTTGTGGTTTCAAAGCACGTGCACTGACATTGAAAAGGCACCCAGAGGGAAATCCCACACGAATAACTTCTTAAACAGAAGTGGCAGTGGCAGTGTTGTTAAAGAAGATGCCACACTCAAACTGATTAATACTGTTGGGGATAGTTGGATATCACTTCTTTAACCCAACAATGTTTTGGATTGGGCAACAGCTCTTCATGTAAATTTGTTCGTAGGAGTCCCGTTGGGAATGCTGAACTCAGGGGAAGGGAGCAGTGGGAATCAGATGGTTGGGCAGATTTTGGTGACTTGTAGCCAGTGTGTTTGTGTGTGCAAAACCCAGCCACAACCTGGCAGGACTCCAGGTGGCTCATCCGTGTGCCAGAAGCCCTGCAGTGTGTCCGCTGGAGGAACTCAGGTTTCATGTGGATAATAAAGGGCCGGATTTAATCTCCCTGGCGGCTGTAAAGCTGCCCACACGTGTGGCTGGGGTGCCTCAGATGAACCAGATCCACTTTCTGCAGAGAGGAAGCCAAAGGGAAGCTCTTTCTGAAATGCTGCTGTTGGAATGTCCCCCTTTCCTTGCTGAGCTTTCTGCTTGGGACTCTGGCCCAAAGCAGCTGAGCACTTCTGACTGCTACAGGGCACTGGGATTTTGCCTGTGTGCCCTGGAATCTCTTGGCTGGGCTCTATATTCCACCTGTGTCCACAGAGCCTGAGGCTGCTGCTTTGGATGTGAACCACTGCCGGGTCAGAGGAGCAGAGCCCAAAGTGTTGGCCCCGTGTGGTGAAAGTAAAGCCAGGCTCAGACAGTAAAAGGACCACATGAGCCACCAATATATGATAGGTCTGGGTTCAGAGAGGGCAATTAGAGCAGTTCTTTTACCTGGCTTTTCTGATTTGGTTTGTTATCAATTCAGAGTCCAATTAAGCAGGCTGTGTGTGAGATACACATCGCACACTTGCTCTCCAGAATTTCCCTTCTCGTATTTAAAATGGAGAAAGTTTCAGTGTTTAAGGTCTGAACAAAATCTAGAGTGTGATGCTGATGTGATACCTGAGTTAGGAGAGGGCCAAGATGACTCCTGCAGGTCCTCCAGGTCCCTTCTCTGTCCTCCTGGCCATGGAAGGGGGCTGTCTGTTCCCTCTGAAAGCAGAGGCAGCTGGGAGCGGGCGCTGCCAGACAGTGACATCACATCAGGAGGACACTGTGGTGACCAGCCAGGTCTGACCTGGGGGATCAAGAGTTTTCTCTGCAGCTTTGATGGGAAGATTTTGGGGGAAATCATTGTTTCCTTCCAGCTCTATATTCAAATCAAACAGGTTCTTCATTCAAAATCCTGCCAGGTGTATGATACTGACAGATGAAGAGGTAAAAATCACAACAGCCAGCTCCTCTTGACCTCTGGACAAATTCCTGTTCTGTGTTCTGCTACAGGTCCAGTTTTGTCTTTACAAGCAGAACTTTCTGTTTCGGATGGGGCTCGTCCAAGTACTCACAGTTGTGGGTCACTCCAGGCCTACAGCTGCACTTGGCCTCTCAGGACTCTCTCTGTCTGGATTAATTTATAACGTGGGATCTGGGGAGCCCCAAACGAATGCAGGGGACAAGAAGAGAGGCGTTTCTTACGGGTTGTTTAATCTTGTGGAAGATCTGAAACTCAGTGGAGGAGAAGCAGCTCAGCAGCTTGAGCCTAGGGAGCTTGGCAAGGCTAAACTGGCTGAGGATTTGTCCTGTTGGTGTCCTACTGATCTAGAAACCGTCATCATGGCCTGTAACTCCTGGGCATTCCACAGGAGTCCTGTCTGGTGTCTCAGGGATCAGGCTGCTGGGCAGGGGCAGTGCAGTGCTCATCTCCTGCTGGGTTTGAGCAGCAGTTTGCACACTCCCATGGCACCTCTGGACATGTGCCTTGTCCCTCATCCCCTCTGAGCAGCAGCCAGGAGAGCTGCGGGAGCCCATGTCTGCCTGAAACCCTTCACACAGCACTTGGATATGTGTTGTTAGTTTGGCTGCAGCCAGGTGATGAGGCCAGGTGACGTCCCTGTGGGCTGGGGGACGGAGACAGGGCCTCCTTTCCTGCAAGGAGTTACCCAAACCAAATACGTGCCAAATCTCAAATCCCATCCTTCCTTTCCTTGCATTTTAACCATGCCTTGGTGACGCGCTGCTCCTTCTGGCACTGATGCTCCCTCTGATGGGGAGCATGGAGGGGATGCTGGATGCTCTGACACCGAGGCAGAAGTGACAACAGCAGGCTAGAGCCCTGCTTTGCTTCACCCCAGACTCCGACATCCACCAGCTTTCGGCTGAGGCCAGGCTGGGATGTCACCTGAGCCAGGGCTCTCCATGAACAGCCCGGGCTGGGCCCGTGAGAGCACACAGGGCTGTCCCCATGCTGCAGCTGCAATTTGAGCCCTGGCTGCAGGGCAGGCTCTGGGAAGTGGTAGGAAGGTATCCCCAGCAGGGAAAGCAGACCCATCAGCTGGATCCAGGGAAGTACCCACAGAATGCCCTCAGGAACAAAAATCCTCTCCAAATTTCCTTTGGTTATTCCTGGTGGACAAGTCACTTTAACCCTCGGGCTCAAAGGCATTTTGGGATGATGGTAACCATGAAATGACTCATTGGCAGACCTTGAAACCAGAGCCTATTATTCCTGGCATCCAACAGCAAGCCTCAGTGCGATTTTAAATTGTGGCTGGCTCCAGGATTCACTTTTAAAGGATTTTTGGGAGGGGGAGATTTTGTTTGGTAGTGTTTTTCCCCAAGTCTCCTGCTGACTGCAGCCCAGGTAATATCCCAGTCAGGTTATTCCCATGTCAGAAGGTGGAGAAACCACCAGGCCAAGGAGTGCCACCATGCCTCTGTTATTCAAGAGAAGCTGAGGTCCACATGCTGGTCACTGGCCATGTCATCTCTGTCCCTGGGCTTTGGTGCTTGTCCACCTCAGTTTGAGTGCCACCACAACAGCTCAGGTGTGGTTATAATTTTTGTGTAGATACACTTTATATATATAGAGAGAGAGAGAGAGAAAATATTGATCAATATTTAGATAACTGTACTGACATTGGTAGCAGGAGCCTGCATGCCACACATACAGCTCCACAGTCTAAATCTTAATACACATATATATGTATTTACTTAGGGTGAATTCACCGAGGCAGAGAGAGGAACCTTTGGTCCAGAGATGGACAAAATCCAGTCAAAATCTGAGAATACCCAGGAAAAGCAGAAGGAAAGAACAAGCCTGCCCAAACCCTCCTTTTCCATCACTCCTCACTAAACGTTTCATGTTAAATATTGCCTTTGTGCCCAGGGAAAATGTTAAAGAAATGTTTCTGTGAGCTAGGACAAAGGCTCAAAATTCCCTTTGATGGTTACAGGAGCAGGCAGAGGAGACAGAGCCTTTCAGAGCAGCCGGGGACGGAGGTATCTGGGCTGGGAGGGAGCGTGGCCGTGCTCTGCAGATGCTGGATGAGGCTGTGGATGTGCGGCTCGGGTCGGCTGAGGTCACTTCAGCTCCGATCAGCGCCTCCGACTGCAGCAGAGCTTCAGAAGCCAAAGGCACAAGTGCCACTCTCCTGGCACTGCTCGGGAGAGAGAGCTTGGCTGGAGCTGGACCCAGGGAGCAAAACTCCATGCGAGCATTTTCCTTACGGCTCTGAAGAGAAAGGAGAGAGCAAAACACCCCAAGCTGGAGGACACCACAAGAACCTTGCCTTGGGACTAAAAGAGGCCTCATCCATATGGAATGTCACCCAAACAGGGTGACAGAGAATATGGGAAACCAAAAGTCACTCTGTTTTGCCTTCCAGGACAATATTTTCCTCCACTGAAGGGTCACCAGAGGCTTGGTGAGGGCTGTGTGATGTCTCTGCTCTGCCACAGACCACCTGTGTGAATGCAGTGGAGGCATTTATTTAGGTTTTCTACACTTCAGTCTTCCCGTCTATACATCAGATAATAAATAGCTCATTCCTGTGCCGTCAGGTTGTTGTGAAGATAAAAGGGTGAAAAGACAAGTTGTCTTTAAAAAGGCTTAATAAATGCTGTGGAAAAGTGCAAAGAGAATTAATTCTTGTTGCAGGGCCTCGTCAAAGACTCGATTGTCCAGCTGGGGTGTCTCAGGCTGAACCTTTCTTTCTTGAGGGTTCCTATTGCTGTTCCTATTGCTGCCCAGGCCGGGGCTGAGGCTCCCCAGGGTGATGCTCAGTGGACAGAGGGGGTGGCAAGCTCCCTGTTCTGAAGGTGCATCCCCGCTGGGGAACAGCAGTGAGACAAATCCACACCTTTGCCTTTGAGAATTTCATGGCCAAAG
Source organism: Callaeas wilsoni (assembly GCA_013398955.1). Taxonomy (NCBI): domain Eukaryota; kingdom Metazoa; phylum Chordata; class Aves; order Passeriformes; family Callaeidae; genus Callaeas; species Callaeas wilsoni. The sequence goes on from VWPU01000620.1 coordinate 109,701, forward strand.
CTGGGTATTTTTGTGTCCTGCTGTAAACAGAATCTATGGCAGGTTATACAAGCCTAAAAGATAAAAGTTCATCAACCCCAGCCTCCATGGGGTGAAAAAAGGCACCTCTAGGCACTGTTAAATTCTTGCAGTTCCTTTTTTTTAGATAACTCACAAGAATGCTCTGGATTTTGGACCCTGTAGGCTTCTGGGATTCTCACCAAGGGGTTTCAAGGGAGAGCTGTCTCTTATTAGCAAGGCTGTTTGCATAAAAGTAGGAGTTTTGGGTCTGATTCCTGGAGCTGAGACCTGCTCTCATGAATATCTGAATGCCCTTGGCTCCCATCAGGGCGCTCCATCTCTCTGGGGGTTGAGCCCTTCAAGATCCTTATAACTCTGTACGGGAATTTTGGGTGGGGAAGGGGAAGCCTGTATTGGAAAGGAGCATCAATGCAGTTGTAAGAGACAGGAGGTTGTGACCCATGTTGGGAAGCAGCCAAGAGAACAGGAATATCATATGGAAAAGGCTCTTTGAATGCAATATATGTTGCTGATTCTTAGGAATAATCAGCAACACCTCTTTACGTGCTGCATTTTTTAGCACAAATTGAGGATAAAACATCCTCTCTGCTGAGACAGCAAAATCTATGTTTTCTTTCCTTCACAGACAGCTTCCCCCGTCATTACAGGTATATTGTATGAATTCATCCCACTTCCTTTGCTTGGGATAAATGCCACAATCCCCTTTTCAGCAGCAGGGAAACTGAGGAACAGGCAGTTCAGCTACCTTGCCCTTGGCCATAGACCTTGTCAGTGGCAGAGCTGAGACGCAGGCTCGGGAGCTACATGTACTGCTGCAGCTTTATTCCTGTGCTGTGTCAGAAAATATTATGTCTCACTTTGATGCATCCAGATTTTCTTGACATAAATTGCTGAAATCGCTGAGAGAGGCATTTATTTCAAAGTTCAGCACATTATACGTAGGGAGAGAGAAGTTGAGTAACTGGAAAAATCAACTTGGAGTTGCATCACCGGGAGCCAGAATGTTTGTTTAGTCCTTTGTGAGATGAAGCAAGCTTCAGTTTGGCCTCATCCAGGCATGATTAGTCAGGAGATAAGGAAGGGTTTCTGGACGGGTCCCTGATACTGAGCAATCTCAGGCATGGCTATATCTTGTGAAGGAGGGGGCAAGGGGAGAGTAACAGCCTCTGCTCCCTGTCTGCCCCAGCAGACGGTCCTACAGGCTCTCAGACACAGGTTTCCAAATGACCCATCCATACCACGAGCTGTGTTGGTCCTTTTCCCCGAATTCCCATCCTCATCCAACCTAAAACTGCAGTAAATCATAAACGGAGGGACTTTGCAATAAAAACCCAGCCCAGTCAGATCAAAGGCAACTTTTATCTCCCATTTTCTTCGGGGTCCAAAACTCACAAGAGCACAGCTGCTGGCCTGAGGTTGCAGCTGTATTGCTCCCAGATGATAAAATAGCTGTGGCTTCAAGGTCCTCTGTGTTTGCTTAAGCTAAGACACTCACCTCCTTCCAACTCCAGCAAAACTCTTCACTAAATTGTTCACACACCATCCCTATCTCCTGTCCCAGTGTGGGATGATGCAGGAGAGAAAAACATGAGGAAATTCTCCAAGACTTCTGATTCTTACCCAGTCCCACAGTGACAGCTGACCTTGCTGGTATTTCTGATTTCATTTCATTGCACGTCTCACGTTGTGCCACCTGACGCATTCTGCACCAGCCAGGGCAAATCTTGGTAGGCCTTTAAATCACTTTTGGCCTTTAAAGACCTGCAGTGTAAATGGCAGAATGAAAATCTTCCTGTGGGGTCTGGGGGGTTTAGGAACTTCTCTTCAAAAGCTGAGATTATGTAGATCATAGAACCATAGAATGGTTTGGGTTGGAAGGGACCTTCAAAATCATGCAGTTCCAAGCCCCTGCCATGGACAGGGACAGCTTCCACTAGACCAGGTTGCTCAAAGCCCCATCCAACCTGGTGTTGTCCGTCTAAGAATTTAGCTTCTCACCTGCCCCTTATCTAGCCCAAGCCTTGCTCAGGTTTGCCAAAGAAATGTCATCTTGATGTATTTAGAGGTGATCAGTTGTAAAAAGCACGGCCTGAGCGCTCCTATTTAAAAACTACAGGGTTTGGATTTAAACTCATCTCAGAAAAAGAAAAGAGTTACCACCTGTCATCTCTTTGGGGATGAAAACCAGAAGGGACAGTGTTTTGGCTTCCAGGAGCAGTTTTAAGTGAGAAGCGCTGCTTGGGATAATTTACCCTTTTTGAGCCTGCAGCCTTGGCCGGGCAGATCGGTGGACTTGGCAGGGCTGCTGAAACCACACTCAGGAGAAAGAGTCCAAGGAGAAAAGCAATTAAATCCCAAGTGGTCCCGTGCAGGGCTGCTGGAGGCTGCTCTCCTCTGGCTCTGTGCATCGTGGCTGACCTGCAACACCAGTTCCCTCCCTCCTGCCCTTGCTCCCCTCCCAAATCCTCATCAGCCTCATTGCCCTAGAAACTCTCTGCCCCTTGGAGGGCTCCATGTTCTAAAGAAACCAAGTTAAAAACAATTCAAGGCTCAGTGAAAGCCTGACCTTTAAGGAAAAGAAAGTCCAGAGTAAATTGGTCATAACCCGCAATTCCTCCAACTTGTTTCAGCCATTTCTGACACTGCGCTTTCCTGCCCTGAGCTCTGACTTTGGAGCCATGAATTTTTCTTCTTGTCTCAGGTCTGGACATCAGTTTTTGTGCTTCCAGGTGTCTGTATGATGAAACTGCTACCAGACATCCAACCACTGCCCAAGAGGTCATTCCTTGGAAACAGGCCCAGTTGCTGGTGATCCTTCCCACGGAGATGCACGCTCTGCTTGGGAGCTTATGGGAAGTGAAGGCTTGGAAGATGCCAAAGCAGCAAGGCTTTGTGTTTTGGCTCTGATATCAGCATAACCAGATCACTTCACTCTGCCCAGCTTCCTAGCACTTGTTTAAATGCAGACATTTCAGACGAGGAAAGTGTCTCACCTTCCCAGAAAAAGTGTTGCACTGACTTCCTTATCTTTCTTTGCATCACTGGCATTTCTTAGAAATCTCCTCCTGTGACAGGGCAGAGATTTTGGCAGCTCTGGCCACTTTGCTGTAAGCAAAAAGCAGGTTTTTGTGGACTGATGAGAGCTGATGTGGTTTTCAGGCTGCTCTCTTAGCAACACCTTCTTGTGCAGCACTTTGCGGGGCGATGCGCCATGAAGGGAGCTAATCTTCATCAGCCTCACACAAATAAAAAATAAATGTGAATTCAAAGGGCAATGAACATTGCAGTGAGCTTGTTGTGGGTTTCCTGAGGCAGTTGGCTGGGTCTGAGCTGTGCCATCGGTCGCTGCCTAAGGGAAGGCTGCAGGGGTGGAGGCTGAAATCACAGCTCCTTGCTGTGAGGAGGAGCAGCACCCACCCATCCCTGCTCCCAGCTGTCTGCTGGCTACCTCCATCTCAGCTCCCAGGGCACGTGAAGGACCTCCAGGCTCTTCTTGCTCCTAAAATTCACCTTCCACGTGAAAGAATGTGCTTCAGACAGCTCCAAAGAATGGCCTTGTTTTTAAATTTATTAATTAATAAATTGATCAATTAAACACAAATATTCCTCCACGCACTGAAGGGGATCAATGTCATGTGAACGATGCGTTTTCAATTAGGAGAAGAGATTCTTTATGAAAAGGAAGCTGTAAATGTGATTTGCTTCTCCTCTTGACCTTGGGAGACCTTTACCTACATTTATTTCTCAGACCTGAATTAGCACCATAATAACACAGGGCTGGAAAATTATACTTAAACCTCCCAGCTATTTCTGGGTTACAGAGGCTCTTTCTTTTTTTCAGTCTAACCTAGTTTTCCAGTGGAACATTCCCAGCCTCTACAAAGAGACATCCCAGTTTTCCTCCCTATATAATTATATAAAGTCTGGCCTATATTCGTGCCCTTTCGCTCAGTTGTCTTTAATGTCAGCGAGGGCTCCTGCTCCCTTCGGAGAGGTTAAGAGCAGGAGGAAAGATTGACAGTGCACCCCTGATTCTGCCCTGTAAATGGGCCAGATAAAAGTCATCACCACAGCCTGTGAAGTCTCTTATTAGTGTGTGTTTGGCTGCCATTCACTTGCCAAAGTCAAATTGTGTCCCACCACCACGAGGGTCCTGTGGCTGTACGTGGGAAAGAATCACAGAATCACAGAATGGTTTGGGTGGAAAGAGACCTTAAAGATCATCTCATTCCACCCCCTTGACATGGGCAAGGACACCTTCCACTAGACCAGGTTGCTCCAAACCCCATCCAACCTGGCTGAAGAACCATCACTGCCCATGGGATGGGGTGGGAATCTGGAAAAGGTCCTTGCAAGAGAGAATGGGATCATGGCACAGGACAGACTTTTTTCTCCACTGCACAGGCAGGGATGGCATTGATGAGTAAAGTTAAAAATCTCAGCCAGGTAGTGGTAATTAGTTCCTTACCTTTACATACTGATTTGCTTAATAAGGAAAAAAAAATCACAAATGAGGGGATCTCTGCATTGCTCTATCTTGTAGGGCAGAGAGCAAACCCAGGATGCTCAAGGCTGCAGTCCTCCAAGAAATGTTAAAAATTGCACATCTTAAAACCCAATTGAATTCTTTTTTTAATCTTATGTCACCAAATAAATATTTGGAGGGGGAATTTTTTTGTTCGTTTGTTTCCTTGTTTGTCCTTAGTTGTTAGATTTTTTTTCCCCCAACATTTCCAAGGGCAATGAAGAGAAATTCAGGCTAGAGGATACTCATCCACCATGACAACATACTATCCCTTTCCAAGGAGATTTCCATTTTCTGGACACACATGAAGCTCTCCAGGGGAGGAATCCCAGGGGACGGTTTGGGCATCTGCAGACCTCAGCATCAGTCACTCCCAGCTTGGGTCTCGTTTCCTCCATATCATCAGTATCAGTGGAAAAGTGGATCCAAACCAGTGGTTTTTCCAGCCTCAGTCAGATCTTTCTGCTGCTTTCAAGAGGCTCTGAGTCAGGCCGGGCTTTGCCACATCAGCAACATTGAAGTTTGACAGAATCGACACCTTGTGCAATCAGAAAATATCTGCAGAGTGATGACTCTGAAGCTCTGCCTGGTCCCTTGCCTTGATGGGCAGGGGCAAAACATCCTGAGCTCTGTGCTGGGCAGAGATGGGCACATTTGCATGGACAGGGTGGCTTTTTGTTTTCCCAGGCTCTTGCAGAGTGATCTTGAAGTGTCCAGCAAGGAGCTCCACAGCACCGGATGGAGGGGAGTGGGAGTGGGCTCGCTTTGCCACAGGGCAAGGAAAGCTTGTGTTGTTCCACAGTGTCCCAGGTCCTTTCATTTCAGTGTCATGGGTGACAATAAAACAGGACCCAAACTTCAGCTGTAGAGCTGAGCCTGCTCCTCTCTCCAGAATCACTGGGCTCTGCTCACCCTTGGCTGGGGGCCTGGAAAGTCTGGACACTTCTGTCCTGGGGTGAAACAGCCCTTTCCTAACTTGTTACTGGCAGCCCCCAAAAAGTGAGACACCATGAGTCACAGCAATGGACAAATTCCATCAACTAGCTGTTTCTAATTTAAGAAAGAAAAAGAAAAAAAAAAAAAAAAAGCAGGCTTGCATGGTGCTTTGCATCTTCTGGCTGCTGCCCACAGCTGGCACAGCTGGCATGTGGGCACCTTGTCTTGCCTGGGAAACCCAGTCCAGTGCCAGCCCACCTGAGATCAAATGATGTGAGTGGAAAATGTGAGGTCTGCTTAAGGATGGAGGGGATGGGTGAGGAACACCCTTTCCTGGAAAGGGACACACCAGACCATTTTGGACTGTTTTGCTATATTGCACAGTTCCCTCTACAGGTCGCAGTAAGAAACACCGGGCAGCCTGGGGATGACTACTGTGGGAAAGAAATGCAAATAAAGGTAATAAAACATTAGTGGCCAGCTGAGGAAGGGGCTTTGATTCTGGCTGGGAGGAGGTTTTCTCAGCTGTTTTTCGTGTTTGCCTTGAGAAATCCCTACCAAAGTTTTAGTTTTGGTTTTAAGGTTGTAATATCCCTGATTTTTTTATAGATCAGACCAGATGCTGGTGATTTTACACCTCAGGTATTACCTTCATATGGAAAATCATTGTTACGGCTAATAGTTTTAACAACAATAGTAATAATAGGAATCTCCTCTGAGGTTTTTGGCCATTACTGTGGGACAATTAATGGGTGGCAACCGGTTAAATCCCTTTTTCACATATTTCCCTCCTGCAGGCGGACTCACACTTTTGCGAGGAATTTGAAGGCTGCACCAGCAAAAGACCTGAGAAAACACAACACCATCATGGAGGTGTGAATCTTTAGCCCTGGTGCTTGGCAGGGTGCTTGTGTTGCCACCTCAAGCTTCAGCAAAGGCTGTAAACTTGACTGATGACAGCAGCTGGCAAAATTCAGCCCACCCAAGGAAAAGAAGCACCTTTGGCAAGCAGAGAGGTCAATCGGATGCAGGCGTCTGGTTCTTCATGGCATCTCACTCTCCTGAAAATCCCAGATTTGGTGGCCTGCACAAAACCAAGGCTGCTTGTGGCACTGCCTTCCACCAAACTTTGTCCTGGATGAACAGAGAATCTTGTGTTTTATCGGACACCAAAGCACGTATTGGACTTTTAGTCTGGGCAAGTTGCTTAAAGGACTTTGAATGCACAGCCGTATGTTTGCGTGTGTTTTAGTCCCAACCATGCTACAAGACAAGGCACACCCCTCCTTCAACTCAGCATCCCCCAGCAGAGCTCTCCTCAGAGAGCATGGATTTCACAGGGTGACAATCCCCTTGTACAGCTTTAAAAGTCTTCAGCATAATCAGAAATGTATTCTTTCCCCTCCCTCAATGGAAAATTAGATTTAATCATGCTTTGTCTGAAAGCAGATGAAAACTGAAAAACAGTTCTCCCAAAAAGCATCCCAAGCATCAGCAAACAGGAATTAGTTGTACTGCAGCATGAAGTATCTGGTTTCCCGGCTGTTTTGGCAAGTGAACAGACACTTAGTCAAAGAAGTACTCCCCCCTTTGAAAAAGAGGGTCAGTGGAAATTTTTGGAGCGCTGTTTTCCACCTCTCTGTCCCCTGGGTTTATGAGCCGGGCTGCTCCCTGGTGTACACAGCGGTGGGCTCACGGGGAGCTGAGGGAGGGGAGGTCTGTCCCCTTTCCCACTGCCCCTCCTGGGGTCACCGGTAGCCACACAGCAAAGCAGCGCTGCTCTGCTCCCCCTCCACCCTCAGACCTGGGGCTGGACACTTATTTTGTAGATAAATGACTGCTAGGGGCTGCTTGGGGAAAGGTATAACACATAAAAGCGTCTCATCCATGGAGTTAACAATCAACAAACACCAGTTTAAAGAAGTTCTACGCCAGCTCTGTGTCCAGGCCAGTGTGTTCACAAGCCACCGCTGCACTCTTATCACCCATAAACTTTATCTATACATAGGTCCAGCTGCACTGTGTAACCTCCACGACAGCTGGCACCGGGTTTCACAGGTCAGTTATTTTTCTTGTGTGCAAAATCCAGCCCGGTCCTTATCTGCACTTTGCTAAACCTCCCCCTAATCATAAAACCCCGGCGGCAGCGCCCGGAGCCGGCGCTCCTGCTACAAAGGGCTCCTCTTTCTGCAAGAATGACCACAGCCTGTTTGGAGAAGCACTGCGAATCCATACCGCAAATAACCACAGCGATACTACAACTTTGAAAAGAAATCCATAAAGTGTATTTCGCGATGACATTTCTTTGATTGTTCTTAATTGCGTTTGACTCGCCAGTGCAGACTCCAAATTAATGAGCTCTTATGGTACCACGGAGCCTGGATTATAAACTCAGACAACAACCAGAGCAGGCATGATAATGAGCCACACGACAGTGACGCTCTTCCCCCTCGGCTCTCCCTTTTCTTCCCACCTCCCTCCTGACTTGCAGCAAGAGCGAGGCTGTCTGCTTGCCTCGCTGTGATGGATTTCAATTCCCTGAACCATCCACAGTATTTGTTTTTGGAAGACTAATGTTTTGGAGGAATTATTAAAGAAGGAAAACAGGCTGGCTCCCACTTGCCGCCTCTTGTCTTGCACTTTGATTTCTTAGCAGGGATTGTCCCCTGTGAGTATTTGCATCACTCCTGGCACGCTGCAGCCCCTGCCCAGGATGGGACACACACAATTAAATGCAGTCAATAATGCCTATCCTGAACTCTAAAGCATACTTTGTTCTTGCAGAGCAGGACGGCGTGATACACACTGATAATCCCTCACAGCTGTTGCACAGTCTTTCCTCTCTTTTTTTTAATTTTTTTTCTGTTAAAATCTGATGCTGGTCAACACCCTGTGCTTGCCAAGAGCAGAGCTGAGCCCTGGGAGGGTGGCGGGTGCTGCTGAAGCTGAGGAGTAGCCCTGAGCTCTCAAGCCCTGCGCTTCCCAACACTGCTTGAAGCGCCAGCTGATAGTGATGTAGAAAGCTGCATTTTTTGCAAATCCATTTTCTTTTCCCCTGGAGCTCAGTGACAAAGGGGATTCCAGGCCACCTCACAGAGGAGACCTGAGCTGAAACTCAGGAGAGGGAGATGAAGCTTGTGTGAACTTCCGGGCTGGGATCTTGATTTGTGCTCTGCACCAGGGACCCTCTTTTTTTCTCAGGACTGTGCAGCCCTTGGGACTGGCCTGGTTTGCAGCCAGCAGTCTGGCATGCAGCAGGAATAAAATAGCAATTCCTGGAGCTGTCTTTCCAATTGCTTTCCCTTGAAGTTAGCCTGGCTGCCAGGACACTTTTTATTTTGGATGAGCCCTGTCTTTCAGATGAGCTTGTCATCCTAGTCCTTGAAGTTCCTAATCCCTGCCTTGTTTGAAGGGAAACTGGAGCAGTATCGCATGCAAAGGAAACACCATGGGTTTGGTTTTCCTTATTGTCTGAACCTTGTAAACAGGTTCCAGACACAAATAATGGTTTGTAAGTCACGTTCCTCTATCTCAGAGGAACCATTCCTATTCTGCAACCTTTTGCTGATGCAGCAAAATAAGAAAAACAGCCTGGAGGGGAGAAGCAAACATCCCAGGCTCCTCTTCCTAACCCAGGGAAAGCTCTGAACGAGAACAGCTGCTCAGCACAAGTCTCTCCGAACAAGAGTGGTTTAAATTAGTAGGATTCTGGCTAATTAAAAGACTATAAAGACATAATTAAAAGAACTGAGACCAAACTATATTAAATTAGTCCACCAACCACCTTCCAAGCCATTGTAGAAGGACGCAGATGCAGTCCAAAGCAGTCTGTGCCCTGAATGTGCTGGCCAGAGCAGGGGCTGGTGGTGATGGGGACCTGCTGGGGAGATTCCCAATCAATCCCATCACTGCCAGAGTGGTAGAAAGGAGATTTGCCCTGGGACGAGGCCAGTGAACCAGGAAGGTGACAGCGAGGTAGCTCACCCCCAGGATAATTCCCCCCTTCTCACGGCAGTGCCCTCCCTGTGCTCTCACAAGGATGGAAATGCTGCTGGTGGGAAATCCTCCGTTAAAGCACCCTGCTGCTCACAAATGAGCTCTGAGGCACTGCTGGCCCAGGGGTCTGCCCACAGCTCCAGGATGGCTCAGGGAAGGCTGCAAAGACAGTGGCATCCCGATGAGAGTGTGGGGAATACAGCCAGAGGGGACTGGGGGGTGGGAAAGAAGGGGCAAGGAAGAGAAATTAAATAGGAATGGGAAAGAGAGAGAAAAGGAGGAGAGAGCGGCACACAAAGAGAGAGGAAAAAGGAGAGAAAGATAAAAATAAAAAAATAGGCAAGTGAGAAAGAAAGAGAAAAAGGAAGAGGAAAAGATAAAAAAATAGAGAGAAAAAGAAAAATAGAGACAAAGAAAAAGAGAAAGAAAAAGCAAAAGAAAAAGAGAAAGAAAGAGAAAGGGAGGAAGGAGAGAGAGAAAAAAGAGAGAAAGAGAGAAAGAGAGAGAGAGAAAGAAAGAGAAAGAAAGAAAGAGAGAGAGAAAGAAATAGAAAGAAAGAAAGAAAGAAAGAAAGAAAGAAAGAAAGAAAGAAAGAAAGAAAGAAAGAAAGAAAGAAAGAAAGAAAGAAAGAAAGAAAGAAAGAAAGAAAAAAAGAAAGAAAGAAAGAAAGAAAGAAAGAAAGAAAGAAAGAAAGAAAGAAAGAAAGAAAGAAAATAAATAGAAAGATTAAAAGGAAAGAAAAAGAAACAGAAAGGGAAAAATAAAGGAAAATAGAGAAGGAAAGATTAAAAAAGAAAGAAATTAAAAGAGAACAAGAAAAAGAGAAAATAAATTTAAAAGTTAAATCTAAAGAAGGAAAGCAAGAGAGAAAGAGAAAGAAAGGGAGAAAAAGGAAGCAAATTAATTGAAAGAGAGAGGGAAGGAAACAGCAAAGGGCCGTGGATGCTTCCAGCTGTTCAGATACGGCAGTGCCGCCCCTCCACAGCTGTGCTTTCCATCTCCGTCCTGCTGGGCTGGGCCCTTCATGGCACATGGAGGCCCCAGGTGCACGGGGACCATCTGCCACGAACAGCCCCGTCGGCCCGAGGGACTTTGCTGGGGTCACCAGCATCCCCTTGCCCCAGGGGAGGAGGCTCAGGTGAGGTCAGGCACCTGCAAAAGGCCTGGTCTGGCCACGAGAGCCGCTGCGCCCAGATGAGGACGAACTGCGGGACACCAGGGTTTTAAGACTTCTTTTAAGCAGCGAAAAACACAAGTGTGCGGTGGCAGATGTGGCCAGAGCTGACTCTGAGCTCCTGCTCACAGCTGCTGAAGAGGCTCTCGATGGCTGCAGCTGCTCGCACACCCGGCGCTGCCGGCCGGCAGCAAAAACCTCCAAATGCTTCTTTTCTTTGTGCCATGTAAGACAAAAGTTGGGAGATTTTCCATGAATCAAGAATTTTAAAAATGCTGTTCGGAGACAAAAGAAGTGCTCTTGATATTTAGCAGTGCTTGGAGAAAGATCCCATTGAGAAATGAGGAAGCAAAATATACTGTGAAGTGGAAAGCTGCACCACACTGAAGAATTAAAAATGTTTCTTTGAGAGCAGTAAGGATCAGCGTGGTTAGAGTTTCTGGGATGCTTCTTACAAGGGAAAAAAAGGAATTCCATAGACATTTGTCTGCCTTACTTTAGTAGGTAATAAAAAATAAATTTTAAAAAAGGAAAGAGATAGAAAAGATAAAAAAATTAGAAAATCAAAATAAAAGGGGTTGGGTAAAACATCCACAGAATCCAGAATGATTAAGAAAAGATCATTTTTGCCTCACATCTCTCTGTCTCCCTGCTGAAGGCTGAAAGGAGAGCCTGTACAAACTGACTGTGGTACGGAATTTGCACAACTTTGCAAAAAAAGCTTAATAAAAAACTTTTTAGAGGTTGTGGAAGCCCCATCCTTGGAAGTCTTCAAGGCCAGGTTGGATGTGGCCCTGAGCAACTTGCTCTAGTGGAAGGTGTCCCCTCCTGTGGGAGAGGGTTGGAACTGGGTGGTGTTTAAGGCCCCTTCCAACCCAAACCATTCTGTTATTCTGTGATTCTAAGGTTTGTGCCCCAGCCACCAAAACTGGGATGACGCTGGCGTGACCTTGCCCCACACCGGGAGGGATCTGAGGGCTTCAATCCCTCAAGTTCCTCCACGGTTTGGCTATTAAGAAAAATTTATGAGCCCACCTGACCCCCATCAGTCCTAGGAATAAAAACCTGGATAAAGGTGACAAAATCAAGCTGATCTCTTGTTAGCAGGTAGAGAATCCAATGCCTTCCACCAGGAGAAGCTGCTTTTGAAGTTTACACTCCATTGGACACCAGCAAATTCACCCTACAAGACAGACAGAGGCAGAAAATAGTTTTCAGTGTCAGTTCTTCTCAGGGCACTACGAAATTATAAAAACAATGGAAAGTGATGAGGACTGGGGTTCTGGGACCACTGAGAAGGGATATGGTTGAACTTCCTAGGTGTGCTCTGATGGTGACTGATGAAATTTGCTAATTTCAGTTCTTCTTAGCTTGTTTTGTAAAGAAATAGCTGGTACAAACATGTAATGGCATCCAAAAGATTTCAACATGGGGTTAAAAAAATGAACTGTGTGTGAAAGCCATGCTGAGGCTATGCCATCCTCTTCAGCTGAGGTCAGCTGGAAGGACAGCTTGGTGCCACCCCACGGGTTTCACAGCTGGTTCTATCACACCTCTGGGGCTACAGCTGCACCCACACCCCGGAGTGGGGCAGCAGGAGGATGTAGCTTTTGAACCTGCCAGCTTCTGGTTTTGTCCATTGCTCCTAATTCTTTTATTATACAAGACAATGAGCCATCAGTCATCCCTCAGGAATCCTCTGGACTTTCCTTGTATCTCTGTTTGACCATTTATTTTCCAAACTGGAGCATCTCTCCTCCCAGGCCTTCAGCCACTCATGTTACTCTGCATGAATCTTTCCCAAACGTCTTATTTCCTCTGACTGTTGTGGGACCAAAATGTCACAAACTCCTGACAACAACATCCTAAACTCCCTTAGAACCTGAATCATCCACTGAGTCAATGTGGATGCGCCAGAGACATTTGTAGCAGCACAATGACATTTTCTGCTCTGTTCTCCACTTCTTCACAATTCCCAGAGTCTGACTTGATCTGCAGTGACAGAGATTGTGGCTTGATGCAAACGTCCTGAAAGGTGCCCCATAGTGTGGCCTGAGAAGGCTCAGGGCATGGATGTGTGCCCTTTTCTAGCACCAGCTGGGCCGGCGGAGATGACTTTACCCAGTCCCCTGTCACTGGCTGCTTTCATCTCTCTGGCAGCTCTGCTGCTCACGCAATAGACCCCTAGTTCATGTTCTGAAGCAGCTGGGGGTTGGCTTAAACCCTTTTAAAACATCAGGTCTTTGCTAACCCATATTTTTAAGCAGGAACAGAAAGAGGGTGGAAGGTGCCAGCAGCAGCAGTGGGTGATCCACGCGTTGTATCGCCACTATCTGAGCTGGGAGCACAGTAGGCAGAGCAGCGAGGAAGCTCCTTGGAGGCTGGAAGCAAAATCTGGTGTCTGTAAGGAGCTTGTGAACCAGGACAAGCAGCAGGACTATGGCAGTGTCCCCAAGTGCTGCTGCCCCCCAAAGTGTCACCTTCATCATCGGGCTCAGGCTGAGTCCCATTCCCAGAGTGTGTGATCAAGATGCAGAAGTCCCCAGCTACAGATGGGGCAGGAGCACAAGCTGAACTTCCCCAAAACAATAACCAGCCACTGACTTGAGAGGAAGGCCCACCTGTCCTCCCCTCCCTGTCTCTGTCTGAGAGCAGAGGCACCGGTGGTCTCTCAAAGAAGCTGCACTTGTGGTATTTTTGACCCACCTAGAAGAAGGACGAACCATAAATCTCACTTGACAGCCTAATCTCATTATATTTCCCAGCTCCGTTTCCAGGCCAAAGGGGTTTGGCTTAGCTTCAGAGAAGCATCCAAAGCCTCAGATGCTGCTCCAAACCCAAGTCCTAAATCTTTCCATGGTCACCCATCGATGGGACTGGCGTCCTCTTGTTGTCACTAGCTGTGCACTACAGTGGTGGACTAAGACACAACACGTAGTCACAGACATGCTCGTCAATACCAACCCTCCATAAAGGTATTTCAAGCCACCACCTGAAGAAGAGGTACTGAGGGTCATAAAAAAGCATGAACTCACTGTTGCTAAAAGGCCAAGAAGCAAATCATCTCTTTGAGAATCTGCTGGGGGTGAGCAGATTAATGGACCACCAGCCACCATCAGAGGCACCCATTAAATGCCAGCTGGAAAAGACATGTCCTTGATGGATATCTGCTGGGGTTCCAAGCAAATCACAGAAGGCCTGTGCAGTGAAAGCAAGTGGCAGCGGGAAATCATGACTGCTTATAAATTCCGAAGTCTGTGCTGAAAGGAGATGGAGACCACTGCTGCAGAGCCAGGGCAGGGCTGGCTTTGCATGTGTCTCTGTCCTGGTGGTCTGAAGAACAAAGAAGAAGCCAGGAGGGCGAGCAGACCTTGGGAACAGAGGGAGGCTGCAGCTGTAAAGATGAGCCAAGCTGTCTCTGTCAGCCTGGGAACCGGGGAAGAGAGCAGGGTGGGGAGTGCTGGTTTCACTTCTCAGCGCTTTGTGCAGATGCTGCCTCGGTGTTACGGTTCACGTAGGATTGCAGCAACCCCCTCTCAGCAAGGAACAGGCTCCAAAACTTCCTGCAAAAGCTCAGACCGTGTTCTGCCATAATTTTTGCCAGAGATTTCCCTTTCATCTCTTTAGGATGCAGCAGCAGGAACAGGGCAGGAAGCTCCCACTACCTCTGGAGAAACTGACCCTTGATCCCAAATAACGTGCAAGTCAGGGAGGGATTCATCCTCTTTGGGTTGCATTTCTCTGCCTTTAGGAGCTGTGCTTCAGCCCACAGTGGTGATCCCAGAGCCAGCTGGCTGAATTCTGTGTATCCAGCCTGCACGGACCAGCAGAGTCTGGGCATGGACCAGGCTTCAGCCACGCACCACTTGCCTGACAGAAGGGCCAGCTGGCTCGTCCCAGCCCAGCCAGGCAGCCTCTACATAGCCCACGTGATGGACCAGCTAATGCAGCACTGCTGTCACCAACTCTGTCCCCTCAGGAGCATCATCCTGGACTGGGCATCCTCCCTGAGTCCAACCAGACCCCCAACCAAACCCCCAGCAGCTGCAGCTCTGGAGCTGTTCACCATGGGGCTGCCGGTCCCAGACACTCAAACAGAGGATTTCAGGCTGAAGGAAGGTTTGGTGGTTTTTCATGAGTAAGGAGAACAGCTCTGAGCTCAACAAACTGTTTTGTGGGTCGTGGAAGACAGCTGAGCTGCTTTAGGGACACAGCTGATCTTCCATAGAATAGAGAATGGTTTGGGTTGGAAGGGACCCTAAAGCTCATCCAGTTCCAACCCCCTGCCATGGGCAGGGATACCTCCCGCTAGATCAGGATGCTCAGTGCCCCATGCAGCCTCACCTTGAACACTGACAGGGATAGGGGAAAAGTCCTGTACATGCGTTCATCTTCTCCCATCCCACCAGCATCTGGATGGCTCTTCTGCACTCCAAAAAGAGAAATCTCAGCGCTCAAACTTATAAATCAAACGTAAACATTATCGCCCAACACTTCCCATAAATCATCCTATGGGATTTTGTGGCAGGGTTTCCTTACTTCCTCTTCATATTGCAGTTATTATTGGCTTTGTTGGGCACTCAGCCTCCTGTTCTGGGCTTTTCTTTCCTGGGCTGATTCGTGTAACAGTGTGGCTTCCCAGGGCAGCTGCTTCGTGACAGGGGTCTTTGGGGGCTCTGGGGAACGTGATGAGATCCTTATATATATTTTGCACCAGTGTACCTCCCTTGGGTACACTTTGTACCACATAAACCCAGCTCTCAGATTATGAACTCTACAAAGCAAAGCTCATTGAAGTAGCCAGAAATGAGTGGTGAGCTTTATCCACCAAACACATTAAATGTGCCACGTTTAGGCATTTCACTCACTGGAAATATCTCATCAGTCTGTAACGCAGATCCACTTAAATCAACCCTTGAACTGAAGTTCAGGAGAGCAACTTCGAGGAAAACAAAGGGAAGAAATTCCCACTTGTAACATGAGCAGCTGCTACTGGCTTCCAAGATAAATGAGCACTCCATAACACAAGAGGCATGATGGGTCTCTGATGTCAAAATGTTGTCAGGGGACAGCAACCTATGAAAGGATTTTTTTTCCCTTTTGTTAAAAAAGCCATCAAGTAGCTTTATTAGTATAAAAATTCAAGGTCACCAGAGTGTGAATTTTTGCCCTTTACCTATTTTGTCTGATTCCTAGAGGCCACAACCGGGGTTTTCACGCTGCAGTGGTGCACAGGTGTGTTTTGTGAGCTGCCGTGGGCAGCAGAGATTTGCATTTCATTTCCATGTCTGCCGGTGTATGGATGTTTTCCTGAAGAGGAAACAGAGCAGGAGGTGCCATGGCTTGTGGCATGAATCCAGGCAGGCATGGGGGTCTCCATCCTAGCAGAGACCCCGCTGCACCCAGGGCAGTGTTGCCCAGAGACCACAGGGATGGTGGCAGAAGATATAATTCTCCTTTTCTTTACGTTTAATGTCTCCCTCAGCCTGTGTGCCTCAGCCCTGGGGTGAGCCAAGGGCTTCCCCTAAAAGTCCCCTGGGGTTTTGGGAGCTCCAGCTGGGTCTCCAAGCAGCTCAGGAGCTGGGAGTGGGAGCAGTGGGAGCAACGTGCCGGCTGCTCTGCCGGGGTCAGCGGGGACATGTCAGAGCTGCAGCTTTGCGAACGCGGAGCTGCCGAGTGTGACAGGCCGGCCGGGGGATGCCGGGCACAGAGGGGTCCCCGCGGCCGCCCCACTGACCAGCTGTGCCTCACACAGCCGGGGGTGCCTGCCAGGACCTCGCTGCTGCCTTGGGAATGTGCCCCCAGCCCGGCTCCCAGCGCAGACACTGCACCTCACCTGCTGTGGGAGACGGGGGAAAACACCAGGGTGGGTAACGGGGGAGCGGCACTGGGGCTGGGACTCGCCTGACACACTGGGGATGTGTATCTGCTCCTCAGCTGGTCACCTCCAGTGATGAGCCCATCAATCTCTTAAAATAAATAGCAGTAGTAAATAAAAGCAAACCCATTAAATTTTTGTTTGCCTGTTCTTCTTCCATCAGCAGATGCTGTTCCCAGCCATGAAAGGCTGTGCTGCAGCCCTGCCCCTAAACCAGCCAGCAAGGGAAGAATTGCTGTTGACACTGGCTGTGTTGTAATTGGCCTTTAGGGCTGATCCCTTTAATTGGATTAACAGGGGCTGGTTCATTCCCTCTCTCGTTTCTTCCTTGGGCTGGGGGCAGAGTTGGGCAGGGACCCCTCCAGGGTCGACTCCCACTATGTCAGGGCTTCCTCTGAGCTTTTCCTTGCAATCCCACACCTCCTGCTGCCACCGTTCCCAGGGTCCTCTCCTATGCACCCTCAGAGATGCACGGGACAAACTGGGGAAAGGTGTGAGATCTGGGCTTGTGTCCTCCCCACCCCCGCAAGCTCATTTGCCATTTCTAGGCTAAAGTAAGTTGGAGAGGTTAAAAGCAGTTCAGAAACAGCACAGGAAGAGAATAGGGATGCTGAAGAAGGGGAAGGAGGAGGAGAAGCCCTCCCTGCTCTCCCTCTGCCAGAGGAAATAATTCAGTGTTAAGTGTCACCTCAAAGAGTTAAATCAACCAGAGTACATTGCAAAAAGGCATTTTAGCCATTTCCATAGATAATGGTTAGGTCATGTCAAGATGCTGGCTTTCACGATGCTATCAAGCCATCCATAATTTAATGTTTAAAATGCAACCTTAGCAATACAATTAATACTGTTTTATTAGCCCACAGAGGCTTCATGTAACTACTTAGAGCCATATAACACCAGCCCATCTCACAGCCCCATATAAATTCCTCTGGTAAGATAAACTTTTAGGCCTGCAGTTGCAGGCACTGAAAACCTGCAGAGCCAGCAGAAAGTAAATGGCTTTCCTGTTTGATAGAGTATCACTTTGGAGGAACGCACCTCTGGCTTCTCTGCGGCGAAATGAGTTGGTGCCAAGACCTTGGAGAGGAGGCAAGTACAGGACATACCTTGGGAACGGTTCTAAATCATCTCTTTCTGCTTCTCACTGTCCCTCTCCCTCTCCTTGGGGTATCTCTGTCTCCTTCACACCTACAAACACACACCCACTCTCACACGTTTTCTCTCTCACAGGGAACAGGGCTATTTGTGCATCTTGCACTGTTTTCAAACAAAACCCCTCCTGCCTGCCTGCTGATCGGTTCCTCACACTGAGGTATCCCAAACCAGTGCTCTGCACCCCCAGCCTGGCCATCCTGGACCCCAGCAGGTTTCCTGTCATGGGAGGCAGCTGAAGTTTCTATTCCTGCAGCTTGGGTGTCCACCTGAGCCAGCCATTCCTGCTCCCCTGAGAGGCAGTGCAAGGTGGGAAGCATTTACGGTGTGTTATCCATTTGCCTCACTGGAGACATCGCCTTTGGGATGAGCTGAACCCTGGACACCACTGGCCAAGTGTCTACTGAGGAGCAAGGACAGCAGCCTGAGATGCAAATATCTCCCTGAATCCCACTCTCAAAATCCACTGCTGTTGTTTAAGATACCTGTGGTGCAGGTATTTTAAACATTTGATGTCCTCAGCAAGGGCCACCCAGCCAGAGGGCTGGCACAAAGTGCACTGGGTCACACATGGCATGAAACTTGCCCTTTCTGACTTGTGCCACACCGCCCTTCTCTGGTACCTGCGTGTGCCCCTTCCCTGCTGCGAGATCGTTCTCTCTGCGCCCATCTGGGACCTGCTGCAGGATCCTCACAGGGAGGGCACCAGCCGTGCTTGCCTGGTGCAAAACCCCTCCAGAGACCAGGGCAGATGGAGGCTGCAGGAGCTGCTGAGTTCCTGGCCAGCAGTGTCCTTTTTGTGGTTGGTCTTCAGTCAGTTGTGACTCTAAACAGTCTCTGAGATTGCCCTGGCTTGGTATCTCAGTGTAACTCAGCCCAAGGCAGCCCATTTATGTGCAAAGGCTTGAAGTGAACCTGGTTCTCCTGCTAAACACATGCCCACAGAGCTGCTCACCCTCGGACACCAGAGCAGAGCCAATTAGGCACATTAGCATGGAGCCAGGCCAGACTAATTGTGCTCTGCTTTTCCTGGGCCCCGTGAGCTTCCCTTTGGCTCGTGCGAGCTGCGGCCATTTCACTTCCACAGGCAAGAAGAGACCTCAGTAGCTTCTGATCAAGCCAGGTTTTCCCACAGCCAGCACCAGTGGCACCAGCACCATTCAATTCTCACGTGGGGCTGAGGAGCATCAGGTGCCCCGTGCCCCAAAAGCCATGCCTGCCCCAAGGCTCTTCAAAACCAATACATAAAGAAGAAAAAAAGGAGAAGTGTTACCAGACTGGTATGAGCAATATAGAGAGGAGGTGGCTGATCCAGACGTAGAGGTGCTGTGGCAAAGGTGAGGTTTCATCACTACCAGAACTATGCCCACTGAAACCATCCTGTTCTTGTGCTTATCCACTGCAGGGTGTATCTCAGGCATTGCTTGTCTACTCTATCAGCAGAATAAAAAGCCACTTCTGGCACTGTCATCTCCTTGTGTTTAATATTTTCCATATTTTTCTCCCTTAAAACCCTGTCTTCTCTTAATAGGTTCGTCTCTGCTTTTATGTTGGAAATAATTTTTGAGTTTGTCTGGTTGTGAAGAGAAGTCAGACTCTGGGAACTTTAAAGATGTCCAAATTCATAGGGTAAATAAGAACTCTTCCTTTCTCCACTATATCTGCATTAAGGTTTTATTAAATATCAAGGTCCTACAGTGACCTCAGGGTTTTGGGGGACACAGTTCTGAGTCCAGGGTCTCATCTCCTTTGTCTTCCACATACCCTGACATGCAAAGATACTGGAATAAAAAGAGGAATTCATTCAAATATGTTTTGCAATTAAAGTAAAGGCACCTATTAAAAAGTAAACGGGCACCCTGCCCCCAAATTTCCTCAGGTTAGGGCCAGCCTTTCTGATTATTTCAACCTACGCTTCCTGTGCATTTTAATTATTTTACCCACACTAATGCAAACACAGAGAGTGAAGATAGACCAGGCATCCCAAATCAGTTTAATGAATGTCCTCATCTGAGAGGATTCTCTTTCATAATGACTGAGAGGGATGAGAAATATAACTCTCTAGCCTAGCTCCCCAAGAAGCAGCAGGGCCCCAAAGAAATGGAAAAAAAAAAAAAAAGGAAAAAAAAAGGAGCAATTCATCAGAAACAGCAGGAGAGAAAAGCTAATTAGAGCTGGAGACGTAAAGAATGAAAAGCTGAGCATGGAGGGCACTTTAGGGAGAAAAAGGAGGGGAGCTCGAAGAGCCACAAGCCTAAATCTGTTGTGTGAGCTGTAAGACTCACTAAACACCTGCATGAGAAGGAGAGAGCTTGTGCTTCCCACATGCTGGCAGAAAATAATGGCTTTGGGGGAAACACACCTTTCACATTTACAGGTTTTGTTCCTGGAAGAAACCTTGTGTTTCTTCCTTTGCTTCATCTTCCTTTCTTTTTCCTGCCTACAAGCAGGCGCTGTCCCTGGCTGCCCTCATTTGCAGGGATACTGGTATGAGTGTTTTCCCTCCATCTCCTTCTCTTCCCCACTGGTTCTGCCCCCTCCCAGCACCAGCAACAGCTTCCTCGCTGCAGCAGGGAGGTGAGTTGGGTCAGGCTGGCCCCACGCTGGGGCCAACCCTGCTCCTGGCACCATGCTGGGTATCCCCTGCACCCTCCAAGGCCAGGGCGAGCCACCAGGACCTGCCGTGGTGGCTGCAGGATCCGCCCATCACCCAGGGCAGTGGTATGAAAACATCCCTGTACTTGCCACAGGGTCGATCCTCGTTCCATGTTGAAACAAGGGCATGGAAAGGACAAAGAAAAGCATAAAGCAGCCCATGCTAACCCAGCAGTCACGCTGCTGCCCCTGCAAGGAACAGCAAAGCTGCAGCGCCCTTCGAGCCGCTGTACAAACAACCAAGCAGGTCTTGCCCCAGAGCAGTCCAGGCCTGAAAAGCCAAAGGAGGGAGAGTGATAATCCTTTTCTCCTTGTTTCTCTGAATACAGGCTTTAGGTAGTTCTGTTGCACAGAAATCTGAGGGCTCGTGTAGAGGGGATCAGCATCCACCCCTCCGCCCATGGGTAGCATGGATGTGGTTTATTGGGCTGGTTACAACACCCTGTGCTATGCTTTGGCAGATTATTTTATTTCCTTGTCTGCTTTAAGCCTGTGGAGCCTTTGAACACCAGAGCAGTGAATAATGGAGAGCAGCGGACAGTGCAAGCGTGTTTCCAGGTTTTTAACGCTGTCAAGGCAGATGTAAGTTCAGGCCTTCATGGGCTAAAGCTGCCTGGATGTGGCTGGTGTCAGTAGGTCTCACTCCTCACCAGGTAGCAGAACACCCTCCTTTGGGGCAGGTGCAGACTCACAAGGGTGAACCTGCTGCTTACAGCAAACCCATCACTCCTTCTTCCTCACATATCAGGGGCCAGCCATGTGTCCCCAGAGGCACGTGCACCAATATCAAAACAATTCCCAAAATTCAAGAGTAAGGGCTGGATTTCCAGGACCAGGCAGGACCACCAACCCCTGGGCATTCCTGCGCTCTTGATGCTCTTATCGTTTACTTGGCTGTCTGCAGCATCAGGTCAATGGGATAGGAGCAAAACAGCTGAGCTGGGTGCCTGTCTTCTTCCTTGTCCCTCTTTAACCTGCAGAGGTGTCAGGTGAAATCTCCTCTTAGAGAAAGTTGTCCTGAAATGCTCCTGCATGTGGTGAAAGAGGAACACGCACTTGGTGTAAAGCAGGGGCCCAGCTTTGCAGGGACAGGACTGCAATATTAGAAGGGCTTAGAAACAGGACTCCTGCAGCATAAATCCTCTCTATATTTTCCCTATCGGCAGAGTGTTCCAGATTCAGGTGTTGGCTGCACAGATCCTAGGCTAGTAGAGAGCAATGGATTACTAGCAAACAAGGGAAAAGCAAGCAGAAACCTTTGGCAGTGGCCCCCTGGTCATTCAGCATGAATCAGTTTATATTTATCAATATAAATCAGTGCACAGGCTATCTCTTGCCACAGTGGAAATATAGTTATTGTAGGATACAGTTAAGGGAAGCCAGACTTTGCTTCTCCCACTGCTGTGAGACTACTTACACTTCTAGTGCCAACTGCTTGTGTCCCGCTGTTTAGTGAGAGGAGGATTTCAGGCAGAGAGTTGGATTCTCTTGTATTTAAACTCAGATAAAATCGATTGCATGGGAAATACCCATGCAAGAGAAAAATGTTCCCCAGTGCAGGCTTTAAATCCATTCCCTGTGCTGGTTTCTTTTCTTCTGCCTCACTTTGCTGCGAATCCACAGCTGTGGATTTTCAGATTTTGCACTGTGAATCCACATCAAAGTGGTGTCCAGTCCTTTCTAGGAGGGACTTCATTTCTCAGTGTCCGATCTCTTTTAACACATGTTTTAACATTAATAGAAGCACATTAAGTGGCATTAGGAAGTGGAGCAGGGGAACTGCCCTACCAGATCGTATAACTAATTGCTTTGCTGCTGGTTCTGTGCTTCCTATTCCTGTGACATTCCTTTGAAGTCAGAGTGGGATGCTCTGACATATCTGGTACATCAGGGAGCACTGAAAGGTTACTGCTTCCTAACTAAATAAGAACAGAGGAATGGTTAATTCCCTCTGTCTGGCATCCATCACACAACAAGGTCAGTGTCACATACCAGAGAGGATGCTAAACTGGACACATGTTGGGAATTGGTAGCTACAGGATGCTGTACATCCTCTCAAAACCCCTGGAGTAGAAGTGGTGATGGAAAGAAAAACAAAAAAAGCCTAAGTGGATTTGCTGTCACTCTAGGGACATGGTTGAGAATGCTTGATGGGACAAGTACATATGGACTTGCAGGTGCAGATTGGCCGTGCTTTGCATAGGATCCTGACGAGTGCTTGCTGGATAGTTTGTTTGATGCAAGTAGATTTTTCACTTTGCACCAGCCATCTGTCTCCACGGCTGTACTGAAGCGTCCCACAGACAGTGTGCTACAGAGCTGCAGCACAGCCTTGTCACAGTCATGCTGCTGAAAAACCTCTCGTAACATCTCCTTTGATAGATTTTCACTTCCCTCTCCACCTCGTGCATGAGAACATACTGCAAACAGACCGAAAAATGCTTTACACAGGGGAACAGGAGCTGAAACAAAGTATCAGGCTAATTTATCTTGGGTTTAGGCAGGTTTTGCAATCCGTAGGATACATCCTGATGTCATGGAAAAGCAGCTATCGGGACAAATTGAAAATTTTTTGACTACACACACCCTCTATTCCAGGGTAGGCACTCCCTACACACCTAAAACTCATGTCCCCAAGCAGATTATCACATAGACTGTCTATTTTAAATGCCACCCCTGAGCAGAACAACTTTTGGAGGAATTCCAAAAGGTTGAGGCACTTGGTTCAAGTCTGAGTGGGTGTTGTGTGGTCTGGCTGTGCACTTGCAGTCAGGCTGGGCTCTTACACGTCCTGGTTTTAGCTGGCTTGGAAATGCCCCAGAAATGACAGAGACACTCAGCTCTGCTAACTCAAGCCCGCAGCTTCCCCACCATAACATAGATGTAGCCACGGGGAAGCACACGATGGGAGCCAGATGAAGTAAATGCAGCACCAAAAGGACTTAATCGCTGATTAGGAAGAGGCGTGGTCCCTTCTTCACCACCTAGTCATTAAATTAGGATCAGTTGTCCTGCCAGGAGCAGAGGCCCATCCAGCTGCCAGCTATTGGTAGCGATGCAGGACTTGGCACTGATGCAGCCTCTGGCCTCCTGCGTGTAAGAGATCAAACATGACTGCTGCAACTGTCCGTTTGGATCCGCTTTCCTGCTGTGCAGCTGGCACTGAATTGTTTGGGAATGAGCCTCAGTCAGATTTTTGTGACAGTTGTTCTTTTTTTCTTTTCTCTAGAAAAGGTTCTTGCTGCGTGTTTATCCTCCTGGCTCATACTGGGAGCAGCTGGGGTGACACGGGGAAGCTTGGTGGAGTCCCTCTCACAGCACAAAACCTCTTTTCCAGGATCCTTAAGGTCTCTGTGGTTGAAAACAAAACTCTTGAGTTCAAAGAGAGTGCTTCCCACATAACAGCAAGTTCTCAATAGAAATTAGTAATTTCCCTACTCAATTTAAAAGAAAAGGCCAAAAGCAAAAAAAGCACCATGAGATCCCACCTCTGCAGCTTGATGGGAATGTCTCACCATTTTTTATCCTGGCTGGTGGAGCAGCAGAGCTCCAGTGTGGGGAAAAGAGCCTGAAACCCAGCCATGTGCTCTGGGAAGGCACAAGACACAGAGAGGAAGATGAGCACAAAGCCAACAGGCAGCAGAAAATGAAACAGTCTGGCTGCACGGCATAGCTGGAGTGGGGCCAGCCCAGCCACCCACGCACGGCAGGCACTCCCATTCCCATTCCCATTCCCATTCCCATTCCCGTTCCCGTTCCCGTTCCCGTTCCCATTCCCATTCCCATTCCCATTCCCGTGGCAAGGTGAGGGATGTGCCAGGCTGGGATCCGTTAGGTCGCTTCCCAAAGAGCACCGAAGCACACCAGTGCCAGCATCGGGGTCCCTGCTATGACACAGGGAGGCTGCTGACACGGAGCCCATGGCCAGCGTCACACAGCAGCTTTGCAGGACAGCTGCATAAGCTTCAGGAAGTATGAAATGATACTTGCTCCAGGACAGCAATTCCAGATGTCTAAGGGTGTCTTAGAGCAAAGCTTTAGCTGGGATCCTCCCCTGGCTGCAGTGAGGAGGAGGGACAGAGTAAGCCATCGAGTTCAAATGTCTTTGGCTGGTTTAAATGTGCAGAGCTCCCCTGAATTCAATTAGTTTTGGATTATGTCTATCCCCTGAAGAGTCTGTGTCTGTGACAGAACTGAACCCTTCCCAAAATGAGGCTTTAGCAGTTCAGCTCAATGGAAATACTGGATTCACCTCTAGTGACAGGTGAGGCAAGACTTGTGCATTGGGGTTTAGGATGCACACACACACAGATGTACACTCATACACAATATTTATTATTTAGTATTTTAGATTCACCAACTTCCTTTTGGAATGGGGATCAAAATACTACAGTTTCATTGAAATTACTCTAAATTTGTATATGCAGTTTATTAGAGCTTGATATCCTTTCTGTGGGATTTGAAGCACCTTGTGAGCTTTAGCAGATTCATGTCCTGAATATGGCTTTCAGTAACTTGGATTGAAAATTCTACAGTAAGTTTGCTAATCCCAAATAAATCTGATATGTCTTTTCCTTAACCATATAGAAGGAATCATTGGTAGAGTCCCCTGTGAATCACATGCAACCTGAATTTTTTAACACTCCTGTCGATGTGCACATCGATCCCTTCCCTTCCAGGCAGCGGAGCTGGTATTGCCTTGCATACCACCACGTTTCTCAGGCTGCCTTTCACACCACAGAAATACTGTTTCTCATTTCCCGCTGGACACTTTGGAGTCCAAAACCTCTCCCGCAGCCTGATCCCATTGAGAGCTGCGGTGGGGCTGGGGCACCCCGGTATCCTGCAGGAGATGAGGATAAGCGGTGTGAAAGCTGAGTGCCAGTGCAGGGTTGATGTGCTGACCTGATTCACCACCCTGATTTGCATGTGCGGTGTTAAGGGAAAACGCTGTATCCTATTAAATTAACAAACTAGCACATTCCATCAGCTGGTTCTCATGCCCTCGAGGCATCCTCTGGAGGTTTCCTCGACATGCCAATGAAACGTTCAAGCTACAAGACAGCCCAGTCACTTCCCATCCATTTTTTATGGTACCATGGAAACAAAGAGCGCCTGGCAATTCCTTCTTTAAGCTTTCAATAAATCACTCCACAACTGTAAGAGGTACGTGCCTTCAATGCCCCTGTGTTTCGCTTGGCTCCCCTGGGCTAAGCAGCCTTCTGCCCCCTTTGCCATCTATTCTTTCCCCCCTGTCACCCTGTGGCCTCTGCTCCCCAAATAGCCCAAAGGGGTTGGGAGCAGACAGGCTCCTTTCAGGCTTTGTGTTTGCAGACATTGGAAGGCGTCCTGTACATGTGCTGGGATGATGTGAAGCCAGAGCCTTAGAGGCAAAGATGGTTTTGCAACAGCTTTGCCAGCCAGAGAGGAGACTGAGGGCCATGGGACAGACTCAGAGACTCCACTGCCACAAAAGTCACCTTTTATCCTGCCACTGGGAACACTCCTCCAGCCATTTCTGGGCTTTGATGTGTCCATCAGAGCAGATTTCCCCTTTTTGAATCTTACAGCCACTCTCCTCTCACTCTCAGTCAATGTCTGCCTGTGTGCCTGTGTGCAACCGTTTCCCTGCTCTTCAAATATCACCCTCCTGCAGAGGTCAGGGATGCACGGAGTCCCCCGGAGTTGTGTTTGTTGTAGGTACTGGCATGTGAGCAGCCGTGGCATCTGTCCTGGAGGAGAATGAGCTCCTCAGCTTTCCACACACCACAGCAGGGAGCAGTTGAACAATTCCTGCTCAGGTCCCAGGAGTCAATGGTTGTGTGTTTGGCCCAGCTAAAGCCTGACCACTCTTCCTCTCAGAGATTCATTACCTGGGCTGTCCCTGAGATACTCACAAGAAAAGTTTCCAATGGAAGACTCAGAAAAAGGAAAGAGAGAAGAAAAAGGAAAGCCACAGCTATGCTTTTTCTGTCCCTCCTGTCACTGCAGGAGAGCTGAAACCGATAGCTCCTGGCACCCAGTGGGGCAGGAAACTCCCTGTCTTGGGGTGATTCTATGACCATACTGTATTCCCCATCGCCTGCTTGATCTCTAGTGTACCTTTAAATTGCAAAGGGGGGAGAGAGAAGCCGAGAGAACTCTTCAAAGCGGCCAGCTTGACCTCGCATCTAGAATGTTTTGCTTGTTTCAAGCCATATTCGAGATCACTGCCTGATTGATAAGTCAGTTGTGTGGCTGGGTCCGAATTACAGCTGCAGCATCTGAAAGTCACAGCTGGCCCAGGTTTTTCCAAGGGAGAAAGGTGGAAGTGGTTTCACGAACATGTGCTGCAGCTCAGCAGAAAGCTGCCCGTGACTTTAGCACTGGTGTCTGCTGCAGATGTCTGTGTGTGCACATTTATATTGTGGGGTTTATCCTGGTCTCTACTTAATTCCCCAATTTTTAGTGGTGTTAAGAGTGAGGGCCCCAGCCTGAACCATCAGTAAGGGATGAATGGGACCTTCCATTGGAAGCCAAGCCTGTCAGACAGCATTGCTAAAGTGTCTGCACACAGAGGTACTCAGCTTGACTGCCTGGCTACTGCCCAGTGCTGATCAGCTCTTACCTGACGGAAATCACTGAGAATCTGGAGCAGCAGAAGCCAAAGGCAGAAAAAAACCCCAAAACCAAAAAAGCCCAAACCAACACAAACATCCCTTTGGTTTTACAGAGCTTTGGATCAGGGCCTTCACAGTTTCACTCCAGAATCCACTGAGGGAGGAAGTGCATCCCACAAACCCAAACAGGCAAGGGAAGGGAGTGGGCGTTGTGCCAGGCTGTCCCAGCTCTGCTTGCATTAGGGGCAGCAACGTTGCCAGACAACGAGGGGTCAAAATGAACATTAAATTAAGAAGCTTCTGAAGCAGTGAACGGGGAACCATTTGCAGCAGCTCTGGCTGCGGTCATCCCATAAAACAAAAGATCTCCAAGCCGTGGGTGTCATGTCCCCATGCTGCAATCCTACCAGCTCCAATGGATGAATCCTGTGGGATGTCGGTGGTTGTGCACTAACCCTTTTGCTCCTGAAAGCCGCCTTCCCATTTCTGTCCTGATGGCTTAAATTAATGTCCCATTAAGTTGCTTTCATCTATAAATTGTCGGAATCTGCCTGGACTCCCTTGGCAAGGCAGGATTTGTGCCTTTGCCAGACAAGCTTGGCACATGCAACAGCCGTGAGCTGCTCGTGGGCACTGGCTGTCTTAAATATTAATAGCCTCAACTTCTCTCCAACAGCTAATAATAAAAAGGACCATTTAAGTTTATTCTGACTCCAGTGAAGAGGTTTAGATTCATTGGGAAACTATTCAATGGTGTTTCTTAAATGCTTAAGTCCTGTCTTCCAGTGAGAAGATGCACCCCATTACCAGTGTAATGTTAGAGCACTGTAAGGCAGGTGGGGTGGCAGGGCTGGTCCCAGCTCTCCCTCAGCTCACCCAGCCCTGACCAGGCTCCTTCTCCAAGCAGTGGACACAGGGCTTGGGGACAGCCTGTCCTATCACAGCCAGCTTGCTCTGCTCCCACACATGGTCACGGGAAAGCCTGTAGCTAGTTCTAATGGCCTCTCTCCTCACCTTGAACAAAATGGGCTGTTCCAATGAAAACTGTCCACATGAAACCAAAAATAGTTTGGTTTTTTCATTAATTTGGAGAACAGATTGCAATAATGAGTTGGGTTGCTTGAAATTTTAGTTTGCCGCAGTTAGACGAGAAGGTAAAATTTCTATTCATGATACATGAGGAAAAAAAACTCCAAAATGCAGTTGTTAAGCATCTCTGGATTGGAGACCCCAAGAAGTTTAGGAAAGGGATTGTGAAGCAGCGAAGCCAGGCTCCGTCACACCACAAATCCACCCCGAGTGCTGCTCACCAGCCCGCTCCACTCACCCTGTGCTGGCAGCTTATCTGCTGCCAGAAAGGTCTGTTTGCTTTGGCACACATTTACCTGCGTATTCGATAAATGCTCTCCTGATTCTGAGATGTGGGGAAGAACGGACCCTTCCAGGGCGTTAATCTGCCTGCTGCACCCCCACAGCCCCCTCTGAGCTTCCTTGCAGGCCGAGCCAAGAGCAGGATGTGACCCCGTGCACTTGCTTGCGGTCCTTTGCTACCGGAGGGGTTATTTCAAGGCTCCCCTTCACCGGCTTCAGATTCCTCTTCCCCTTTTGTACTTTCAAAAGAAAACATCTGTGAGCGGCTCGTCACAACAAACCCCTGCCAGTGTCTGATCTCTTACGATAACATGCTCTAATGAGGTTATAGCTCTCCTGTCTCGCAAGTGTTTCGGAGCTGCTCCGGCTGAATGAGACGAGAGGTAATTAGAGTGACATGCTTTCGTGCTCAGAGAGAATAAAGTAACACGAATTTCCTGAATGGGCAAGAGCAGTTTGGCCTCAGCTGAGGGAAATAACCAGGCAGTGATCTAATTCACTTTACTGTTAATAGATTGTTATCTGCGGAGCCCTAGTGCAAACACGATAAGCTGTAAAGAAATACAGATGAAAGCCAGAGCTCCGAGGGTTGCAGAGGTGCACATTCAGCCCAACTCTGGTCTCATTGGCCTCAGCCCAGCTCCACTTTCTGCTCATCCCTGGAGTTGGCTGGGGTGATAACAGTCAAGTAGGGCTGTGCAATCAAATCTCTTCATGAACTGCAGGATCATTTGGCTCCAGCATCAGTCTGGGAATTCCATAGTTTGCCTTGTGCAGTCTAAGAAACAGTGGGAAGAGGTGGAGGCAAAAACTCTCCGTGGGTTGAGGCTTTGACTCTGGCTGCTGTGCCCCACATGGAAGGGGTGTGTGGTGTCAGCAAGTGATGCTTGCTTGGTCCCCCAGTGAGGTCCCCCCGCTGACTGAGCACGTCTGCCTTGGTGCAGCTGCAGTCACAGCCATCTTCTGGCACAGCATCCCTTCAATACCGTGACTGCAGGCAGAGAGCCCCCCATGCTGGCTTTATCTCCCACACCCCTCCCTAGCCCGGCCCTGAGATACACAGGGAGCTGCTCCCATGTGCTTTTGGAGCACAGCACTCCTACAGTTTGTACCAGGGAGGAGCTGCAGTCAGAGACCCTGGGTGAAAGTGGGTCTGTGAGGGTCCTCTACCTCCACAAACAAGAAACCAGTCCTGATGTACACCAGTTTGGCCAAAGTGCTTTGTCTGGATTCTGTAAGCATGCCAAACCATTGCAAATCACATCCATGATGCTATTCCCTCTGTTCTCCCCTTGCATGGAGCTCTGCTGAGTTTATCACCCTTGTGTCCAGCCAAGCCAGCTGCCAGCACAGACACGCCACGCCCTGCTCACACATCAGCTCTGATTGTAGCTCTTCCTTCTCATGGTATGAAACTCCCCACCCTTCCAGCTGTGGGAAGCTCAGGACACCTGTGGGGGCCTGGAAATTTGCTTCCAGTGCCCACGGTGAGGATGGATTTCTGCATGACCAAGGCGGTGCAGGAAGGGAATCCATTGGGGTCTGCCCAAGCGTGCAATGATGCAGAGTGTAGTGGACAAGCTGAGTAGGAGCAGGAGCCTTCCTCATGGCTGTGAGGTGAAGCATCACCCTCACACAGCCTTTCTTCCCATAACCTCCATACTTCCCTGGCCTTACATGTAATACACCATGTCTTTTATTCGTTTTTTCTTTCCTCAGGCAAGAATGCTGTCAGCTTCCCAGGCAGGTTTGAATGTGTCAAAAAATGTAATCTCTTCAACCAGATTTAGCCTACTTTTGGGAAGCGAGTGTACTCTGATTGCTGCTTCCCTGACAGCTTCATTAGAGCTGAGAGAACCCCAGCTCTGCTTGCCCCATCTCTCCTCATCCAGCATCCAGCTATTAGAAAAACAACAGCACAGCTCCTTAAGGTCACTCTCCTCAGCATTACCAGGAGCTGTTGGGTCCCTCCAGGCCTCATTTCCCCACTTGTACCATGGAGAACCCATGGTCTTTTTTTCCCCGTTCCGCCCAGTTTGATGGCAAAGCCATGGTGGGACTGCATAGATCCCTGCTGCAATTTTACATCTCCCTGGCACCCCCCTGGAGCCTCTAAACGTGCTGCAGAGCAAGCATGAGTATGTGCTAACCCTCCACATGCTGCTTTGCCACTCCTCCAGTACAGCAATGGGCAGCCAAGGCTCCAAACACGATAACCAGGGCGGGGCTACCCAAATGTCATCAAACTTGGTCAGCTGAGGCATATCCCCAACAGGTCCAGTGGTCAGCCAGGCCATTAGGAGCCCAGTCCTGGCCAAGCTCTGGCCATTGAACT
Source organism: Callaeas wilsoni (assembly GCA_013398955.1). Lineage (NCBI taxonomy): Eukaryota > Metazoa > Chordata > Aves > Passeriformes > Callaeidae > Callaeas > Callaeas wilsoni. The sequence goes on from VWPU01000620.1 coordinate 140,343, forward strand.
CTGGCCACAAGCCCAGGTGCACACTAATGCTTGATCCAGGGACATGTCCTTGATGGGTGGTTTGGATGCAGCCCCCCTGCTCTGAAGAGGAGGAGAGTCACCTATGGACCTGTAGGCTCTGCCAGCTGCTGTCTGTGCCCCTGAGCAAGCGATTTTATTTATTTATTTATTTATTTATTTATTTATCTATTTATTTTACCTAACCCATTTTATTTAGCAGTATAGTCCTAACCCTGGCCACTCTTCAACCCATGCTTAGAATCCTGCTTTTGCAGTAATGCATGCCAAGTGCATGAGGAGCAGCCTGACTTCCACTGTGAGTGCCAAGAGGGAGTGGAGGAGGCACAAACCAGCTCTCACTCATCTGGAGAGTTTACTGAAGGCTGCAATCTTCCAATTGCTTGAAGAGCAGTTATTAGACAGTTTAAGATGGCAGATTGCTAAATTGCTTTAAGGCTGGAGCCAAGCAGCACTCAATAGGGCCCTCTTTGCTGTGATGTGCACCGCAGCCCTTCGGTTCCAGAGAAGAGGAAAATCACTGTTGTACCTCAAGCATCCTGCAGGGCCAGGAAGGGGCACAACTCACTGTGGAAATAAGGGGAATGAGACACAGGGCTGGGAAGGAGAGCATGCAAGAACAGACTCCCAAAATCTCTCTGTTACCCCGTGGCTGCCCCATGGTCTTTCACATGTTTTTTTCTGTCACTCACCGCTGACAATTTCCTCCCGTGACAGAAGGAGATGATATTTGCTGTAGCTTTTGCAGACCTGGTGAGTCTGACCTGGAGGACTGTGACTTCAGTCAGGGGTTAAGCAGGGAGCTGGGGCAGGGGAGAGAGGCTAGGAAGGAGAGGAAGTGACTTCTTTGCACATTATCTGGTGCAAGAGAGTTTCAGGATCCACGAGAAACTGCCTGCTATGAACTAAAGGAGTTTGGTTCTGCAACTACATGTTACTGGCAGGGATCAGATCATCAGCCTCTCCTTAAAGCAGCCAACATGGCCAGTTCCAGTCCCTGTCCTGAAAAACTTAGTGGTGCACTTTCTTCTCCACTGAGGCTGCAGCTTTCTCAAAAGAGAGGGAAAACAGCAGCTAGCAGAGCAAAAAGCTGCTGACAGGACCAATAAAACAAAGGGAGCAGCAGCAGGCTTTGAGTGCAGCCTCTTCTCCACTGCAGGAATGCAGAATCTGGACATTTTCTCCTTGAATACACCCCTTCTTCCACTGCACCCACCCTCTGTCTGTCTCTAAATCCTCAGGTGCATTTGGACACTCTGTTTCCAGGCCTTGAAGTGTTGGCTGGTCCCACCTCCAGTCCCAACAACTTGGAGAAGAGATACCACATCTGCTTAGCAGTGGGGTCTGAGGGTTACTTCTCACTGGGGTCATCTGCTGTGGTTCTCACTGTTGGCACTGAGCAGCCCCCACAGTACTGGGTTTTGCAGGGAAATGCTGATCTTGTTGGGGGTTGAGGCCTCTCCTGGTGGGTGTAAAGGGTGCAATGGATCTGTGCTCACTGGGGTCACTCTGCCCGCTGGGAACACCCCCAGTGCTGATGGATCTGATCTCATCTGCCGCAAAAACTCTTGTTAACCATCCAAAAGTTTTGTGTCAGCCAAGCACTTGGTAACCAGCCAGTGAGGAAACATCTGAAATGTCTCCTCAAGGCACCTGTGACACCAAATTTTGGTAGAACCAGACAATTGGCTAATGGGCTTGCGCACGCACTTCCAACCTGTTTGCTGCTTTAGGGAGAGACTTTTGATCTACTGGTCCTGAAAGGGAAAAACCACTCAGTAAAGGTGCATCTGGGTCTATTTTGTCTCCCCCCAGGAATTTCCCCTTCTCCCCTAAGTTTCTCCATTTCCTCCAGGTCTCCAGACTCCCAGGTGCCTGCCAAGCACACATTCCACGGGCCCTCTGTGCACACTTCCACCCCTGCAAAATTAAGACACGTGACCTCCATAAATCCCCATCAAAGGCCTTTATTCTTGTGCTATTCTCCTTGCTGTTGTTCACTCTGAACATGCATGTGACAGCCAGATAAAAGGCATCATTCTCGAACGAGCTAATTCAAGTTAACCACTGCAGGGAGAAGGACCGAGCAAAGCCAAAGCACTCTGGCATTTTGATGTGCAACAGGGGTTTGAGCCTCCAGCTCATTTTTAGTTTCTGAAATCCCAACTGTTAGCCAGACACTCCCTGAACGTTTGGCAGGAAACAGAAATTGAGGAAACCTGACTTCCTTTGCATCTGTGTCCCAGGATTTTGGTGTAGGGGAGGGAGGTTAGCTTGAAAGATGGGTATTTGAAAAGGTGAGCCTTGTTCCCACTTTGGGGCATGTCCTAGGAGTTTAACCCTCGTGGGTCCTTTAGTTTTCCCTTCCTTTTCCTCAGAAAATTTAAGATACTCTGGGACACATCTCATCCTGCCAAATTTGGTTGAAATCAGCAAGCACGTGTATTGATAGATATATAACAGAAGACACTAAAAACACATCTTTTTTAAGTTTTGAAAACTAATTTTTTTTCACGAAACAATTAGAAGAAATTGTGAGTTGAAAAGCCATGTTAAAATGGTCTGACACTTTTCTTCTGTTCTCCTTTGAGCTTGAGTGCTTCTGGGATACACACTAGAAGTGACTCTCCAGCACCTTGAACAAGAAGATGCTCTTAGTGCAAAAAAAAAGTAATTGAAATGTATTACATCAGCTTCTGTCCTATTCTAAATCTTAAAACACAGATGCTGGTACTGACTGCACTGTCTGACTCTTGTTAGATTGTTCACTGTGAAGGTCTGGATTAACCACAGGAATCTCCCCTGGCAGGAACCGAGGAGATGTCCAGCCTCTCTGTGCAGGGCCCTGATTTAACTCCCTTTGAATTCCACCTGAAATGGTGTGCAAGATCCTAAGCCCTGCTGGAAGATGGCATTTATGACTTGAATTATGTCAATGCTTTTGAAAATTATTTCCCCTCAGGACTAGAGGTGCTGTGAAAAGCCAAGTGACACAAACTCCAGGCTTAGGAGACAAAACACAGTGTTCTTGCTGTAGACACCAAAAGATGATGGACAGCACATCAAATTGAGCAGGAAGAGGGTCACATTAGCAGCAGCTTCCAGAAACACCTGACATCACCTCAAGAAACACTTGTCCCCACCTTGCAGCCTGCACGGGGCAGGTGGCAGCGGAGCCCCCAAGCTCACGTTTCATTCCCGTCACGTGGAGAACGTGGGGACATTGGGAGTGACAAAACCATGTGATTGCAATTGAGCAGGCTCTTTAGATGTTGTCCTGTTGGTAGGACCCCAGGGATCTCATTTTGTACTCGAGCTTGTGGCCCGGAGCGGCGAGTGCTGGAGATGAGAACTCCTTCCGAATAAAAATGCTGCTCCAGTACGTCTCAGTAGTTTCTCACCGGGCTTGACATTCTCATCTACTCACCGCCCCTGGCAAACTTCTCTCGTGGTGGCTCTTCATCTCCCAGCTCCACACAGGGAAATTAAAAATCCCTATTATATTTTTCTTTAATCTAGTCCAAGCTTCAGCGGCACTGGGGGCTGTTGCCTGGCAAAGTTTACATGGGTGAGGAGTGCTCAGCTCATCTCCATTGGTGAAACTCCCTCTCCAGCTAAACTCCTTGAAGCACACAAATAAAGAGGGAGCAGAGAAAAAAACAAAGGAACAAAGAATAAAGGTCTCAGCAGAGAGATGCTCTGATTGCCATTGCTAAAGGGCAGAACAGGGGGGAAAGCTTGGATGTTTGCAAAGGGCAAACACATCCTTCCCGTGGATCGCTGAGGGTTTGGAAGAAAGATGAAAAGGAGCCAGGGTAAGTTTGTGTCTTGGGACACCTTGGCTGTTGCCACTCTCTTGCCGTAGTCACACGATGTCTCAGCTCCTTGTCTGCTTCCCATATGGGCACCAAGCACCCAAAATGCAAATATTTTTAAAGTCCAAGCCTGAATCAAGTCCACGTTTGTGCACTAAGAAGGTTTTTCCTGGCAGGTCTGCAGTAGCATATCTGATGTGGTTTAATCATATAAAAAAGGATTTCCACATGGTTTTCCTTGGATGATGCCTGTGTCACAGTTGCCCGCGGGATAAGACAATTTAATGGTTTTGTGCGATTCAGGCTATTGTAAATCCCCCAAAGAGGAATCTATTTGACCCACAAAAGGTTTTTCTTCCAAAACTTCTTTTCTCAAAAGATTCTATCAAGAAGCACCTTGTTACTATACACTGCTTAACATTTTCCCAACCAAAACTGTTGTTCACACCTCCTGAGTGAAAATCAGTGCACAGTTTGCAAGTTTGGCAGAGGCTGAAAACCCCAGCACAGGCTAATCCATGAATATAGACTGAATGATAAGTTACTTCAGGGAAGAGTGGCTATATTTGGGTACTTTGCTCCCCCTCTATTACTGCCAGCCAGCTCGAGGTTCAGAGATGCTTCTGCCCTGCCTGATAAATTGAAGGACTTCACGGACATATTAACACAGCCAGACCATAGTCAGTGAGCAGACAATTGATTATATGTCAGAAAGTCACACACTGGGCAATTTTGCTCCTAGGCTTTGCCTCCATTTCTCAAAATATATGTTACAAAGCGAAGAAATCAAAAGTGAGAGATAAGAGTCTGCCTGTTTGGAAGCTGCTTGGAACAGGTTCTGTCTGCCTCCCTGGTTTTGTGCAGCACTGTGTGCCTTGTTGGGATTCTGGGAGGAGCAGAGCCGCTCAATCGATGTCTTGCAATTAAGAGGTTTTTATTCATGAAATATAGGATACTGTCAAAACATAACTTTTGACTCAAAACTAAGGTTTCCAATGATACCCTCCTATTCTTCACCAAGTCTAAACAGTTTGTTCTTTTTCTCCCCCTCTTCCCTTTCAAATCACCATTTGTAAATGTCGAGGGTTTAGCTGAAAATGTTATTATTTATGTCAAAAATGTTGAAATCTTTCCTCAAGACCCTGTCATACTTCATTATTCAGAAAGGACACTCAGGTAAAGCTTGTTCCCAAATCACCTTTTTCACTCTGTGTCATAGTGAAGCCAATGTTGCGACTTTTTGGGGGCCAGAAATTGCATTCCCAGGGAAGTGAAAGATTTGAGAGTTTCATGTGAAAACTGCCTAAAATGACTCATTGTTATCTGCATTTCAGTGAGGGGTGGAGGTCATGGTGGGTTTTGATGTCTCGTTATGCTACACATGAGCAAACACACAAGAGGCAGCACAGGCAGCAGCAGAGAGCTCACGGGCTCATCTGACAAGACAAAGCACAGAGGGCAAAGGGAAGCAGGGAGAGGTGGAGTGACTCAACCTAAATCACACCACGGGCCAGGTCAGAGACAGGAGGAAAACTGGCATGTCCAGATCCCCGGTCCAGAGAAGGCACAATCGCTCTGATGGCTGCATCAGGGGAGGAGTGAAAAAGGGAGGATGTTTCGCTCAGGTGATCCCCTTGTCTCCTGAGACCCGGAGGACCAGCCTGGCCTCTAACAGAGTTCCACTCCCTCCTCCCTGCCCTGGGGGGGCTTTTGGATAGCCCGGATGGCTCATCCTGCAGCATCCTTTCTCCATCTCTGTCCCCCTGCTGTCCATCCTGCCTTTCTCTTCTTGCAGCTGCTTTCTGCAGGAACCCCCCAAAATCCTGGGCCCTGCACTAGGTAGAGCAGAACCACTCTGAAACCTGGGGCAGACTTACCAGCACAGCATAGCAGATCATGGCAGATCTTCCCCACTACCACCTGGGGAATGACTTGGCTTCCGAAATCAAGTGGCACACGCCCCATGGAGCTGTGCAACCCCACAGGAGCCCTGGGTAATTCTGCCTTGGGTTACTCTGATAAGACCTGAACAGAAAACCTTCATCTGGGGCTGTTCAGCATGGGAGCATCCCTTCCTTCCCACCACAGACCAGCCTTCCCTGTGCCACAGAGTGCACAAAAAAAGCTCTGGCCCATCTGCTCCAGGGGCCAGCGAGCACAACCCACCTCCTGCACCTTCCCCGGAGGAACAAAAGGCTTTTTTTTCCCCAGCCTGCAGCTGCTGAACACATCAAAGAGGAGGATCAATACCTATCGACCATCGCTGTTTCCTTCAAGTGTCCCCAGCCCCTGTGATTATGTATCTGCTCTCCTTTCCCTGTCTGCTTTCCACATCAGGAATTCACCTCATTCCCTGCGAAGAGAAGTCCAAAATTGAGTTTCTCAGAGCCAGTACTAATTCATAACCCAAAATAATGGTAATAGGGACAATGTTTTTCTCTGTATTACAGTTACTGTGAAAATCCTGGCTTTGTGGGTAGAAAATTACTGAGGTATTACATTAAAAATGCTCCTCTGGTGCTGTTTTGCACAGAAAAAATTTCTCAGCACCAGCATGTGAAAGGTCTCATTGCATCCTCACATGGGATAGGGGAGATGGGGAAGGAAGAGCTCTCTCCAGATTTGGGATATTTCCTGAATCTTTAACTCAGCAGGAATCACTGGGAATCCCAGCCTCCACCCCAGTCCTGGCTGGGCATCCCACCCACTCCCTGTAGGCACTTGCCTTCCCTCTGCAGGCAGATGGTTCAGAGAGCTAAGGCAGCAAAAATCATCCCAAACAAGCAAATAGTTTCCCACTGGTTCATTTCCCCAAACCCACTCACCCCAGGATAACCTGTTCATTGGTTCCTGCAAGGCAAGGACTCAGAACACACAGCTGGGGGCAAGGGGACAAGCAGGATTTTGGAGGCTGAGCTGATTTGCATTGGTTTCACCAAGACAAAATGACTCTGTAACCTTGCTGAGAGCTCAGTCCCCACGGCAAAGGGCCACGGAGGGCACACACACATCTTTGGAGCCAGCAGCCCAAACCTGATGCCTGTTTCCTCTGGGTACCTGCCTGAAAATATTGTTTACCTACAAAAAACCTTCCTCCAGCCCCATGATACCAACTGCTGAAAAACAAACAGGCAGCTGCTGGCAAAGGATGGAGGGAAAAAGAAATGGAAAGAGCAATACTTCAAATTTGACACAGGTAGGGTCTCTTGGCCACAGGGCAGCAGAAGCAGCAATTTGTGTCTCTTCTCTCCCTTTATTTGGGATAAAACAGCTTTAGCAAGCAGCTGAAGAGATGCTGGGACCAGACACCCAGTAAACCCCCACAGCCCATTCAGTGGGAGCCCAGCACTGGCACTCACCCGAACTTGTTCACACCTGGGAGCCAATGCCTACCCAAAACCCTCTGGAATTTACCTTTTTCAGCTCCTGCTCCGGTGGGAAGGCACTCGGGCACCACACAGGCATGCAGGAGGTGAACAGCACGTTGGGATGCTTGTGCAGAGCAGGCATCTGTGACCAGGGCACATCTTGACTGCATCTTTTGAGATAAAAGCTTGGATCCCCTCCTTGCCCCCATCCTCCTCCCCACCCCCAGTGTTTACTGCTCTCAGACTCTGATTTAGGTGGTTTACTGTGGCTTTCATCTAAGTGCATCAGCATTTTTAAATTAGTCACAGGTGACTCACAGGGTTACAAGAATAATGTTAAATTGCCAGACATACACAGCCCATATACTTTATTACCTCATTTTTGTATCTTCTTTATGGTCTGTGATAGCAATGACCTTATAGTCTGTGGCTGAAGAGCCAGTTAAACTTGTTCTCTGTCAAAACAGTAATTAAAAAATTCCTATAGGCCAGGAAGCAAACCTTTACTCTCCAGTATATTTCTCCTTCCAACAAGGCTCCTGAATGAAGCTCTGTGAGCAACAGAAGACAATGTGCACAGAAGTCTCTTCTGAACACCTTATCAGCAAGGCAGCGCTCACTCATCTGCATTAATATTTTAAATAAATATGTATTAGGCTTAACGACGTACAGCGCACATCAGAGCCAGACAAATACAGCAGTTTCCCCTTGGCCACTGAGAAAAATCTGGTCTGATTGAGAAGAAGGAAGGGGGAAAAAGTATAAATACATTAAATTTATTTAGCAAACAGTTGGCATTTTTCTCGCTTTTAAATGAAGATTGCAGTTTGATATCTCCTTTTTTTTTTTAATCCCCTTCTTGTTCTAATTTTGCATCACTTCAATTTGAGCAAAAGAGAATAAAAAGGAAGGGAAAATACAGAATCTGAGGAAATTTTGGCAGTCAAGGTCATGAAAGAGATGGGAATGAAAACAGAAAATATAATTATTTGTTGAGGGAGGGAGAGGTATCAGTTTTGGGAGGCCACCTCCAAAAAGCAGTGGAGACAACTCTGATAATATTTCAGCCCACTATTCTCCCTGCTCTGATATTATAGACATAACCCTTCCTCCTCCATCACCCCCCACAAAAAACCCCAAACCCACAACTTTTCCCTTGGGAAGGTGGGTCACATCCAATTTTCTAGCACACAGACCTCACTGGGTGCCAGGTGTTCCTGTTACTGGTTAGAAACAAATTCCCAGAAGCCGTAGAAATGCTGGATGAATCTCATCTTTTTCTCTTCCCTCCCCATTCAAATGCCTTTTACCGATGTCATTTACAGGTTACTAACCAAGTTGAAACATCCAAGCTGAAAGTCCAGCCGTTAAAAAGCAGCAAGGCATTCAAAGCCTGCTTCCCGTGCAATTTTTAAAGTGCTGCACTCAGGAAATGTTCAGGAGAGTGAAGCTTTGCCTTTTATATATCCCAGCAGACTTACACTTTCTAATAGACCCATCTAAATCAACAAAGTATTCCCCAGCCGGGGCCAAGAGTCGGCGAAAATGGCTCGGAGGCAACTGATGCAGCCACAACTTTCCACTGGAAGTTAATGAACTTTTAAAAACATTTTGGAAAGTGATGTATGCGCAGGGCTCCTCGGTGTATCACAGTTAATATAATGCGTTCCTGTCCCCGGGGGAGACCCCGGCTGAGCTGTCAGCTGTAAGGTTGTTCTTCTGGAGCTTTTCTTTATATACACAACCCTCTCTCTCTCTCTGTGTCTCTCCTTTTGTTTTGCAGGGGAGGCAAAAGGCAAGAGGCTCCCTCTTGTATAAATTGTGTGCTTCAAAGAGTTTGAAGGGCAAATGAACGCGGGGAAGGCAAAATCCCTGGCTGAATGAACAGAGAGTCAGGGTGCTGCCCTGGACGTCACCAGTGGTGATGAGCATCTCGAGCATGTGGCTGCACATTCACCTGCACAGGAGTGCCTACATCCCTGTACCCACACATGGGACAGGAATCTCTGGCGTTAAGGGGGTGTTGCCTCATCTAAGCGGCCTCCTGCATCACAGCCCAGCGAGTCGTGAACCGGGGCAGGGTGGCTGGGAAGCTGCCTGGAGGAAAAGGACCTGGGGCTGGTGAACAGCCAGCTGAGTATGAGCCAGCTCTGCCCAGGTGGCCAAGAAGGCCAGTGGCATTCTGGCTTGTATCAGAAGTAACGTGGCCAGCAGGGAAGTGATTCTTCCCCTGTACTTGGCACTGGTGAGACCACACCTCAAGTGCTGTGTTTGTTTTTGGGCCCTTCACAACAAGAAGAACACTGAGGGGCTGGAGCAAATCCAGAAAGGGGCAACAGAGCTGGGGAAGGGTCTGGAGTACCAGGGGCAGCTGAGGGAGCTGGAGGGGCTCAGCCTGGTGAAAAGGAGGCTCAGGGGAGACCTCAATCTCCACAACTCCCTGACGGGAGGGTGCAGCCAGGTGAGGTGAGGGTTTGGCTCTCCCCTACGGCAACAAGTGACAGGACCAGAGGAAATGGCCTTGAGTTGCACCAGCGGAGGTTTAGATTGGATATCAGGAATGATTTCTGCACTGAAAGAGTGGTCAGGCATCAGAACAGGCTGCCCAGGGAAGTGGTGGAATCACTGTTCCTGAAAGTGTTCAAAAGGCACATGGATGTGACACTTGGGGACAGAGTTTAGTGGTGAACACCGCAGCACTGGGGCAACAACTGGACTCGAAGACCTTAGAGGTCTTTTCCAACCTTAATTATTCTGTGGTTTGTCCTTAAGAAACCCAAAGATCCCAGTACAGGAGTCCTTCCTGGGACACTTCAGGATGGCCTGAAGCTCATCAGGTTAATCTTACTGTGGTCTGGAAACCACTGCCAGACATGAAAAGAAGTAAGGAAAATGGGGGTCACAGCCAGACCCTCACTGGTCCGCGAGGCCAGCACTGCTCCAGCTCCACCCTTAAATAAAGTCTTCTCAAAGACGAGCTACAGCCTAAGCTCAAAAGCTCATCTGGAGAGAGGTCAGTCCAACATCTCACTCCAGACAGCCTGTGGCCTGTTGTCTCCAGCCTTAGCGAGCTGAGGTCTAGTTTGGGGGTGAATTTATTTGGTTTCCAAATACCATCATCCATCTCTGGGTGTCTCTCTGAACTCTTCTTCCCACTTGATTTCCCAACATGTCTGGACTCAGCACAGCTCTCTCCCAAGACTGTATTTTCCCTGTCCCAGCTGTTATTACCTACCTTTTTAGCTGCTCTGAGGATTATCCTATTTTTTTTTCTTTCCCCCATGGAATTATCATGGTGAGAGCTCATCTTGAGAGGTTATCACAATGACCCTGAAGTCGTTCCTCAAGACACTGCTTTCAAACACAGAGCTGGCTCTTCTGTAAGCACAGCCTTGCATTCTTCACTCCCAGAGGGATTCCCTTCAATTTAGCTGGACTAAAAGCATCCTGCTGAACCATGACCAGTTAAGTACACAATCCATACCTCTGGGTAACCCATATCTTCCTCATTCTCTAGCCTGCAAATTTCTGTGTCATCTGTAATGCCATAAACTGTTCCTCACCCCTATATGTTCTATATCACTGCAAAATGACCTGTACAAAGCTTTAAACAGGTGGAGCAAGACCGATCTCTGGGGAAACCACCTCAAAATAGCTCTGCTCTTTGGAGCCATGGCATTAATGGCTTTTGAAATGCAGCAGAGAACTGGTCCACCTAATTGTTGACCCCTTGATACTGCAAAATGTACACTTTCAAAACCAAAATGTCATCGACTGTCATGGGTGATATTCCTTGAAGGATTTTTACCAGCCGTATGTATGCTGTGGTTTAACCCTGGCCAGCAGCTCAGCTCCATACTGTGACTCCTTCCCTCCCTCCCTCCCTCCCAGTGGGATGGGGGAGAGAATCAGAAGAGTGAAAGTGAGAAAACTCGTGGGTTGAGACAAAGACGGTTTAATTTGTAAAGCAAAAGCAAAATAAGGGATGAATTCACTACTTTCCACTGGCGAGCAGGTGTTCAGCCAAGCCCAGGAAAGCAGGGCTCCATCATGGCACTTGGGAAGACAAATGCCATCACCCTGAATGTCCTCCTTTCCTCCTCCTTCCCCAGGTTTCTATGCTGAACATGGCACTGCATGCTCTGGAATACCCCTTGGGTCAGCTGGTGTCAGCTGTGCTGTCCATGGCCCCTCCCAACACCTTGTGAACCCCCAGTGGGGCAGTCAAGGAGCAGAAAAGGCCTCGAGGCTGTGAGAGCCCTGCTCAGCAATCACGGGAACATTGGTGTGTTATCAACACCGTTTCCATCACAAAGCCAAAACATGTGACTACAAAAAAAATTAACTCTCTCGCAGCCCAAACCAGCACACTTCCTCCACCCCAGCCAAGGATCATGACACACCAGCAGGCTGCTCCCAGCCTGCCCTGACTCACCCCGTCGGAGAGGCATTCCAAAGTTTCCCGTTCCGAAGGAAGCTTTGCTAATATCTGGCAGGCAAACAGCAGAGTGAAATCAATAGGGGGAATTGAAGAAGATTATGGCTACAGGTCATTTGTTTACACAGCTTTGCTAGTGACCTGACTAGGGGAAAGTTAATACAAGCCTGCAGTTTGGGAAAAGGGAAAATGTTCCCATGTTCAAGGAGTGCAGGAGACAGAGCCTGTGGAAATGGACACATTGGATGAATGTACAGGGGAGGGATGTTTTAGCTTTCCAGTGTTAACCATTTTATGCTGGGTCAGAATACAATCCCTGAGCAAGACTTCAGCAACAAACCAGACCCTGCTTGGGGTGTTCTGCTTCAAGGGAATTTTCAATAAGAAGAAATTCCTTTTTTTTTTTTTTCTCTTAGCAAGCCTGTGCAAATATGAGACATTATTTAGACATAAGCATTTTAATTAAAACCTCTATTCATCCTCCTACTGCATTCACTGTACCACTGCACTCATAACATTCTTCACCTCTCCAGAATGATCACATCCTACTGTGTTTGTCAGAAGCTTACATGAAATCCGCTGTCACCAATATTTTTCTGAATATGAAACATATGGAATGGATAAATTAAGCAGAGTTATAGAATGTCACTTGTACAACACACTGTGCAACGATCCAATAATCCAGGACTTGTCTGTCAAAGTCACTGAGGAAAATGCAGGGATGTGATGTCTAAAAGCTCATCAGTGACTCAAAGAAGATAAACAAGGACCAGGTGTCCATGGTCTCCACCAGTACAGGAATTAGGGACCAACAAGCAAAACTAAAAGGCAGATGTCTTAAACAAACACGAGGATGTGGTTCATTAACCCACGCACAGTTGGGCTGTGGAGCTCCTTGCTGCAGGATGCTCTGGACACTAGAGAGGCACAAGGAAAAAAAAGGAATTCCTCAAAAAGGAATTAGGCAAATTCTCTCAAATAATCCATCAGTTACTGGAGCTAAAGACACTGCCTCAAAAAGACGCCATACTACGTACTGCTAAAGCCTTCCAGTGTCCAATGGAAATATTATATATATTTTTCCTATTTTTCAGCTTTTTTTCCCTGTTTTGTTTCCAGCTCTTTTCATCTAAATGGGCAAATCCAGCAGTCCTTAAGCATTTTTGGTCTATTTTACTGTTTGAGTTTAATTTCCCAGCAGGATTTTGGTACTCTTAGTGAAACAAATTTTGCCATTGCCAAGAGAGTAGAACAAAAATCTACCTAGCAGGCTAAGAAATCTCCATGGAGAGAGAGAAGGAATGATATTCCTATTGTTTTCATGAACTCATATGCCAGGGGGCATGAGCTGCTGCATAAGGCTGGAGAAATTTTACAAACTAGACACATTCCTCAAAGTCTATCAAGAGACCTGAAACACAAAGCTGCAGACACAACTCTGTGAATGAGGAAGGCACTAATCCACCTAGAGCCACACATCAGGGAGGTGAAAGAGCCACTTCAGAACTCCTTTATTTCTCCTCTCTTCCCTGGGCACCTGCAGGGGAGCACTATGAAAGCTGAGATGCTGCACTGGTGGGCCCCAGATCAGACATTTAAGGCTGCCCTGCTCCTCAGCCTGGAAGAAGGTGCCCCCCAAAGGGTTAAGAGTTGTTACTGAGCAGCGATGCTGTTTTGGTGCCATATGGTCCTCATCATCTCCCTGTTACCAAGGCAGCTGCAGCAGAGGCACCTGCACGCTCAGCCCCTCCTGCTGCAAGTGCCCAGGGACAAACCTGAGCCTACCTGCCTGCCAGGAAACACGACACCAGGCATCCAGCAGGGTAAATGTTCAACCATCACCCCTTGCCACACCAGGGAAATCATTGCTGTCACCAGAAATTGACTGCAACTCTTCAGGCCAACATTAGTGCTAATAAAGGTTTGTTAACTTCCTCTTGGGTTGTTCTTCTAATCCACAGATCCTGGGGACCACAGAGTCTTGGATAATGTTTTCCTCAGTGTTTTTAGGTGAAGTTTGTGAGCAACTAGATTCTCAAAGACAAGGAACCTTGACATTTTGGTTGCTCCAGTGTCTCTGTGCTGCTCTCTGAAGGATCATCACAGAGGTTTCCATTCACTCACTTTGCTTCACATCTTCCAAGGAAGAGGCAAGTCACCATATTTAAAACGCTTAATTATCTCCACAGAGAACAGTGTTGATATCAAATCCAATTGTCTACTCTGGAGAGCCATGAACATCTTTGCAAGACCCTTCTAATTGTTTGTTCACTTGATGTAAAATGTTAATGTTTTGAAGCCAGGCTCACGAGGTGCCCCATCATCTGTAAATGGCTCGTTCTAGTCCCACTTCATCTCAAGAGGAGAACAACTGCATGGCACAGCATGTCAGCTCTCCAGCAGAAGAGCTGCCTGGGCTGGGTTGAAGGTGATCTCTGGGCTGGGATGGCTTGCAAAGGTTAATAGCAGAAAAAGAAAGAAAAACAACCCAGTTGCTGAGGAAATCCGTAGGTCTCGACTTGTCCACAGGAAATCCACAAATCGGGGGGAAACAGAGGGGCAAATTCCCTGGGAAATTGCTGAGATTTCTTTATTAAGAGAACATGGTTGTGTATCTGACTTTAGTTCCAGCACAGTGAGCTCTTTCAGAGGGCTTGGGTTTGGTGGGAACTTCATTAAAACCATTTTGTTGGTGCTGGAGGGACTAAGGAGAAAGACTCAGGTGCCTGTGTTAGGCAGCTCAGCTGGGAGGCAATAGGCACCGGTCCTGCACAGCCAGCACATACAGACATGCTCTTCCTGATGGTGGTTCACAGCAGGAACCTGAGCCAGGCTCTGGAAAGGCTGCCTCCTTGTTACTGACCTGCCTGAGCTACACCTTGACACCCTGAGACCTTCAGAACTTCCAGGATTGTAGTGTGACTCTTGTTCTGCAGCAGTCAGAGAGAAAACCACTCTCTGAACATTTAGTCAGGGGAGAGAAGTGACCACTTTCAGCTCAAGAAACCATCACACATCACAGGGAAACATTTCAGAAGCCTTGGTTTTGGAAATCTCAAGGTTGCCCTCTGTCCTGGTCCGGTGTCATTCCATTTTTCTCTCATGCAGAGGCTGCTGTCTCTCCAGGAGCCCACATCACTCCGCAGCAGCATTTGCACAGGTCCAGGTCGTACCTGCCAGCTCCACTTTGCCAGCATGACAGCCGCAGCTGGGCATCAATGCCAGCTTCTTGTCAAAATGCTACAAACTTTGGAGAAGGAGCCTGCCTTGATAACCACCGAAAAGTCATAGAATGATTTGGGTGGGAAGGGACCTTGACGATCACCCAGTTCCACACGCTGCCATGGGCAGGGACACCTCCCACTAGACCAGGTTGTTAAAAAGCCCCATCCAGCCTGGCCTTGGACAGTCCCAGAGATCAGGCATCCACAATTTCCCTGGGCAGCCTTTTCCTTTATCTCATCACCCTCTGAGTAAAGAATTTCTTCCTAATATCTCATCTAAACTCACTCTTTTTCAGTTTGAAGCCGTTCCCCCCAGTCCTATCACGCCAGGCCATTGTTCAAAGCCCCTCTCTGGCTCTTTTGGAGTCCCTTTAGGGTTCGAAGGGGCTCTAAGGTCTCCATGGAGCCTTCTCTTCTTCAGGCTGAACAACCCCAGATCTCTCAGCCTGTCTCCACAGCAGAGGTGCCCCAGCCCTGTGAACATCTTTGTGGCTTCCTCTGGACCTCTTTGATCAGGTCCATATCATCCCTATATTGGGAACCCCAGAGATGGATGCAGTACTTCAGACGGGTCTCACAGAAGCAGTCTGGAGAGGGAGAATAAAAAATAGTGACCTCTCAGGGCTCCTAGAGCATGCCATTGTATGAAGAGTCTAATTAACACAAAGCATAATTGTTTAACTGAATCATGTGGGCACAGTTGACAGAGAGGCAGAGCGATACCTCTGCGGTGAGAGCTGACATTGGGTCCTTCCCTGCTTCACACCACGCTCAGGGTGAGAACAGAAGAACACACAGCCAGTGTAGCAACAACTGCTAGGAACAGCACAGCTGCTGACTCCTGCATCCAGCTCAGGCTGCGGTGTCAGAACCCAGGGATGGATTAAACCGCCTTCAGAGTTTGCTGTTAAAGCCGTGTCAGTCTGATTTTTGCTTCAGGCTGGACACAGTTTGCCCAGGGGGGACACAACTGAATGTCTCCCAGATGGCCAGGTTGAACTTCTGCCTGAGACAGACCTGGGGCTTCTGAAACTGCACATCCCACTGCTCAGCTGTGGCTGTTGACAGCCTCACTGATAACAAACCAGTTAACATCAGGGCTGGGAGCTGCACACAGAGTGGAGAATGCTCCAAAGCTGTGTGGAGATCAGATCCCTGCCTCCCTTCCCAGCACTGCACCCAGCCAGGTGGGCTGGGAGACATCAAGCCAGCAAGGAGCAATGTGGGTCATTCAGGATCTATCCCTTGGTGTGGAAGCATGAACTACTGTGATCTCCCAGACTAGCTGATTTTCCCCCAGTTCATCATGCTGTGGTCTGGGATCAAAAAAGTCTCCTTTTTTCATATGGTGTCCCCAAAAGAGCAGGAACGAACCCTCCAGTCTTCACTGCTGAAAAGCAACAAGGGCCAGTGCCCAGAGCCAGAACAGCTCTGGATCACACAATCATGGAATCACAGAATGGTTTGGGTTGGAAGGGACCTTAAAGCTCATCCATTCCAATCCCCTGCCATGGGCAGGGACACCTCGAGACCAGGTTGCTCAAAGCCCCATCCAACGTGGCCTTAAACACTCCCAGGGATGATGCATCCACCACCTCTCTGGGCAACCTGGATGTCCCAGCACGACCAGACTACCTATATTTGGATGCCACTGCAAACCCAGCCACACTCTCATTCCCCTGAACTGGCCAGCTGGCCAGCTTCAAACAAATAACTTGCTAGAGCTGCCCTATACTCCTCAAAGACCCTTTTCTTGGGCAGTGGTTGCAAACCATCCATGCCCACAGCAGAGTGGTGCAGCACAAGCTCACCCAGCACTGCGTTTTGCTCAGCACAGACATTTCTCCCTGGCTGTGGTCTCGGTGTGGGGATCAGTCTGCTCTCTGTGTGTTTGTGTGTGTGTTTGTGTATGTGTGTGTGTTTGCACACCGCTGCAGAGAAACCTTTGACCTCTGTGAACACAACCGCTGCTGCCGCTGCGGTGGCTGAGGGAACGATGTGCTTTCACTCACCGCTTTAAGCACACCACCAGCAAACAAGCCTGGAAAGTGCCAGGGGCTAACAAACCACTCCAGATCCTGCTGGGAGCTGGGCTACCTTCACAGTGCTGTGCCTCACCGCTGATTCTGTTAAATACTGCGCTGAGCACTTCAGAAAGGAGGATTTTTGATGCAATCGAGTGCAGGCAACAGCATCTTGGAGGGGCAAAACAGCCAGGCTCTGCCTGACCTTTCAATCCTGGGTGACTGCAGCTGTGACTCCCGAGCAGGATGAAGCCAAATTAGTGATTTTCAGAAATGTTTTCCTGATAACAGTGATCGCTCTAAGTTGCTGAATGAATGCAGACACCGGTGCCCCGCTTCCCAGATAAAAAGTGATTAAAGTCTCCTTAAGAGCTTCTAAATCTGCTCTTCAGAAATTCCATTAAGCAATCTAATTAGCTAATTCTATTAACTGATTAGGTGATATTAATTAGTTAATTTAGGGGGGAAATTTATAAAGCTATCGAAGGAAATACAGAAAAAGGAGGGGGACTTTCGGCCAAGAGCTTCCTTTCTTCACCCCCACAGTGCCTTAATTAGAAATTTTAATTAGCCATATGCTGGGGGTAGGGAGTTGCTAATGGACCTCTGCTCACCCCATCCTCTCTCCTGCTAGTCATGTGTCTGCTGGTAATTCATGGTGTCCAAAGCAACTGTGGAGGTTGGAGGTTTGCCTCTTGGGTATGTTTTCTTCCCTGCTAGTCCAGGCTGCACTGCACGGTGCACCAGACTATTGATTTAGGGGATTAAAAAAAAACCCAAACCAAACCTGCTGCTTAGGACAGAGCACCACGAGGACACTCTGAACATGGACCCCTGGAAGCCTCCAAAATCATTTTTCAATTTACAGCAAAGGCCCTGGGAAGCTGGCAAGGCTCCTCACCAGCTTTAGAGGGGAAAAGCTCCAGGCTGGGAGACCCCAGGCTTCAGTTCACACCACTGCACAGAACCTCCTGCCAGAGTGCGTGGGTGGCCTGTGGATGGTTTGAAACAGAGGTGAGCCACTTTCCAGGCACATTCCCAGAGGTCCTGGGTGAGGACTCAGTCCTGGCAGCCTTCTGCAGCATCGACCAGATTGGAAACTTGGCCACCACTGCCGCTGATACCTTGATTTCAGCTCCTGATGAATACCGGCAGTGGTGCAACTGAGCCTGCAAATCCTCCTGACCTGGGAGGACGTACGGGACCTCCAAACATGCCAGAACGACTCTCACTGTACCCCAGGAACACATGAAGCCAGCATACCAGTCTGTCACCAGGTCCACACAGAACTAGCAGGGGGAGGCAAGAAATCTCTTCACACAGCTGCAGCGATTTCTCCTGACAGGCACCCATGGAAGAAGGGCTCAGCATGCTCCAGGCACCTCTCTAAATGTCTGCTCTACCTCTGCTCACAGTGTCCTTTCTCCTAACACAATGACTCATGAAGGGATGGCAGTGGGTACCAGCACCACAGGGTCCCCAAACTCCCAGTGAGGTGCTGAGCTAATTGCATCCCAGCCACTTAAATACGACTCCCACACTCATTAGTTTTAATAACCCAGATGGGCAAGGGCAGAGGTTGGGGAGCTGCAACGTGAGGGACCGGGTCAGGGTGAGGTGGCTGTGGAGAAGGTTCTGCAAGTCAGAGCCCTTGCATTGGATCAGGAGCTTCTTGGGACAGAGTCGTCTCATGCCTCACTTCTGCAGCGCTGTGAGAAACTCTGCTTGGGATGAGTTCTGTCACAGCAAATGCAAATGAAGTCCTGGACCGTGGTGGCTCTGTTAATATTAATGCTGGCAGCGTTCCTGCTAAAAGCATCAGTGCCGCTGCCTGCCTCCTCCCGCGCCCACCCGTAGCAGGTTTCTGAATCCAAGAACTGACAGCTTTTAGTGCAAATTTTGAGGCTTCGAGCTTTCCAATTATGCCTGAACCACACTTTCAAGTCTTCCCCAGCAACCGTCAGGTTCACAAGTTTTCAAAGGGGAAGGTGAGGATTTGTGAAATCCCAGGAACTGGGGCAAAGCCCCAGGGGTGGTGTGACTCACCCAGGAGCCCTGGCAATGTTACACTGCACTGCCCTGCATCCTGATGAAAAAGGAGGTTTGTGGGTGTCCTGGCAGGGGAAGGAGCTGCCCCACAGCCTCCAGCTTCCCAAACTGATGTCCTCTGCAAGACTCATCTCCTTGCATGGCTTCATGGCCTCATCCACAAATTCTTCCTGCAAAATGGAAGCTGCATCTCTCGTCTGAGATGTAAGCAAAGTGATTTCCAAGCTATGGTCCTGCTCCATCCCAAGGCCATCCTGAGACACACATCAGTATGGAGCTAGGTCTGGACTTCATTTGAAAGGTGAAGAGCCACCCCAAGTAATAAATATTGCAGAGGCTCTCTGATGAAACCAATTTTCACCAATTGTGGTTTGGTTCAAGCCAAAGCACATAGGTTTCAAAAAATACATGGTAAAGTGACTGTTTACTGCCTCTCCTGAGGGGATTCAGGGATTGTCCTACTGAGATGGAATAAGTCCACGAACATTCCTCGCTAAAATCTCGTAGGAGAAGCAGTGTACACATCCCCTGTTACTCATTGCTTTCTTGAAGGTACCAGCCATACCAAAGCAAGGAATTCCATGCCCAGAATGGTCCAATATGGTAATTTGCACACTCAAAATGCACACATGCCATGGCCTTGAAAGCTCTACCATTCTGATATACCTCTTACCACTGGGCTGGGAATAAAAAAGTCCAGTTTCCCAGCTCCTCAAGCAATAAGACTCCTTTCCTTCCAGGCTCCCTGCTTTCCCAAGGCCAAAGAAACAATAATGAGCTGATTTTAAGGTTGGCCTCAAACACGCCCCTATCAATGAGTACTATTTAGGTAAATCTCTGCTGCCAACCCGCCTGCCTCCCAAAATACATCCCTGGAGCTTGCAGACCTGAGGAACAATGCTCACCCTCCCACCACTTCCCTCACCCTCCTGTCACTGTAAGGGCAACAGTCTGGGGACAATAAGGACAAGGACAGAAGAGCTCTTGACCTGAGCAGCAAAAAGTCAGCAGTGGAGATCTCTGGGACTGACCCCACTGGGAGACGTGCACAAAAAGCATTGAGCTGGAAAAGGGCAAATTTTGAGCTCAAGCTCTCAAAACTGGGCACCACAACTGAGCTCAGCTGCACGCAGAAAACATCAAGATGTTTATTACTATTTCAACCCAAACTTTTTGTTTCTTGCCTTGTTTCTTTATTCTGTGCCACAACCAGTCTACACACCCATCTAGGTCTGCTGAGTCTTATTTATTATTTCACAGGACAAATTCTTTTCTTTCTCACAGTTTGTGGGCACGAAGAGACTCCAGATGTGTTTTGCCCAGTCTGTCTCATTCTTCTTATCAAGTCTCACACAGAAATTAGTGCATTTTCTCCAGTGCATTCCATCATCATCCCCCGTAGAGGATGAGAAATGCCATGGGTTGAAAAGGTTTCTCACACCTTTATGTCCCACTAAGAGATGGACCATACCTGTAAAACCTCTGCTGAGAAGTGTCTCAAATTTTGCTTTCTGTGGAAGTAATGGAGGAGGACAGCAAGGATGTGCAGCATTACTTTAGGTTATGGAAGGCTCCCACATGGGAATAGACTGAATGGCTTTGAATTCTTCCTCTGAAAGGAAAGAATTCTCTGAGGATATGATATTAGAGGTTGTAAAACCATGAATAAGAAGGGAAATATTAATATTAAACAGTTGTTCATTATTTCCCATGCCAGAGGACCCAGGAGCACGCCGAAAATTTGCAATTAAGCACATTTTAGGCACAAAAGTAAGCACGTTTTCCCAGTGCACATAGTCCATCCACAGAACTCATCACTCTAGGACGGTGGCTAGGCCAGAAAAATGGTGGATATATTGATCAGTGGCTACCAAAAACTTTGGTCTGGTAGCACCCTTCAATTTCAGGAGTCCTCCTCTGCTGATGACAGCAGAGGGTGGCTTTTGAGGGAGCCTGGAGAGGGGACACGGTGGGTGCTGTGGGCATCACCACCCTGCCAATCCTGTTTCTCTGCCTCACCCACTGCTCAGCCCCTGCTAATCGCGGCTCAGAGCGTACTTTTGCGAGGATCCCTGGAGCAGCAGAAGTTGGTACTAAAGTTCAGCTGTAACAGGAGCTTTGTTTAGCGGTGCTGGGACCAGAAGGTCAGCAGCAGCTGCTCTGCCAGGCTTTAACGCTTTGTTCACCTCCACGCGCTCGCTGTGCAGAGTTTCCTGTTCCCCAGGCAGCGCAAGGAAGAGCTTTCTTTCATTTTGTTAGCCCTATTATCCATCAATTTTAGCTCTGTGACAACACCGCGAGGCCGGCCTGCCTGCAGCTCTGCTGGGCTGTATTACAGTAGCCAGCAGCAGTTTTTCACTGCTTTTTCTCAAGCAACCCCAATGGCACCAGGAAATTTCACAGCTTGTATGTTTGCAAAGTGCTGTTCAAACGGTGGAGCTTCTCCAGAGCCACGGGGCCGCACCACTGTCAGGATGTTTAAATCAGGATAAACCAGAAGTACTGCAATGAAGTCCCACTTTGCAGGAGATCAGTGTTGCAGAGGGTTCAGCTGCTATTTCCCGGTGCAGATGCCTCCTAGTTTGAATTTTCCTGAGCATCTGCAGGGCTGGGGAGTGCATGTGTTAACCTGACAGAAGTCGGGGAGAGTTCAGAGGTGACTATAAACAAGCAGAGGAATCTCTAGGAGGCCATTATGTGGAGTGACTCGAGTGCACAATGGATATCCAGGAGTCTTGTGGCTGACAGACCCCATTCTGCACCCTGGCACCATCCTGGCTGCACCAGACAACACCGTGGGCATGAGGCCCTTTTTCAGCTCATTTATCCCTCTGAGCTGTTCTTGTCCTTCTTAAAGGACAGCCACATTGCTGATACCTGCTGGGGATGGCTCTGGCCTGGGATAACCCCCAAACTGTGCCTGGAAATCACCTGGGAAATGCCAGTAGGACCATGCCAAGGGCCATCTAACAGCAGGGACACTCTTATGCCGCTGTGGGAGCCCCTGCTCAGGACCTGCATCATTTACCAGTCAAGATGCAGCTGATGCACCCACCTTCCCTGGTGCTCTCAGCCCTAAAGGTCTCCCCAAAACCACCAGCACTTGCATTTTCTGCAGCTTCTGAGCAGCCAGCCTGGCCACGAGCTGCACCAGAGCAGCCAAAGCTTCGGCTCAGCCCCCACAGCCCTGCTCCCTCCAGGGCAGCTCCATCTCCAGCCCTGGCAGCACGCCACGTCCTGTACGCACGGCCAAGGCATCTCAGAGGAGATAAAACTACAGCTTCCCAAGCACTCACCCACCCTGCCAGGCCCAGCGCCACGTGCCTCCCTGCTGAGCTGCTCTCTGGGTCAGCTCGTCTCATATCACAGCTCTTCAGCAGCCCCTGCCTGGCCGTTCAGCTACAGTCCCTGGAGTTATGGCTTTAAATTATACCGCTGTGTAATGCTGATAGCCTTTGCTTCCCCAGCCTCCTGGCTGAACAGTCATGACACTTTGACCAGAAACCTCAAGGAATTCCAATTTACTTACAAACTGCCCCCCTGTTCCTAGGGTTTTTCTGGTGTGGAGCTTCTCTGTAGCTTTGCCATTTAGTGCAAGACTGAATCACTGCATTTAGACAAGAGCATCATAATGCTGGCCATGTCACACACAGGGTTTCTCATGTCACAACCTGGCAGTACTCACTGTCATCTCGTGACACAGCTCTGGGACATCTGTGCTTTTTCATAAAATGCTGCAGGACTATTTGTGCCCACTCAGAAATGGCTTGGAGGACTTGGACAGTTCTGAATCACCAACAGATGCTTGGCAATATTCCACAGGAGCTCGTGGAGTACATGCCATGCTCAACTGGTCATTGTCTAAAGTCTGCTTCCCCAGGTCACCAGTCTTCCTGCTTGTTGATCACATGAGGAAAAGGCTTTCATGTGCAAGGATGCTTCAGCATTTTCATTTCTGTCTAGATTTCTACCATGAGCATTTATCAGGCCAGACTTCCACGCCATCAGTGCATTAGAAAAAAGAGGTACATGAGAGCCTGTTCAAGGGAACAGCCCCAAATAAGCATTGCTGCCAATCTGGAGAAGCTCAAGCAGCATGGTACAGCCACAGCCATGGGGTCCATGTGCACCTGTATCCCAGAAAATCTCCATCTGCCCACAGATGAATGTAAGGAAAAAGCCTTTCATAGTCGGGTGGAAGCTGAAGCCATGGAGGGGAAGTGGGATTATGTGAAGTGTGATGAAGACATGTCCTCCACCAGTTCCACTGTGAGTTGCTGTGGCAATGGGAATTCAAGCTCTGACACTTCACAACACACCAGACCAAGCTCTCCATGGAGGTGAAGAGCATTCAGCCGCACCAGAGTTATGCTGGGGGCCAGTTTTGATGTGTCATCCATGGAGGGCAGCGGGAGAAGGCAGATGTTCTTATCTGATTTGAACCAGACCGAGCAGCGCTGGCAATCCCTGATGTGTAATCGAGGGCCAAGCCAAGAAACCCGATCAGTGCTGGGGCCTCCAGCTGTTCCTGCACTACATCATGAAACCTGCTCCCTACACCTGCTCGTATAACCCAGCTCCATGGGGGGAACAGCCTCCCTGACCATCTCCAGAGATCAGCTTTGACCTGACGAATGAAGCTGGCCAGCCCCTGTCATTGCAGCTAATATGGTTAGCATTGGCTTCCCACTGCTCAGGGTTTGTTAGCACGCTTCTAGCTTTTACAGTATGAGTTTGGAGCCTTGGAACTGTCTTCTCCTTCACTGTTCAGTGGTCAGTAAATCCACAGAGAGATGCAAGCTACGAGAAGGTGCAGACACACCTTTCTGCATGGGCACTCAAGAGTGGCTTTGTAACACCATGAGTTGGGGTGGGAATGCAGCCAGGGCTGAATGCAAGGAACTTTCTCTCACTGTCCTCTAGAAACAGACAAGGAGACACAAACACCATTTGCAAAAGCAAGAGTGACCTTTCAAGGAAATTTCAGGAACAGTATTTATGTAGACTCAAGCAAAAGTCCCCTACATCATCACGTAGCTCTTATTAATGACAGGCCCTACCAGGACAAAGTGTGATCCCCTCTGATCCTTGAGGTAAGCAGCAAAGGACTCAGGAGCAAATGGAGGTAAATTTCTATCCCAGTCTCACCTTTTCATTTTTCCTTTTCTCTGAAATTCATAGGAATGTTTCCACGATGCAGCAACATAAAAGGGAATACGATACAGCAATATCCTGTGGAGAGGCAGCTGTAAGTCAATTATGAGCTACCTTTAAGCCAAGAAAAAGTCTCTGAATTTAAGAGGAGAGACACCAATGAAGTCCTACTGGGACAGACTCTACAAATAAAAGAAAGAATG
The DNA here is from genome assembly GCA_013398955.1 of Callaeas wilsoni. Lineage (NCBI taxonomy): Eukaryota > Metazoa > Chordata > Aves > Passeriformes > Callaeidae > Callaeas > Callaeas wilsoni. The sequence continues at coordinate 164,636 of VWPU01000620.1, forward strand.
TTTTTGCAGAGTTTCTTTTGAAAAGCGCAGAAGAGCAGCACTGGGTAGGAATAAAGTTTTCCCTGTGATCCACTGAGGGACTCAAAGACTCCAGAGGGAATGTACCCTCCTCCAATAAATGACAAAGGATCAGCATTCCCCCTTTCCTCACAGGTTGTGATGCCTTGGAGAGGCTGCCCTGGAGCAGAGGCTGGACAGAGTGAAAGGATAAAGGGCAGGGATTTATGGAAAGGCCTTCCCAGGGTGCACCTTGGGCAGTGCAGGAGTCTCACAGAGACTGCACCCAGGATGGACACAGCCACACGTTTTTGGGACAGATAGAAGTTCTGTCCATTTGCATATCAGAAGTTAATTGTCCAATTACTGCTTCAGGTAGTGGAGTCTCATTCTCTTAGATTGCTCCCCCAACCCACTTTTTTTTCCATTTCTTGGGGCTTGCAACAGTGAGGTGTCCTTGATTCTCAGGCCTAGAGAGGAATTATTGTGTCTGACCAAAATGGGAAAAGCAGTTGCTAACACTCTACATGGAGCTCAGAGATATACACTAAAGAACTGTAGGATTACGAATATATGAAAAATATAAAAGCTAAAATCCTAAGGCATCAGTTACAGTGAAGTCAAAGCAGACGTAGTGACCCAGAGTAAGGCAGGGTTTGACTTGGCCACTCCATGACCCAGACTTTTCCGAGAGTTCTAGGAAGCTGTTCCCCAGCAGAACCTTCAGCTGGTCCACTTGTAACAGGTTCTTCTCCTGCCCCCACAGCAGGCTGGATTAAATAATATCAAGGACATCTGCTGTGTGTTGTTCTTTTCTTTCATCCCTCCCCCAGGCAGAGACCAGCCTGGCAGGAACTCCAGCTCCCTTGCATTGTTTTGGATCTCCCTCAGGCAAAGAGGTGGAGAGGAGGCCTCCAGGTCACATCCGACAGTTCCTTTTAGCAGCGTAATTGTAAATATTTGGGACAAAAGCCTTCTGGATCTACTCAAACGGGGCTTTTGCCAGCGCAGAAAAAGACACACATGCCAGTGAGTGTTTTGTTTAACTCTGTGTCTTGGCTCCTTCCTAACTCTGCAGGTACTGAGAGGTATGGGAGGTGACCTCAGGCCAAGCAAAGTCAGTCTGTGGTCTTTCCCACTGGAGCCAGTGGGTAGGATCAAGCCTGGAGCCCCACAGTATCCAAATATGTGACAAGCACAATAAATGCATTTGCCTTCTTGTCACCAGTTGCAATGGACCATTTCACTTTCCTGCCTCTGGTGTAGAGCCCAAGCCCCATTCCAGAACTCCAAAAGAGTTCTCCACCCAAAACCTCCAAAATTCATAAGGGGTCGGCAGCAAGAAAAAGAGCCCACATCTCCCTGCCCCAAAACTAAACTGTGACTCTTGGATTCCTGCACACAACTTGCAAATAGGAAAAAAATAAAATTGCTCCTTTCTAAGAAGAAGATGTGGTTGCAGCTCCTTACCAGATACAGGTGAGCTGTCATGACACTGGTTTGGATAACAGGATTGGCCTCCCTTAGCAGGGATCCAGCCTTGCACCCTCAGCATGTATCATTCCTTCCAACAAGGCAAGTTAAGGCAGCAGAGGGAGCAGATCCCTGTGCATGTGCCATGTCCCTGTGACAACCAGCTTCAGCCCTCCCAATAACTTCTTCCTTTGTCTTTCCCTTGGTGAGATGTAGACCTTGTACCTTGTCTGGCCCTTGTCTCACTTGTTTCCCTGTCCCTGCAGCATCAAAAGACATCCCCGTAAGTGCTGGCAGTGCAGTAAGAGTGCTTCTTGTTGCAGGGCTATTGATTTCACTGTCACTAATGCAGACAGCATCACTGGGGACTGAAATAACTTCAAACCAGCTTAATTGATTAAGCAAAGCAGCTGAAATGGATATAGGACTCTGTATGGGCCAGAAGTATGAAAGGCTAAGAGCATGGCAAAGCACAAGAATGCCAGCCTCCAGCTGTGCTGAAGGGAGAGGAATGACAGGAAAACAGGGAACTTTTTTTCCTCATTTCATTCAATCTCAGCTTCACAGAACTGGAGAATAATTTGGGTTGTCAGGAACCTCTGGAGGTCTGCAGCTCAGTGCCCTGATCAAAGCAGGTCTGGGTTCAAGGTCATCTCCAGTTGTTCAGGGCCTTGCTCCATTGAGTTTTGATTCTCTCTGAAGATACAGACTGCTCACTCTCCCTGGGCTTCTCCTCTAGTGCTTCAGTGCTCTCATGACAAAGATGCTTTTTCTTATGCCCAAAATTAATTTCCCCTGATGCAGCTTGTGCCCATTTCATCATCCTTTGTTGAAAGTGTCTTCTCAATATCCCTCCTTTAAACACAGCAAAAAGCTGCCTTACCCCTTTTGCCTTCTCTTCTCCTGAGCTAAACATTAAATTTGACCCAGAGTTAAACACTTTGACTTTTAAGTGAGAAAAGCAGCAGCAATGAGTGCTGGATTTTGGTGGGAGGGGTTGATGTCACCTCCCCTTCCAGCCGCTCTTCACACTTTGCTTTCCAGCTGAAACTGTTCAGCAATTTGCAGTTTGAACATGTAAATGTGCTTCTGGTGACCAAAAGTCACATTTCTCATCAAACTGAATATTCACTAGAAAAAATGTACCCAAGGAAAATCACTAGAAATTGGGTTCCTTTGAAAAATTTCACCCATTCTCAGCATCCTCCCCCTCAGCTCTCTTGGGTGTTAAATATTAAAGTAAGGAGTTGCTGGCTTCGATACAGAAGTAGTAATTCTCTGCCTGAGGTATTTCCTTTCCTGGCTCTCCTCCCTTTCAACTTGGAGTGATTTGACTTTTTTTTTTTTAATTCTGTAGTATTTGCCTATTTCCAACACCTCCCCCACGCGGCATGATGTCAAACCAGCAGCAAAGCAGGCCAGCAGGAACGTGTGTTCCCATTATCTTCAGCACTAGAGTGGAAGTTTTTAAGACACAGTTGATAAAATCCTCGTTCTGCAGGGCAATTGCTCAGCAGAAGTCCCTCTTGCAGGAATGTCACCGTGTGCTTCCCACAGCAAGGCAGCCAGAAGGCTCCTGCTGTTACCAGCAGATGGCTGGAGGGTCAGCCACCTCGGTGCTAGGGCTTTCTGGATGGCTTCCCTGGGATGCAGGTGAGCAGAACTAATCCTTCCTTCTGGGAAGGAAATGCAAGACCACAGCCAAAATTGGGGAGCCCCTCAAAATGTGTTTGGAAGGTTCACCTCTGTCAGAGCCAGCACATTTACCTAGGAAAGGACAGACACTTCCCAGTTGTTCCAAACCCTGCCCAGATCTTGGCCTCTCCACAATCCTGTGAGAGAGTGAGGTCTGCAGGCCAGTTTGAAATTTCCCCCTTGGAATTTGTTTTTCCTGTACGAATTCCCTCCTCTTATTACTTTTGTCCGATATCAAAGGCTAAGAGAACAGCGGTACCTTGTCTGTCTGAGAAATGAGATAGAGGCACATGTGAAACAAATGATCCCAGAATCATTTCCTTAAGCCACTAACACATAAATGAAAGCACTTCAGTTTCCTCTTTTTTTTTTTTCCCTTCTATTTCAAAGAAACCAAATCCTTTCCCGCTACAGCTCAACCCAAGTGTTGTTAAATCAGCCATCAGAAGATGACCAGACTCAAGGAACCAGATTAGAGGGATACCCATAGAGGAGGTGTGAGACCCCACATTCGTTACAGGCCTAAGCTTCAACCAGCTCCAAGGAGATAAATGTGTAGTTCTGGGCTCTGCTCCCAGACCTGTGACCAGATCTTTTCCTGTCCCCAGCGACCCAAAACTTTCTGTGCAGCTCTCACCACATTGGAACAACACTTACACCCAGCAAGGCAGAATATACACCCTTCTGCTTCAATAATTCAAGTGTTATGCATGAAAAATTTCTTTAGGGGGGGAACTGAACTGGTGAAGACTGAACATGGTCATGGGAGGCAGGCTCCAGGAAAATGCACGAGCCACGAGGCTTTTCGTACCCTACACCACTTTCCCTAATGCTGGGGACAGTGGTGATCTATTTATTTCATTACAGACCTTTGCTGTGTTTTAAGCCGCTGCTAATTAGAAACGTCTGCTTCAATTGCCACTATAACACTGATTTAGTTTCATGTAGTTTTAAGTGGACTGAAATGTTTCCATCTATAATATTTCTCTCCTGCTCGCCTGCAAACAAGAAAGATAAATGCTGATATACCTGACAGATAAACCAGACACAACTAAGGTGAATTATTTAGCTCAGCTAACATTTATCAGGCAGTCACTGCATATTCCCATATTCCTGGTGCGTAGCTTTCCTGGACCACAAAAAGAAAATGTATGTCTTGATTGCAGAAACCTGAAATACATTTCTTGCCATAGGGATTATTACAGACCTTTGCAAAACAAAGATTTATATCTGTAAAAAGCCCTGTTGCCACATATTTTGTAGCAAAATCTGACTGTGCAACCTGGCAGTGGAGCATCGCCTGTATTTTCAGTCAACTTCATCAGCTTCTTCTTGGTCTGAGATCCTGACCCACAAGTCACAGTCTGACTGAGAGTTGGGCATTTAGTCCCCTTAGCAAAAACATCCCGCATTTCCACGCTCAGTTGGACATTTTCCCTTCTCTGATGACATCAATAACCCTGGTCAGGGTCTACTGGCAAAAAAGACCCTTAAATGTAGGCAGCTGTGTGCCCCTGACTGCACATGAGCTAAATGTCCAAGTTCCCAGAATTGTGAGCAGAGACCTGGGCCTTGGTTTGGTTGTTCAATGGACACCTGGCATGTCTCAGGATTGTCACATACCTGTACACAGGTGGCAGATGCAAGCAAGGACCTTTGGGAGACCCTTCTGGGGCAGAGTTGGAGCCCATACCGTGGTCTTGAGATCACCTCAAAGACAAAAAGGTGGTGGGAAGGGAGTCGTGGCCCTCCGCAGTCCAGCCCCGTGAACAGAGGGAGTGATTCCCATGCTCAGCTGGTGCCTGTCCGTTCTAGAGAAAGCTGATTTTCCCTCCTCACTCCCCTGGCTCTATTGAGTGACTCTTCACCAGCTACAGTGGTGGAGATGCCTAGACCTCATTTGGGGACACAGCCAAATTCTTTTAATCTTAATTTCACCCCGAACTGACTCTTGTGTGCACTGGACCAGGTCACATCGCCCTCAAGTGGAGAATGATCACAATGAGCAGCCCCAGCCAGAGATCATCCATAGGCTGTTTTCTTCTGAGGACATTAAAAAAGCAAGGATCTATCCAGTCCTCCAGGACAATGAGTGCTATGAAAAAGCTGAGTTGCAAGAACACAAAGATTTCAAAAGACAGACCAAAAAAGCTACAATGGAGAAGGCCACAATTCATGTTGTCAAGCCCCCACCATAACTCAGCCACCTCGTACGGTTCCATTATGATACCATCTCACCCAACTCAACATCAAACAAAAGGTGGTGGCAAAGCCAAGACTATAATTCACCTCTCCTGGATACCCACAGTGTGCATTAATCGTCAGAGAGAGTGTTTGCTTTATGGCCTGACTCACTGTCCAACTGGCGTGCTGAGTGAGGTTGGGCCCCTCTGCTGAAATATGCAGGGTCTTGTAAAAAGAAATCAAAATAGGAGATCAAACTGAACTGATGTGAACAGCCTGACTTCTGGCAGCTTCTAGCACCAGGGTGCTTGGCTTTGAAACCTTACTATTGTTCTTGGTTGGACTTTGTCCAGGTTACAATAAAAACAAAAACAAACAAAATCAAAGCAGTGATGTAAGAACAAGAGCTCTTTTATATGGAAATGTACTGACGGTGCCCATTTATGTCTAGAGAAAAATCTGAACCTATAGATGAAGGTACAGCTCTCTGCAGCTTGAAGGAATCACTGGTGGTAGTGACAGGTGATTATCCCCAGTTTGGAGGCTTTGCCAGAGCACAGTGCTCTGTGTGCTCTGTTTACTTGCTGGATGGGAGAAGAATGCTGGAAACAAAGCATTATGAATCCTTCACCTGGCTCTGGAAGGAGCATTCTCCAGCAGCAGCAGCGGCTGACCTCACAGGAGACACAGGAAACGCAAAGCTGGGATCTCTCCCAGGGAAGGGACCTTCCTTGCTTACACACTGTCCTCTTTCAACTCAGTTTCTTAATCCCTTCTTATCTCCTGTGTGGGTGGACCTGTTGCTTGAGATTCTCTTCCTTCTTGTCTCTATTCTCTTCCTCAAAGTCTGCTCCTTCATTCAGTCTCCCATTTTATCCTGTAAACTTGATCTTCAGCCTGTAGAAATGGTTGAGCTCTCCACTCAAAGCGAGGGGCACAGATCTGTTTCAGGTTTATAACAAACCATTCTGGTTGCCTTGGATGTACCAAGAAAATGGTTGGGGTCAAAAGAAAGTGGCTTCTGGAACAAATCTTATCCTCTTAGAGTCACAACAAGCATGTTTCCACTGCAGCATAGCCTGTGCCTAACCTTTTCCCAGATTCCCCTTCTAATCTCAGCCTGGAGCAGCATGTATGCAGCCCATTTTACAGCACAAGGACCTAATTACATTTTCCAGCTGTGCAGCAGACTCCCGCAAAGCAAAATAAAGCCTAATAATGTACATTTCTTAGCTACCACTCTTGGCCCTCTTGGAAGCAGTCCACGACTCCCAGGCTGACAAGTGGTCTGAAGGATGCATGCACCCTTCCACTTTCACCAGGAGAGCTTTTCCTCTTTCATCCCTGCTGTTTTTATGCATCAGGCCATCCCTTTCCACCCAAGTCCTCTAAACATCTTCTCAGTTTGCTAATTGCCCTCTGGAAAGCACAGAAATGAACCATGCTCTGCTGCACCCTATCAGCTTTGGCAGCAGCTGATGGGTTTTGCCCTCCCCATTGCAAGATGCCTTCCTGCTCCTCCATCTCCATCCAGCGAGCCATTCCTCTGGGAAGGCAGCATCTCCTGCCAATGTGGAGAGGAGCATGAGCACAAAAAGGCAATCCAGCAAGGTGCAGTTGGACTGGGAACCAAAGCTGCTGCTCTGAGGGTGGCGGACAGCTAGAATGTCACCACAACAGTGTCACCACAACAGCCAAGACATGGCGCAGGGGAGAAGTGAAGAAGGGGTTTAAATGCCAGAGAGAAGAGGAGCAATGCTCTCCAAGAATCCCTTGCTCATCAAAACCAAAAGCAATCTTAATGAGAAGTGCATTCCCCAGGCAGTCACAGCGAGTCTGTTTAAGGGAGGTTCATATTCTATCCCCTACAAAGTTTCATGGAGCATTTCATGGTGCGTAAGGGATCATCTAACTTTATCTCCCCTCTACAACAGGCTGTGAGCCAACCCCTTTCGGAGCTTGACAATGTCGATTTGGAAACAGTTCTTCACTAAAAAGGAGGCGAAGGATGTGGCCAAGAGCTGGAGGTACCAAGGCACCACAGCCAGGGGTACTTCACGTCCTCCTGACTGCAGGTTGCTGGAGGCTGGGGATGTGCCCCCAGATAATCCTGAATCTTAAGCTCATTCTGCAGACCAACCTCTCTGGCAGCAGAGAAGCCTGGATGAAGGTAGAGCTGAGCCGCAGGGCTCTCTGAATGTGAGCCAGCCATGCCGGGCATCGCAGCTCTGGCCCAGCTTTGCTCAGCAAACAGAGCAGAGTGAGTACAAGTTGGATCTGTCATGACCAGACCAACCTACAAATGCCTGCCTGGAAGGGCTTTAGACACCCTGTTTAAACCTAACCCTTTTATGGACATCTTAGGGAAATGTAGCATGAGTTCGTCTGGCCAGTAGGTAAAGCCTGAGAATGTCAAAGGTGTGAAGTGTTTGGGGCTTTTCCTGGGGAAAAGGCTAAGAGGAACAGCTTGAGTGTCATTCAGCCAGGAAACAATTTTTTCCTTATTCAGATTAAGACAAAATGGTGTGATTGTAGCCATCTGTTTCAGCTAGATGAGGATATTTTTAATTATTTCTTAAGAAGTAAAAGAGGGATCTGATGGCCCAATTGCATTCCTGTCCCCAAGCTGGCATTCATACAATGTCCTCCACCAGCAGATGCCACAGCCTTGCACGAAATTTAGTCACAACACTTATGCCAAATTTCTAGTAGTCAATTTCCCTATTATCCTTTAAGAAAAAAAATAAACCAAAACCAGACAAAACAACACTATAATTCCCTTTTGATTGTAAGCTTATATGTTTCCTTGTTTTACGTTGGGTTTATTTCCATTTGTGTTAACATTTGCCTACAGCTCCTGTCAGTTCCACAAGTAACTTTCCCATGCCGTATCTGCTTTGCTTTATCCTTTGTTTGCCCATTGTAGTAACTGATTACATTGTTGAGCAAAATTTGCTTTAATCTGTCATCATGAAAGCCTAATCATTTTGGGGCAGGCTGCCTGAATTATTGTGAGTGACGATCTCATGTCTGGGAATCAATGGAAAATAGGTAAATAGAGGAGAATTCTGAGCACCCTGAGGATGCTGAGACTGTACAGACTCAGGACACATTTGGGCTGTGGCTGACTTAGGGTGAGCACCTTAAGAAAACTCATGGTTTATGGACTCTATATGAAACAACTTGCTTTCTGCCCTAAAAGAGGGAAGCCACCCGTGTGGCTTTCCCTTTCCTATTGATGCCTTGGAGAGGCTGCCGTGGAGCAGAGGCTGGGCAGAGTGAAAGGATAAAGGGCAGGGATTTATTGAAAGGCCTTCACAGGGCACACCTTGAGCAGTGCAGGAGTCTCGCAGAGACTGCACCCAGGCTAGATGACAGCCACACGTTTTTGGGACAGATAGAAGTTTTGTCCATTTGCCTATCAGAGGTTCATTGTCCAATTACAGCTTCAGGCAGTGCAGTCCCATTCTCTCAGTTTGCTCCCCCCCAACTCACTTTTGTTTACATTTCTTGGGGCTTGAAACAGTGAGGTGTCTTTGATTCTCAGGCCTGGAGAGGAATAGTTGTGTCTGACCAAAATGGGAAAGCAGTTGCTAACACTCTGTATGGAGCTCAGAGTTATACACTAAAGAATTGCAGGATTACAAATATATGAAAATATAGAAACTGAAATCCTAAGGCATCGCTACCTGCAGCCCCCAGTGCCTGCCCTCCTTCAGGTGCCAGAATCCGGGTTTCCAGTGTCTGGGCTCTCACCCTGGGTGGGCTCAGCTTGGATCCTACATCTGATCACAGTGGCAACCCCCTCATTGCACAAGCCCTCTTCTCCTGCCAGCAACGACAGCAAAACTGACTGCAACTGTTCCTCCCCCGATTTTCAGTCCTCTCCTGAGTGAGCCATCGAGGCCACCCATGCAGGTCTCCCTGGGTTTCCACAGACGTCCCTGGGATGTGCTTCCCCAGCGAGCTGCAGGTGCGAGCTCAGCAGCAGCCAGGCGTGCTGACTCCCAGGCCCCAGGATGGCTGGTGACCAGCTGGCTCCAGGTGAGTCACGGCACTGAGTCACGCTGCACCTGCAGTGCGCATCTACATCTACGGCAGCCCGGCCTTGGCCGTGCCAGCGGGGAAATTGTTTGTGTGGAGTAACCATGGAGAGGGAGGAAACGCTGAGGAGGACCGAGAGGTGAGGGATGAGGAAAAACCAACAGGGGAAAGCGTATTCCACCTCCACAGCCCCAGAGCACAAAAGGAAATATTTGCCTGCGTAGGGGTTTTCCCCTCTCTTTTCTGCGATGTCCCTAACTGGGAGAAGCTGCAATGCTGTATGAAGTAGCCTTGCGGTGGCACCAGCGGGGTCTGGAGCCCCTGCAAATCTCACAGGGAAGTGTGTTGGCACGGTGGATTCAGCTCTGATGAGCTTTTCCCAAGAGAACAGCTTTAAGCAGATGCATGGAAGGTGCAAATCCCATCAGCTTCACCAGTCCTTTCATCTCACCCTGCACACTCTGTGATCATTTGGCTCAAAAATCATAACTAAGTGGTTGCTGAGGGCAGACCCCAAAACCTCATTGCCTTGCTTTCGCTGATGTTTTGTGAGAAAATAGGTCAAGAAGACAGGAAAAGTGATGGCTGTGTCACTTAGGTCCTACCAGCTTGCAGAGAGCTCATGCACATCTTCTTCCCTCCATCAGTGTGGTTTGTACCATCCAGACCCTTGCAAGGAAATTTAAAAAAAAAAAGAAAAATCCCATCAGCTTATTCTTTAAAGAAAGGTGAGATGCCTTTTTCCAGGAATAGTTCACACCACAGGATTTTTAGTAGGTTGTAAAGGATTATGACATTATTATTCTGTGTTTTCATAAATGGTTAATCAGCCAATAGATATAGCCAGCTATAAATGTTCCTGCAGATGTGGGTTAAAGGTCTGTTAGAGATAGCATTTGTATCTACAATATCACTTTACTCTGTATCAAACCACTGGATTAGTCATAGGCATGGTCAGTTTTTCACTTTTATTATTGGCTCCAGACCAGAAACACCTTAAAGCCATGGGGTTTACAAGGCTGCACATCTGGCTCAATCCTGAACATTATTTATTTGTCCACCTGCCTCGTAGTAACAACATCTCTCCCTTCCAACAAGGGGAGGGGGCTGCACTGCTGATTGTGACACGAACCCCAGTGAGATGGGGCAGAAAATATTCCTGCTTCTGCACAGGCTGTACCGTGAATGTTCACAAGAAATAGAAACAGAAATAAAGTCTCTTTTTCACTGCAATACAGAGCTCAGCTTCTCCTTTTATTCACAGCAAAAATCAGCTGAAAATGTTCTTTTGGCAAAGATAGGGTGGATTTTGTGGTTGTTTTTTTTTTTAAATCACTTAAAGTCGAGAAAGCAGCAAAAGCAAGTGGGCATGTTTATAGACTGATTTGTAAGGCAGAAAAAGCAGTACTTTGCACCACTGAGAACCAATGTGCACACAATGGGTAAACACACAATGAGAGCAAGCAAGTTTAATTTTCTTTCCAAACAAACTAGACAAGGGAAAGATTATCCCCTCCTTGGAGCTGCCTCTGCGAAGTTTACTGCTGACTGAGACTGCTCTACCTTCCCTCTGCGGTGTGTTTACCTTAGATTGCACTTAAAAATTAGATGTGCCACGGTAAAAATAGCTGCACATAACTATCAGAAGGAAGATAAGGCTCCTTTTCACGTCATTTTATTTAAATGTACTGGTACTTTTCGAACTCCCTCATGCTGGGACCAGTTTCCAGCCAGTCCATACAGCAGCAGCTCAGTCCCTCCAGGCAAGGAGTGAGATGTGCTGGTGGTTACCAGCTGCAGAGGTAAAAAATGCACCCACGGTGCAGGGACTGAGTGCTGAAAGCAATTAAAGACATTTAGCAGCTCCCTGAATAGTGTGACCTCTTTCCAACCAAGACTGTCTCAATTCCCACGTGGGAGGTTCCTTGTTGCTGCTGGCTAAAACTGTTTCTTCTAACACAAAACCACCTATGTAAGTGTTTCACAACCTCACAGGCACTCAAAATCCACGAGTTAAGTAAAAACTGCCCAAGGTTACTCTCCACAGCCTAGATCCTGGCATGAGAAGTATTTTTTTTAGTTACTTTCCCAGAAGAAGTACCCTGACATGACTGGCTGTCAGGTACCTCAAGGTACAGAAAACCTGTTGGAGGCTCCTTCTCAGAGCCAGAAAGCCAGGAGCAAATTCTGTCTGATGAGCACTAAGAAAGGCAGGGATTAACTTGATTTTTTGGCAGAACTGAATTTACAGCTTGTCTACATGATGATGTTATTTCAAACAAACGGAGAATGTGAATTAAAGGCACGCTGCTTGTGCCAGAATGGTTCTGTATGTGCACTCATTTTTCCTTTCAAAATCCATGCTTCTTTCTGGGAGGGACTGGGACAGAAGAGCCGTGCCAGGCAGGTCTCTGGTGACATCAAAGCCTCAGGGACACGCGTGTGAAGCACAGGCAATGACTTGCCCTGAGCCCTGGGAATACTGCTGGCAGCATGACAAGGTCGAGGGCCAAAGGTTGAATGGGAGAGACAAAATTCATGCATGTTAGTGCTGAGCTGTGTTTGCCAAGGGAAACTGCCCTGGGTCTGGGAGAAGCTGGGATGTTTTGCCAGCCTGACATTAGAGCATGGAGATGACCTGATTAAACCACCCTGGATCTGAACCAGAGTTACTTTTAGGTTGGACCAATAAAAGTACATGTTTCATTTCTTGGTCTCTAAAACTCTCTGGAGCAGGAGAGCACATCTGGAATGCTGCACAGAGGCCCAAGTTTCGGGTTCTTCACATGGAGCATCCCAAGTCCTCCTTGGCCATGGTGAGCTCCAGCCGTCCCACTCGCACCTGTGCCTGTCAGACGTAGCTGTGAGGTGCTCTTCCAGCACCAAATCATGGCATTTTTGAGCTGCATCTTCACGAAAACAAGTTACCATCTGATCCCCTTAAAGATTTGTGAGGTCCTGGTGTGATTCTTCTCACCCAAAGTAGATGTTCAAAATAGGTCAGGAGAACCCTTCCTGCAAGGAGAGATTGCTCCGTGCCATCCTGCTCCTCAGCCTGAAAGAGCGTGGTCCCTCCTCACCATCAGATGACCAAGAGCAGAGAAAATGTATCTCAGCTAGAGGGATGTGGGGGGTCAGCAGACATCTGAAAAACAGCTACTAATGCAGGCCTTCAGGCCCTGTATCTGTGATAAAGAAATCCGTGTGGTGTGTTTCAAGTCCAGCTCCAGCTATCAGCTTCTGAAAAGAAAGTGTATTTGGATTCAGGTTTGGATGAAAAATAGATTTAGGTCGGAACCTGAATTCCTTAATATGTATCTCACTCTGAAGTTCATTTCCCATTTCTTTAAAGGTGTCTCTTGCTTGTGACTGGAGATTGAGAAAAACACACAAAATAATGTGAAAATTTTCCTCAAAGACTAATATTGTTGAGATCTGGCAGAAAAATAGAAGACAGGTTTTATTTTGTCAACTGTACATAAACACAGGCATTTTATAAACAAGGAATTGATTCAATTGTTTCCAGAGGTATGAGAGCGAGGGAGAGAGCTGAGATTTAGCTATTAAAGACAATCTCAGGAGAGGGAGGGAATTAGTCTCCAGTTGAGCCAGATATTTTCCTCTCAAAAAATAAATGAATCAAAGTCATGCTCAGTCAGCCAAATTATCCAAGCAGCTGCCAGCATCCCTGGTTTCTGGGGTTTATGTGATTTTGACAGAGGAATGCTGTATTCTCTCTAAATGAAGCATCCTGAAGAGGGTCAGGATTGCAGAGTGTCCCAGTTTGGGGATTTTTAAATAAGATGAAGCTGGTGAGTCTTAGAGCCACTCCATGCTCCAGATGCATGGATTTGATTTGTAGCTTGCTGTCCAGCCCCTTTTGGACCCAGCTCGTGCCTGCACAGCTCACTGTGTGGGTCACTCCCAAAGTCACTGTGGGACCGAGTCCCCGCCCATGCTGGGAGCAGCTCTGCGTGCCTCCTGCTTTGCCATAGGGGGGGTCCCACCCCTTGGTCCCCCACTTTGTTTCCGTGTACTCTGCTCTGGTTCACACAAAGTGGGCCAAGATGCTTCATAGGATCACAGGGCCATCGAGGGTTTAGGGTTGGAAGGGGCGTTTAAAGACCATCTAGTCCAACACCCCTGCAAGGCGCACGGTTACCTTCAGCTACATCAGGTTGCTCAGCCTCATCCAAACCCTGAATTTTTTTCAGGGATGGAGCATCCACCACCTCTCACAGCCAGCCTGTGCCTGTGCCTCACCACCTTCATTGTAAAAATGTTCTACTTTACATTTAGTCCGAATCTACCCTCCTTTTGTTTAAGACTAGTACCCCTTGTCCTATTTCTACAGCCCCTACTACAAAGTCTGTCCCCATCAAAATTAAGTCACTTAATTAGCTCTGGGAAGGGTGCTGCCCCACACAGCTCCTTAATCCTCTCCCCATTATGTAGCTGCCACAGCAGCAAGGGCACAGATCAGCATCTGCTACATGACCTCAGCTCCCAGCTTCCCTCAGAATCTCCAGCTGGTCCCATGCAGAGCAGCCAAGAGCTGGTTTTTCACAACCTGGTCCATGGAAATGTGTAACTGGCTTGAAACACTGCCTTCTCCTTTCCAAAGCTGTCACATGGAGTGTGGCTGCTGAGGTGAGCCAAGGGCTTGGCAGGTCCAGAGGTTCTGTGTGTGTCCCCTTGGTAGGACCAGGTGATGCTGGCCAGCTGATGTAAGGGTACATGAGGTATCTTTAGCATTCCAGAGAGAGCAGAGTGCTCCCAGACACAGAGGGATGGCATGTAAGCTGAGCTCGGTGTTTGGGTCCTTTTCCTGGAGCCCTCACTTTGCAGTGACTCCGAATACAGCAGGGCCCAGAAGTGTCACTCAGTGGGGGCATTCTCACCTATAAAAGCCATGTCCAAGCACCACTCACACGTAACGAAGGCTGTGGAGCCCAAATTTCCCCTCACAGCATGACAGCATCCCCTGGCTCCTTTCCCCTGCTCCCTGACTCACAGCCTGAACTCAGCGCCGGGCAGGGGGCCAAGGAGGAGTCGCATTTAACTCACGGCTCCCTGAAAACCTCCTTCAGGAGGGATTTCTGCTTGAGGACTGTGTGAAGCAGCTCCAGAGGCCAACCCTGCAGGAAAGGGCAGCTGGGACCCGGGGAAAGCCTGGCTGCTCTCCCTCTCCTGCTCTGCTGCATCCCTCTCCGTGCCACTGCGGCTCAGGTTTGCCTCTCACATGCCCTGCAATGAGCTGAGCCTTGCTCAGGTGGAGGGACACGGGCTGACGTCAAGTGTCCACCCTGGCTCCCTCCCCGGGCTCTCACTGATCTTATTAGTGAGCGCACAGACGGTGGCAGCAGGCCCTGCCAGCCCTGGGGATGCCACGGGGACGTGCCACGGCCACCCCTGGCTCCACGTGAGCCCGGCAGCGATGGCTCAGCCAGCCCTCGGTCCTCCGCGAGGGGCACAGCGGGGGAACCTGCCGGAACCCATCACTGACAGCAGCCCTGGCTGCCTCGGGCACAGCGGCATCTCCTCTCCTGGCAGTGCCAGGGCTGGGGGCACACGGACGCTGGGGTTTGCCTGGGGCTGGCACAGCTCAGGCCCCTGCCCTCCAGCTGTGGCGTTCAGCAGCTGGATGTGAGCAATTCCCCTCTGGAATGAGGGCAGGAGGATGAGCCGCGCCAGCACTCCTTCCCTTACTCTGGTAGTTCCCCACAGCCTTTACAAAAAGCAGAACTGGGCAATGAGAACTGGCAAACATCTGGCTGAAAAAGGTTGTTGGAGAATACCTCTTTTTGGGTGAATATTTTATTTTTTGGGTGAATATTTAATTTTTTTCCATAACTGGCATTTCTGCACAGATACAGGGATGTGGATTAACAAATACACTTGCAGGAAGAGGGGCTCTTCTTTGTAGCAGTCTGAGCCCCTAGAGGAAAACTTTCCCTGTGAGGAAAACTCCCACTTCTGGGCAATCTGCACAGAGCATTTAGTCCTAGGATTTGTGCTCTGGGAATATTTCTGTGAGTCCTGGGCTTAGTGTTCACCTGCTGTAGGTCAGAGCCCAGTGCAACCATCTGGATCCACATCAGTGTCTGGGTCAGTGTGTGGAAGGTTTAGACTTCTTCTAATTAAAATATAAAAAAGAGGGAGAGAGGGAGACCAAGAAAAAAAAGAACAAAATGATTTTTATAAAAGTTGTCTGAAAGATGGATTGCCATCAAAACCAGAATGGAAAATATGATCAAAACTGAGGCAGACAGTTTTGGTCAAGAAGGTTCCTGACCTTCCTGGGCCACCAAAGAGACCTATCCCAGGCTTGAAACCTGGCATGAGACTCACATATGGAGTGACAAATGCAGAAGATTATAAGCCATGCCATGTAAATAGGGAGGTCTCAGAGCATCTCAGCACAGGTCCTGATGAGATGTGAACAGACTCACAGGTTGGGGGAGACAGCATATGGCCTCGCCACTTGCAGTATCAGGGCTGCAGTGAGCCAAGAAGGTGGCTTCTGGTCTGGTGGCTCTTTACTGTGACAAATGGTGTCACTGAGTCCTTCAGCTGGATGCCATCTGCCCACCCCACCTGCAAAGCTGCTCTGGATCTTTTCAGCAGAGATGCTAAAAAGGTTGGATTTAGGAAAAGGTTCTTCCCCCAGAGGGTGGGTGGGCACTGAACAGGCTCCCCAGGGAGTGGTCACAGCCCCAAGGCTGCCAGACATCCAGGACCTTTTGGACAGCAGTCTCTGGCACAGGGTGGGATTTTTGGGGTGTTCTGTGCAGGGGCAGGAGCTGGACTTGATGATCCCTGTGGATCCCTTCCAACTCAGGGTATTCTATGATTCTGTGCTGAGGAACTGTAATTCTAGCATTGACCCCTGGAGATATATCCATGGACAAATGGATGGGATTTATCTCTCTCCTGGTGTATTTACACTGCTCTCAAATGAAACAAGTGGGGAGACACGCTGGGCTTCTGCCTGTCCCTCTGCTCCTGGCACTGCACAGCCTGCTGCTGAACCCTGGTTGGTCTTGAGCCAGGCACAAAGAAATCACTATATTGAAGTGGTTCCAGGGTCAAGAACTCCCCTTACAGCTGTGACCACAAGCAGGTGCTCCAGAGGAGAGCAAGAGGCTCTCTCACAGCTTTTGCTTTCCCCCTCATCCTCACATCTGCTTGCTGTATTCACCGCCGTCTCTCAAAACACACACGATTACTTTGGTTTTGGTTCATGTGGTTGAACGTGGCCGCGATCCCTAACTGGGCCTGCTGGGTCAGCTACAGCACTAATGTCTGTAATGCTCAATTAGGGAATAACTTGGCCCCGGCAATCCAGCTCCTGTCTGCAGGAGACGGGGTCATGAAGAATCACCACCCATCCATTTCCTCCTGGTCTCAGGTTCCTTCAGAAGTTCAGCAGCGGAAAGTACAATTTTCCAAGCTGTGACTAGCCAGGGGCACTTACCACCAACAGCCTTGACCTAGAGAGGTTTCTCTAGAGCCACGTGCTCTTCCTGAGAAGCTCGAAAACCTCCTTCTGTTGCATTGCATCTGACAGCAACTCATAAATCAGCCGGCAGTGGCTGTCAGCCCCTTTGAGGATCCCGGTCCGTGTTTGCGTTCGCGATGAAGCGCGGGCTCAGGTGAGGAGGGCCCTGGGGGAGGCAGCCAGCTACGGATGCAGCTGCTGGCTCCAGGGGCATCCACGGGTCCCACCGTCACACGCGGGACTTGCCTGGCAGTCACGGTGGCTTCACGAGGCTGGACCCAGCCATGGGTTGTGCACTTTGCTGCTCAGTCAACCCCTTCCGACGTCCCCCGCAGCTGCAGCCACGCCAGGGAGTGCTGTCACTGCCTCCCTCCCTGCCAGCACGGCTTCACCTGATCATCTCACGTGTTTTTTCTGCCTCTTCCCCAGCAAACCAACCTCTCTGTTTCAGCAGAGATTCCATCTGCGACGTTTGGAGGAGATTATGTTTGAAACTGGGATCAGCCCTGCAAAGTAGAGCTGAGTTCACCACCCCCGCTCTTTTCCCAAATCTCCGTTCAGAAATACAGTTTGATCCAAATCTCTGGATTTTCATGTTACGGAAAGAATCATAAACTAAACTGCGCTGGACCAGTAATTTCTTTCTTTGAATAAACTGAAGAATTTATTTGTAGAGCTAAAAGTAAAATAAAATGAAATAAAATTAAATTGAATAAAATAAAATAAAATATGAAATGAAATATGAAATGAAATGAAATGAAATGAAGTTAAATGAATAAAATAAAATAAAATAAAATAAAATAAAATAAAATAAAATAAAATACAGCATCTTAAAGAACAGAACTCTGAATTTCACCAGTATAAGATCGCAGTGGATGTATATCCATCCAGTAGTAATGCATGGCATATGGTCTCAGGGCTGTATTGTCCCCTCGAAGATCATGGGAATTTTGTGATTTATTTCTGTATATAAAATAAATGCTGAATACTGAGCAAGAGTCTGGTTGGCTGCTGACTGAAACACTCTGCAAAGGGAAATCATCCCAGGCTTTCTGTCCAAGGACTGCTGCCGCCACTGAGTCACCACTAATGTGGATTTGGAAAAGTCTGATGTGTTGGGAATTGATTGTTTGGATATAGGCTGGCAGCTTCATTGCATCCACCCATCTGCTGCTGGTGGCAGGACATGGCACTGGGGGATGTCAAAAAGGTTGTTGGGTGACTTTTTTTTCTGTGTCTCTGCTCCATGGGGAAGTGGCTTTGGAAACTTTTCGCTGCATGTGGGGAAACTGGAGACAGGGAGGAGAAATAGTGATCCAAAGAGCCCATGGGAGACACCGGAACAGTGTCTGGAGCTACTCACTTTCCAGGCTTATTGTCTTCCTCTGGATAAACTGATAATTCTACCACTTTGCTCATCTGACAGCCCAGGTGAAGATGACCTTGAGACATCAATGCTCAGAGTGTGCAACCAGAACTCCAGCAATCAGTTAGAAACCAAGACTCTCTACAACCTCTGGGCCACCAGATCCTTGATCCCCACCCAGTCAGTGGAAAAAAGCAGTGGCTGAATAGTTAAATAGTGATCTCTTCTGGCTGACATAGGGGTGCCTGCACTAGCAGTCAGTCTGAATTGCTCTTTCCTGAACACCAGTGACATTGAAAACATCTCAAATACAGCCTTAAACCTCAATGATCCTTGTGGGTCCTTTCCAGCTGAGCACACCCTGTGATTCTGTGATCTCCTGTCATCTCTTCACTGATCGACAGTTTCAACGCATTAAAGTTCCTCTAAAGCCTGGACCTGTATGTCTTCCTCTCCATCCACCTGCAGCTAATGATTAACGTGCTGGTGGAGCAAGTAGAAGCTGATCTTCAATGAGCAAGGGCTTGTTGCACAACACACCTCCAGCCCTGCCAACTGCCAGCAGCTTTGTTTGACAATTACACCAGCTTCAGAGTCCTCACCCTCTGCAAGCACTGAGTCCTTGTGCCAGGGACCAAGAGGTCTCAGTGAAACTTTCTTCCGTGTTCAGACATGATCAGTTCTTGATAATGAAAGTTTGAGCCCAGTTTGTGCCACTTAGTCATATATGTTGATGTAAAGCAGCAGCGTAACAGTAAATAACAGATTTCCATTCCTGCTTTTCCTCCTCTTGGAATTTAAGCTGAAACACAAAATCTTTCAACTTTTGTTGTCCTTCTCCAAAAGGAGAAGGGAAACCCATATTTTTAAGCAGCTCTTTTGCAGAGGAGTGCTAAACAAGATGAAGCAGAGTCTCTGCCAAAGCAGTGGAACAAAGATTTCCCATTTTCTCAGCAAAAATCTCCCTGTTCCTTGCTCAGCCCGCTTTTGTTATGGGATCAGTAGCAGACATAGCTCAATTCCAGCCACAAGTGATCTGACTAACGTTGATATCTTGCAGCATCCTTAAAATCAGCGAATACGTTTGCACCCACAGGGATTAGCTCAAATGCACAACCTTTCTGTAAACACCCTTATCTTAGGCAAGTAAGCGCTGAGGATTACCCTTGGCAACCCCACCCTGCTTTGTGTCCTATTTTCTGCTTTCCTACAGGCTTAAAATGACCAACCCCTTCAAACATTTTCCTGTGGATGAAGTGCTGTTGAAGATGCTTCATATCAGGTCAACTGTCCCAAGAGACCAGGAGTTCATATGCTCCGGTTGAAAACAGACTAGGAGTGAAAAGAGAGGAGGAAATCCACTCTGAGCAGAGTAAAGTTTAGAGGAGCGAGAAAAATTCAGTGAAAAAGTAGAACTAGGGAAAGGAGCAGTCCCAGAAGGCAGCACAATTCAACTGCTTGTTTGACGAGAGTGACAAGAGTCAGAGAAAATGCAGAAGTGGTTTTCCAATGATTAAATATTAAAAATAATAATATCAAACCGATGGCTTGAGGCAAAAGGGAATGAGGAGATGAACGGAACTGCACAGATGAAAAAGATGGCTGGGGCAGAAGTTTCTGGGAAGGAAGATATCTGATGAACAGGCTAGAACTCAGGAAGGAAAATCCCATGGCAGGAGAAACCGAGAAAAAGGTTTTCCCTTGGTCCTTCTTCCCAGTAAGGGAGCTCTGAGGCATGCCATTTCTACATAGGCAGCTTGGATTGCTGAGATTTCACATCACTTGCATATTTGGAATTCCTGGTGAAGGAAGAAAGTGAGGATGAGTTCCCTTGGTAGTTTCCTTTCACCTTCCATGTTGCTGGCAGATCCTGCAGTGCCATCAGACCTTTCTCTAGCTGCCTCCAGCTCTAGGAGTATTTATTTTCTTTACTCTCAGGGCTCATATAGGTAGATAAACAACCCAATCCCGATAAATCACGGAGCTCATGCAGTTGAGGGCCATGACACCTACTGGGATGAGTGGCTGCCAGTGGCCCATGGGATACTGCATGGAAAAAGGGCAAATGCATGAAATCTGAGAGGGAACTGGAGACTGCTCTGATCTGTACCCTAAATCCTTGGGTCTGACAGATCCGGGGCATTAGTAACTCTCACAACTGCCTCACCAACACTTCTACTAATTTGTATGTGATTTTGGTAACCAAGAAGAAGCAGAGGGAGAACCCTCAATGAAATAATCAATGGAAACCACAATGGAGACATCTTTATAGGCTGTAAGATCCATGGAAGCCACAAGCAATTAATTTGCAACAAAAAACACCTTTAAGAAACCTCTTTTGTTAAGTCATTCTAGAAAAGCATAACACAGCAGGAACTGCACTTTTCATGAAGTTTTGTAACCCAGTCCAAGGGAGCCCATTTTGTACTTTATAGCCCTTATGTTCAATTTTTAATTATTAGCTTTTCCCCCTTGTAAATTTAAATCCGCTTCCATTACATTTAGGGAACAATAGTGAAACCCTCCTGTAGCTAATTTAACGCCTTTAAATTCCCATGGAAGGTAGCCAAAGATCTTTGTCACCCCAAGACAATCTTGTAACCTGACGGATATGCCTACCTTATTTTAGGGAATTCAAGTTTAAATCCTTCTATGGCCATAGTTATTAAAAGAGACTGTTGGTTAGTTTTTGTTGTTTTCCATCAAGATGGCTAAAGAATAATCCTTGTTGATTAGGATAAAATGGCAGTGAAATAAGTAGCAGCTTGGCCAAAGTACTTCATGTTCCCTAAAGATCATCTGGGAAAACAATAGCTTGATTCCATAGAAATGCACACACCTTTAGATAAAATGGGAGGTTTATCTGTTCCTTCTTATGAACAAAACTGTGACCTATTAAGCAGCCTGATGCACTTACAGCAAACACTCTTCCACACCAGAAGACAGCTTTTCAACCCAAACTTCTACTGTCTTGGTTGAGAAGACCTCAATGCCTAATACACATTATCCTGTACATTTAATAAACATGAATAAGTCTAATCTCAGCTATATCTGAAGGGAGACATACTACCTGTTTAATAGGTCACAAATTGTTTCATAAAAATTAAAACAATTTGATTTTCTTTTCATGTCCCCAAGCATCTTCAGGTTGTGTCTGGGTTCGTGTGGGTGTCTTGGGTGTGCTGAGGCACATGCATTTCCCGGAATCAGAGACTGTCTGAAAATAAGCTAATTTTTTCCCTTTCTGTTTCCTTCTCAGTTTCTGATTACATTCTAAGAATTTTGCACACACAGTTTCTGGAAAAAAAAACAAAACCCCTTCACCAAATAATTTTGATGAGTAATTCCTAGACAAAGCTCCCCAACAGCACTTCACTGTTGGGTCAGTTACCAGGACTAATCAGTCAGAATATTGCCTTTTTTAAGATCTTGTCATTTGTTAGTACTTGGGTGGTCATGTGAAAATCTACTTGCACAACTTCCTCTGCAAGTGGCATTTCAGTCTGGGAGGAAAGGAAAGAAAAGTATATATTTATATGTAAAAAGAAAACCTGTACCCCTGAATCTGTTGCATAAAAGCAGAGACACACATGTTCTCCTTTATTACAGATATGTCCAAGAAAGATGCACACACCAACAAGTGACCAGATCTGTGTACCAGATCCCTCATTAGGCCAACCAAAAATGCTGAAATGAGCAAATGAGCTGCCTCAATAAATCCTCTCAGAGCCTGGGGAAAGGTTTCCTTAGTTTGTGGATTTTTCTAACAGTTTTGGTCTAATAAAACAATTTTGGTCATACAAAAATTAGCATCTCACCCTACAAGAGTTGCCTCACTTGTTTCTTATGACTATCAGTGGTCCAAAACCACCGGATGAGATGCACCAGCTCTCCAGAAACCAGGTGTGACTCAGACTGCTGGAAACACTCCACTTCCTGAATTCAGAGCAGTTGTCATAGGAGGTTTTACCCACTACAGAGGTCACTTTTCATCCTTGAGTCAAATCACCTTTAATTCTGATGATTATTGGTCAGGCTTTTATGCTAATTTATGTATACATAAAGCTTAGTGAAAACCCTTGTCCAAAAGTGATCCGAAATGCACGTTTATGATAACTCAGGTGCTACAAAGGTGCCTGATGATGGCTTTTACTTGATGTTAAGTACAGTATGTGGCTTTCTTTCCTGACCTTGTGCACACTGTTGTAACGTGCAGCTATTCCACCACCAGCTCATTAGCCCGTTGTAAAAATCTCTGAGATAATTTAAGGGTGAATATAGTGAGGGGGAAAAAAAAAAAAAAAAAAAGCTTTGCATGTGAAAGGGAAAATAGTGGGAGGAGGGTAAAATCACCAGGGTGAAGTACAACATGTTCAGCAGACTCCCGTCCCTTGGCTGCCTGCCCGATGACTTTCCCGAGCGGAGCTCTCCTAGCAACCGGTCCCCAGCCGCTTGAATTTTTATGTATCGCTATGTCGGCGGTGATGTCATGGTTTCCATAGCTACTATCAGTTGGAGGAACGATGACACTTATGCTGCTCAGTAACTGAGGGGGGAAAAAAAAAAAGAAATTGTCCTGGCTGAAATATTCCGTGGAACTCTGGGAGCCAGCGAACGCGGGGCACGCGGCCGAGCTTTTTGCTGATGGAGCCGCTCGCTCTGCGCGCTTTCGGCTGGGCACCAGAGGCAGGCACATCACAGCTGCTGCAATATTCATCCTCCCCTAAGTGCTCCATTGTAGAAATTAAATATTGTTATTAATTAAACTCCCCCATCCCACAGGCTGCCCAGCCCTGTCTAGTTAGAGCACACTTGTGAGAAGAGAGCAGGCAATCCATTTGTCATGCGGTGACAACTTCTGGCATCGGGAATGGAGTGTTTCAATAAGAGAAGGCTTTGATCCTATTCATAACAGAGTATTTAAATAATTGCTAACCAGGCAGAGACTTCAGGCATTATCCCAGGGAGTGTTGCATTATTGCAAAAGGTTAAACTGAGGCATTGGTGCTCAGGCAAAAAAAAAAAAAAAAAAAAAAATAGGAGGGCTCAAGAAATTTGGTCAAGGGATTAAGTTTGAAGGCATGGCTTTACTTATGTGAAATAGAGCAGAGACAAGGAGATGGTCTGGACACAATGTTCCCTGAGAATGAGCCTGGAACATGGCACAGAGGAAAAAAACAGCACTTCTAATCTCACAGCCATTAGTTCGGATTGCAGCAACTTCCAGGCTCAAGTCAGAGAGCTTTTGACAGTACTTTGAATTTTACAATAGTACAAAATACTGAATATTCCCCCAGTGACGATGTTGTCCATCACATTACCAAGCCTTGCTAACTGTTTTGGGGGCCTTCACACATATTAAGTGATCAAATGCTAATACACCTCTCAGGCATTGATAGCGAAACTTTGAAGGAGAGGGGACTGCCTTTTCACTCAGTCAAACCACATCTTTCCCACTAGGGTTATTCTTAGCAGAGTCTATTAAAAAAAAAAAATCCTCAAGAAACAATCATGGAAAAAAAATCCTGAGAATAAATAATCCTGAGAAATAATATTTTGGCCAGTGTTGGACAATGTGTGGTTCTCACATGGGATGTTGAAGGGATGAAATATGCTGGGGACCTTCCCTGTGGTTTGTGTTTGTAACTCTTTGGGATATGCCTGCGAGGGGAGTGAGCTGTTCAGCACATGCTGTTCACCAGCCTCACAATGCAAATCACTTCCCCCAGTGATCATGTCCTCCCTGGTGCTGTGACCACCTCTGCAGGTCTGTCTCACAGTTCTTCATGCTGCTGGGACAACAGCAATTGCCTGAGATTAAGATAACCACAGATTCCGTTTAAGCACTTACAGGTAAGTGTCTGGCATCTAAATGCCCCTTGCAGTGGAAAAAGAGACAGTTAATACAGCTGAAACTCCAGGGTACTGTTCAGGTTCCCAGGGTAGACACCTCCCTTTGGTGAAACCATCTCTAAGGTCATCTGATGTGAGGTGAGATTCAGCTTTCAGCCACAATGTAATTGTGTAATTAATTCACATGTAATTTCTTCACATTCAGGTGGGATGCCATCTGGTATTTCAAATGTCTCCAGGATCTTCTTTCCTAGTTCTCCACATGCTTGAAGACATCTTCATGCAGATGTCATAACCTCTGAGCTGATTTCCACTCGTGTCTTCTATGATAGCTGTGGCCAGATTCAGTTCTTGTGCAGCGTTGTGCACTGTCCCTTCGGGTGCTCTACACGTCTTCTCTGGTCTCCAGCTGCGGCTCCAAAACATCACGGGTCTCCTGTAAACCCTTGGTTCTCATCTCCCATCTCTTGTGGCTTTCCCTGTTGTGTTCCTACACTCTAGAGCTTTCCAGAGAGCTTTCCAGAACAGAGGTCATGTCTTTGGTCCCTAATTCAATGCTCACCATCCAGGCTTTGTTGCAGTGCCTGAGCAGCCTCAGTGATGCTGCTCCACCCATGTAGGATACCCTCATGTGTCCTTTAGCTCTGTGTCTACCCTCCAGCCAGCTGAGCATAGCAGCAGCGTCCCTCTGCCAGCCTGGGGACAGACAGACACCTTCCAGACAGCTCAGAGGTGAAGGAAGATGTAAATTGCACCCACCAGTATCAGAGGTGCTGAAACAACCACGTTCGGCTAGATGAGTCATTTCACCCTCATAACACTGTCCCTCTCTGAGCAGTGAGCTGGGAAATCAGGACATGAATTCTCACAGTGTCGCCCTTGCTTGCTTTATTCGAGATCCCTCGCAGGCCAAGCCAGCGCAAGGTGGGTGATCTTCACATGATCAGACAACTGCACACTTGGCAAGGACGCTGTGATTCCACGACCTACAGGAATCACAAATCCACATATCATTCCCCTGAATGGTGGGACAATGCCTACACTCACCTCTGAGCCTTTCGCACAGGCACTGGTGCTTTATTTCCCAGGAGATAATTAGATTTGCTAGCGACCGTGTGCCTGCTTCCAAGTAATGCTGGATATGCTATTTTCAGGCATGATTCAGAGTAACCTACAGCAGCAGCAGCTCAGGGTTTTTTTGGCAAGTGTTTTGCAACAGCACAGTAAAGTTTTTAATGTGCCATCATTTCATTTCAGTTGTTAACACAGATGTCTGTTGAAAGATAATGTTGCACATTACAATCTTTCAGGCACCGGCACAAGACCACTTTCTCTGAGAGGCAAGTCCTTGGCAGAATTAATCCCTGAAACTCCCTCTGAAAACGTGTGGGAGTGTTTCTCTCAGTCCTGATGCCTGCCTAGATAAGACCAGGCTTGTTAAAAGTGTGAACGTACACATCTGTACATACATAGGAGATTTTTTCGAGGAATCTCTGTAATTGCACTCTTCATGCTATGATCTGCACGTGGGAATGACTCCCTGCATATTCACTTCGGTCATTTGCAGAGGTCCTTATGAGGAACATATGTAGAACTGTGATTGCTTTTGTGATCCAGAGACGTGACCAGCAAATTCAATCACCAGACAGTCCAAGGCTCATTCAGGAGGAATTAACCATTGATGGAGGATGTGAATGAGGAAAAACCCAACAAAGTGAGCATATGCACCTTCATGCCTTTATGATCAGCTCAGCCTGGCTCAGGGATGGGGAAGAAAGCTTTCCTCTGGCCTGGTGCCCCATAGAGGGCCATCAAATGGCCCCTGCACATTGCTCTGAAGCCTGACATTGTGATTTTCTCCTGCCACTAACCATCTCTTCTGTCCTTATGCATAGGAGCAGCAACAATGAGAGCTATGGGCAGCAGAAGCAGATGGAGAAAATTCATCCTGGAGCTGATGACTGCAGAAGAGAAGCCACAAGAGTTAGCTAGTGAGGTTCTAGTGCCCCTCCTAGGGTCTGTTTACAGATGCCTACCCCTCAGTGGCACAGCATAGCCGGCAAGGCTTCATGCCCAGCTCCCTACCCTGATTCTCCAGCACCTTTCACCACAGCTGTTTTGTGCTCCCAGTTCTTGGTCTCCTCCATCAGTGCACAGAGGAAGACCCTATCCAGACCCCTCAGGCATCTTTTTTCCTCTGGGGCAGCCCCGTGTCTCAGCCCAGAGTGAGAATGAAAAGTGAGACACTCCTGGGTGACAAAATATCCTGGACCTCCTCATCTCTCCCACGCCTGACCCTCCCTGGGTGTCCCCAGCTATCCCACCCTGCAGCCCAACGCCTCCATGCGCTGTGAAGCAGGATTTCCCCGCGGTGCTGCGGCATCCCGAGCGTCCCGGAGGATTCCACGCGGGCCGGGAGCGGGAGCGTGCCCGCGGGGCCGCGCGGGGCTGGTACCGGCAGCGCCGCGCCGAGCGCTCCGGAGCCATTCAGCACCGCCCTGAATGAAACGCTGTTCGCTCACGGGCCTGGCTCCCATTGTCACCCGGTGATGAATGGGGCATCAGCGCGCCGCAATACTCTATTTGTTTTAGAGGTCAGTGTCACACTGAAGGGTATTCTTCACACACCGAACCGGGGGCTTGGTGCTGACGTGACCAGAGTGGTAAGTGCACGCGGAGCCCCCGGTAGCTCCCATTGTCCCGAGTGGGAACAGAGCTCTTTTGAAGACCTTATCCATAAATTATCTGACACTCCCCGTGCCCCCCACTCTCTGCCAGCTCCTCACTCATGCTCTGATTCAAACACCAACTCAGAAGTGATGGGCTTGTGCCATTGTTTAAGGTTTGCTGCTCTCTGGCACAACAACTTGATTCCTGCGGGAACACTGCAGTACCTGGCATGAGCCCCCAGCCCTGGTGTGAGGGTGTTGTGAGCTGGGTGGTGAAATTCTTTCTTTGTTTCTCTTTTCTCCCTCTCCTGCCTCTAAACATCTTCTAGTCTGATCTGACAGCCCACAGGGGGATGCATAGTGCAGGGGCAGGGAGCAGTCTCTGGGAAGTCAGCATCAAACAGGACAGGAGACCACCAAATATTGCCTGGCTTTGAAAAAAAGGCTGTTTAGATGTTTCTTTCTTGTTCCTTTTGCTGGTGCTTTTGAGATTCCCACAGGAGCTACAGTTTGGGGGACCACACGTTGGGCTGGTATTTCCAGACAGGACACACACAGGACTGGCTTGGCACAGAGGTGTTTAAATCCTCACTTCTCTCCCTTCACAGGCACAGGGAGGACCTACATGCTGAGCTTCACCTGTCTAGCTAAATTTTGAAGAAATTCTCCTTTCTCCAGTCTTTGTCCTGGCTGCAAGGGAATACACCAGCCAGGGTCCATGTAAAGCAGAGAAGGGGATGTTGCAGAAACAGACCCAGTTTTCCTCCACATTAGGCCCGAATATAACAAAACAGCCACAAAAAATGGAGGCAGAGGTCAATATTTTTGAGGATGAAGCTGAGAAACAAAGCTTTCCAGTTGCCAAACCCACATTTCTTTGTCTAATTTTAGCACGATGCAATGCCAAGTCCAGATGCCCATGATGCCTGGGCAGGAATTCCTACAGATGGAGAAGACTCCAGTAGGCTTAAACCTGATTGCAGTACATATTTGTTAACATTGACCATACCAATCACTTGTCATGACTGTTGTGTGCAGAAAGTCATGGGTCCTTGCAGTCAGCTGGGTTAGAGCTCATGAATTTCTCTGGATTTTTCTGCATATCCCATCCTTGGAGAGGAAATGACCTTGATTGCCAGCAGGGCATCCCTAGTTCCAGAACATCTTCCCCGTTTGGCACAGCATGCCAGAGTTGTTGGAGCTTTCTGCTCCTTTGCACAGTAACATTTGCTGCCATGTTTCTTATTAAGAGTCAGGAATTTGTGACCTTTTGCAGAGCAGAGATCTGGAGATTACTTACCAAAAATAAAGTAGTCTATAAACTCCAAAACTGCTGCATGTGCACTGCTGATAGAGAAGAACAGCGAGGCACCTCTCAGTCCATCCTGATAGGATCTGTGGTTGGGGAGAGAGCGTGTGTGTTGCACAGCAGATACTCAGTGTGGGGACCATGAAAAGCCTTTTTTCTTTTCTCACTGAGTGGCTTTTGTTGCTTCATATGAGTTTTTCTGTCAAAACAACCTGGCCTGGTGGAAGTGTGATTAGATATGGCACCCACCCTTGTGAAAATATGTGCACGAGGGGTACAGGCTGTGGTGGGAAGGGGAGGGTGTGTGCTAATCCTTCCACTGCTGGTCTCCTTTTTGAGGCCTCATGGCTGGCAGAAAGAGTGGAGTTATCAAATCCATTTCACAACCAAGTCCTTTCTCCTGTGCCTAGCTTGTCCAGAAGCAGTAAAATGTCAATGAAAGTACAATCGTGGGTTTTTTCCAATACAAGAATTGGGGGCATGAAAGTGGAAGGAGCAGAAGATCTGTTCAAAATAAGCAGCAAAAAGTTCTTCAATCTGTGCAGAGTTGGGCTGCAGGTCACCCAAACACAAGCAGTCAGCATAACTCTGTTAAACTAGGGAAGTAGTTTATGACACATCACAGCAATTTATTTAAATTGGGGAATTCTCATCCCCCAGGACTAACTGCAGAAGATGGGACACATCCTTGGGTCCGTGCTCTTGGTGCATTTAGCAAGAATGCAAGAAAAAAATGAAAATGAAATCACTCCAGATAGCCTGTGTTGAGAACATTAAACAAACAGATGAAACGGCGAGAGAGGAGCAGGTAATTAAACAGACAAATGAAGAGCTCGTGGCCCACTGTGGCTCACAGGAACAATTCCGTGCAGGGTCAGTATGTGCTGTGCTGGCAGATCAGCAATGACTTTTCTAAAAGGGTTGTAGGTGATCACAATTTCCCCAGATGATGTGGAGGCTGAATGAATTCCCAGTGCTGTGTGCTGCTCAGAAGGCAAATATTAATGCTGTGTAAAAAGGGGGAAAGATCTGACAGGGTGTACAACACTGAGCAGTGCTTTACCTGCTCATGAGCAGGCCGGGTTTGGGAACCCAAGAGATCAGGGAAAAGCTCCAGTGATGAGGTATCTGGAAAATACTGGGAAATATCAATCCCTTTAACTTACTCAAGACAGTAAAAAGTAGCTCGAGTGTCCCTTCTCTTTCTGTGTGGGGGCTGCAGGTGAACACTAGAGAAAGAGCTGGCAGCAGCCAGATGTTAGCTGGATGTGTCAGACAGCATTTGCCTAAGTGTAGACAAACACATTTCGGTTTGGTTACTCCAGGCCCTGGTATTGCCAACAGACCTCCAGCCAAGAGTGAGATTCCTCCCAGCCTAAAGCAAACAGATGAAATAGGGAAGATGGGAAGCACAACCAAGTGCTTTTTTCCCCTTTTGAATCTGAAAGGACTCTCAGGCAATCAGTTCAGCTGTGGACATCTTCACTGTAAACACCCAAATTTAGGTAAGATGAATCCTACCAATTCAGGCTAGAAATTATACACACACCTTCTGATGGCAAAGGTAATGAACCATTGCAACAACATATCTATGGATACAGTGGATTCTCCGTCATTCAGGGATTTTAAATGAAGACTGAGCATGTTCTAACAGAAAATGCTGTCGTTCAATCAGACGATGAAAACCAGACACAAAGTGGCCCTGAACCATAAACCTCTTCCCTGTGTTGCATGGAGGTCTGGCAAGAACCATCTTTTCCAGTCTTAAAAAGATTTTGAATCAATGTCACAAAGAACTACTAAATATTTCATCAGTTCAAGATCTACAGATCATGTTTGGTATTTAAATACACCTTGCACAAGGCTACTAGGGAAATTAGTATTTTCAGCCTCTCACACACTCCTTTTCCTTTTCTAAATAAGAAAGCAAAGCAAGCAAACGAGAGGACTACTCTGCATAACTATGGCTTGGGTCTTTGCTAGAGTTGAAATTATGTGTGTCTTGTCAAAGGTGCAGCAAAAAAAGTAGCAAAGGTCTTGTAAAAGATGCTGTGAAAAGAGCATTTGGTTTCGTCAAGTTTTTCCTTTTGTGCTTTGTTTTCAAAAGTTGCCTTGTTTGAAAGAGGGAAGCTGTTTGGCCACAAAATGCAACTGTCACCTCTTGCAGCCCTGAGACTTAGAGCTAAAAACATCAGTGGGAAGAGGGGGAGGGGAAAGAAGAGTACAGCCCGATCTTGAAAAGTAGTCTATTTAAATTCTCCTCCAAAACCACAGGGGAAGGGGGCAGCCATCTTCATCCCAACAGCCAGAATTGTGCAGAAATGCTCTTTGCACAAAGGACTCTTCTCATTTCTGGAGTGTCCTGTTGCCGCAATCACATCCACACCGCGCCTGGATAGGTATTATCTGTTAAATTTTTTACTTGGAAAGTGCCAGTTAATTGCACCTCTGACTTTCAAGGAAGTATTAAGATACTTCCTTGTGTGTCCTCTCTGCCAGCATGGCTTGTCCTACAGGTGTTCCTTCAGCCTCTCCTCTTGGAGCTGCTCCACTGTGCTGGTGGCTCAAAGCCCGCTGGAGACGGGACTGGGCTCTGCCACACGCTGTGCAGGAAGGAAAGAGGAGCTGACACACGCTCCAGCTTTAACAACAAAACCGTCCTCTCCTCCCAAGTTTATTTGTATTTTTCTGAGGTCAAAACCCCAGCATATTCAGATAAAGCAAACTCAGAGGGCGCTTTAGTGTAGCATCCACTCCTGGCTTACAGATAATGTGATTGCATGTTGGAATTGTGCTTGTCTCACCACATTTTTCTTGCAAGCATAACAACAACATGATGGTGAGGAGTGACCACAGTGGGATCCAGAGCAGCAACGCTGTGGAGAACAGTCCTGGATACAGTTATCTTTTGAGTCACCCTTCCTGTCAATATTTATAGAGAAATAAAAGGCTCTGGCTGGAAATGAAGAAGGTTATTTTACTGGAACAATAGGCACATTTTGGCTGCTAAAATCATCCGCGAAGCCTTTAAAAAGTGATCGTGTGCTGTGAATCTATCACTGGACACGGCGACTTTAGGAACAAGTCCTCCACAGCTTGAAACACAAGGCTGGATGGAACACTTTTTTCCGTATTAGTGGGGAAACCTCACTCAAGAGGAACCGTCGGTCCTGCGCCGCCTTTGCTCTCAGTTTCCTGGTCCATCACTTGGTTTCCAAGGTATGACTTTCCAACGGCCATGGAGGTTTCAGACAAGACTAGCGGACCTGAAAGCTGGCTGAAAACTTCAACACCATGGAATCATAGAATCATCAAATGATTGGGGTCAAGGGACCTTAAATGCCACCCTGTTCCAACCCCTCTGCCATGGGCAGGGACACCTTCCACTAGACCAGGTTGATCAGAGCCCCATCCAACCCAGCCTTGAACACTTCCAGGGATGGGGCATAATGTATCTCTTTTCCTCATATCGAGGGGTTCAAATAGCCCTGAACAAGGAAGAGAGATCGATTAAGGTGCCTGTCTGTGACCTTGCATCTTTTCTGCACTGATTACACACCTTGGCTGGCAGGTTCTTCTAAGGTGGTTTCTCAGAGTCTTCTTTCAGGACAGTTTCACTTTGTCTGACTGCACAGACAATTTGCATTCAGGAGTTCTACACAGAAACAAGCGTATAAGATAATAAAAGATGAATATTCTACCATGCCATGTGAGAGACCAAAGTGAACAGAAGAATACAAATAGCTCCTCCAAAGATATTAAGTGGAGAACATGCCTCTCTTACCAAGTAAGCAGGAGAGGAGCAAAATATAGGGTTCTTGCTATTTCTGGCTTGATCTGTGGTAGTAAATTAAGCAGTGCCAGGAAATCTTCCCTGTTAGTGGAACTCGATGAGCCATACTTTTAGATCATCAGCACAGTCCCTGGCTGGTTTATGCTCATGCAAACAAGCACTGTCCCAAACAATTCCTGGAAAGACCCATTTCCAACAGGCAGCTGTGAACTGCCTTTTCTTCGAATGCTAACTGAGATTACTAAAATGAAAATGAGATGTTCCATGCTAGTAGAATTTGCTATCCGGGTTTGACTCAATAACACAGGCAAACTGCTAAGATCTTTTGGTTTCTTGCCCAGATCCATTCCCTTGTGTCAGGAGTGAAGAAAGCACAAGACCCAGGTGATTCTGGAGTCTCTCACAGCAAGGGAATCTCCTCCAGAAGATGCGTGTGGTTTGTGCCCTCAGCATCATTTTAGGGTCAGGAAAAAATACAGCAGGACAGAATATCTTCCCCCAAGGTCCAGTAAATAGTGTCGACAAGGCCTGGGAGCTGTTCAGCTCATCAAATATGGGCAGCTGTGGGCTCAATGGAATTGCCCACATGCAACATGTAGATATCCAGGGCCACAAACACCACGTTGGCTCCAGAGGTGGATGGAGAAGCTGCTCAGTGTTGGATAACAAGGACAGCCAATGCACTGGAAGGCTCTTAGCACTCATCTGCTTGTGCAGTTGTATCTCTAAAAGACACATGAATTTAAACTCTTCCAGTTACCAGCATGCTTCCTTTTGTGCATAAATATCCTCATTATAAGAAGAAAAAAAAAAGGGCAATTTGGTGGTTTGTTTATTCCTGGAATAAATCGGTACTGGTATAACCAGAATTGCATAAGGGAATGCTACTGGCAAAACAAGAGCATTCTAATTAAACCAGCATATCAGAAAAATCAAACAAAACTAAACAAAAAACTAAACAAAAAAAAACCCCAAACAAACAAAGAAAAAAAAAACCTACACCATGCTAATCGGCTGTGGAAGCAAGAGACAGCAGCTGCTCTCTGCTCTCATAACCAGAGTGGAATGAATCATGGCACTCGAGCTGGATTTGCATCTAATTCAACTCTCCTTCTCTCCTCTCCCAGTGACTGGGTTGAAGCTCATCCTGCTCCTACACAGTGAGAATGTTTTAGCTTCACCCAGCAATTCCTCAAGCTAGCAGTAAACTTCCCACTACTACAGAGGGCTTTAATATGTTTTTTAAATGACGAACAAAGCTCTGCAGAGCAGCAGCAGCAGCAGCATGGCATCTGCAAGCAGCCACTGTCTTATCCCTCCAGCTCATTTTTCAGCTCTAGTATGTTTCTTGGCAAAATCAATTCAGCAAATGTCCAGATTTATAGAGTTCAGCCACACAGCAACCTTTTTCAGGGCCACATGAACAGCTATTATTTAAAGCCTTTTACTGTGTTCGTAGAAAGGAACAAAGTGCATTTTCCCATTAAAGATTTAAAGCCTTTTTGTGGCAAAGCACATGTCACCCTGAAGGACATCTTGGGTCTTGCATATAGATGCATCCTGTGCAACTTCCACTGCAGGATCAACGGGTTGGTTCTTGGTAGTGGGAATTCTTGGGAATTCTTCTGATCTTACAATTAGGTTGTAGGAGAAGATATTTCTCAGGGGATTAGGAAGTGTCTCCCACATTGGCATATAAGGGCATTTTATTCTGCACCGTGTAGAGCAAAGCAAAAGCACAAGAAATATCTTGGGGGACACAAAACAATTTCCCGTGTTAATGCAGTGCTCTTCCCAAGGACTTAGAGATCAGCAGCAAGGCACAGACAGATATTTTTGGGCACGTATAGTTAGGAGGCATTAAAGTGCTTCAGCACTTTGTTACACCCTCTGCTGAAGGGCACTGCTCCCCACCTCTGAGACCTGTGTGCATCTTTAACAACGTCTCCTGGATTATCCTGGCTGCACAACCTTTACCTAGGTCAGCCCAAGGCAAATGGGAAGAAATGCAGCTAGGCTGACCCTGCCAGGAAGAGAGGACAATGGCACAACTCTGCTTTTCTGGGACTATAACCAGAGCTTGAGCCTGCAGACTTGGCCTTAGGCAGACTCTCAGCTCACCTGGGCTTGAGGAGCCTGTCAAGGTGGGCTCTGGGGGAGGATCCAGGGATGGATTCTGTGCTTGGCAGAGACAGCATCTCCCTTAGGAGTAGAGCTGACTTAACCTGGGAAAGAGGAGGAAAAGGGTTTTGGGCAAGAACAGGTCCTGTTCATCCTTGTGTTTTGCCCGTCTCTGTGTACAAGCATCCCTGTGGTCTCTTCATTCCAGACGAAGTTGCTGGCAAAGGGAAAACCTTCCCTGCAGTCTGCTTCCTCCCAAGGCATAGATAGAAGTAAACCACACTCCCCCACACCACTGTTTATGCTTTCCACCTCCCATTCCACAGCATTTCCTATGACAGCTTGATGGGAAAGGGGGGAGGGGATGTTCTTGTAGGGCTTTTTCCTTGAAGGCAGCTCAATCCCCTTTTATCTGCATCCCCTGGGCTTTACTGCACACAGTGCTAATGGAATGCTTCCACAAGGAGCTTATTCCTGGCTCTGCACGGTGAGCACAGTGGGGCAGCAGGAGCAGGACTGGGTCAGCACCTTGACTGATCATCCC
This sequence comes from Callaeas wilsoni, assembly GCA_013398955.1. Taxonomy (NCBI): domain Eukaryota; kingdom Metazoa; phylum Chordata; class Aves; order Passeriformes; family Callaeidae; genus Callaeas; species Callaeas wilsoni. The sequence goes on from VWPU01000620.1 coordinate 199,185, forward strand.
TCTCCCCACGCCGTGCCGGGGTGGGGGGTGGAGGGGAGAGCTCTGCTCTGCTGTAGACAGACTCCCTGCCATGCCAATAGCCCGCCACCGAGTGATGCCAGTAGGAGAGCTTTAGAGATTCAGATGATGTACGTGACACAAAACAGCTTGATTAATTCGTATGAACTGTAACTACTTTAGGGCTCCATTCATCTGGAAAGATCTGTGGTCCTATCTGCCGGCAGAAGTCACACAAGGTGCCCAGCTCTGGCTGCAGGTGATGCATCAGTCACCCCCTTCCCAGGACACGGAGCACAGAGAGCTGTTTTGTTGATACTTCGGAGTGACTGAGAGCAAGACAAGCACCAGGGATCTGCTCCTCAGCACAGAAAGATGGGGAGCCCCACCAGGCTCCTCTCCAGGGAAGGGGCTGCAGTCTAGGGATGTCTAACCCCAGCTGGATCCTTCCAGGGTGAATGCTTTTTCAGAAACGCTGCTGACTTTACCTGAAAACTCAGCTGGCACCATGTACATCCCCTGTGAGGACATCTGACTGAGGCTGAACTCTGAGCAAAACACTGCTTTGACACAGTGGCTCATGAGATCATCCAGTTTGGTCTCATTACTCCTGCACATGATGGAAGAGTTTGGCCACAGACACCAAGTTAAACACGTGGGTGAAGGATGGGGCTGTTTGGTGGCAGCTGCTCTGGGTGAAGAAACCAACATCACACACAGACCCTCACCTCTGTCCAGGAGCTGCTTGGCCTTTTGGTTAAGTGGAGGAGACAGAGTCTTCATCCTCCTTAAACGTAAATCTCTTGGCAGCAGCAAAAGGAGCAGTGGGCATGCCCTGGTCAGCTGCTGAATCCAGCATGCGCCTTGTGTCACCTGCAGCATAAGGAAGATGTGGCTCTTGCTGGCAGCACTGGTGAAGACAAAGCCAAGCCCTGGAGAAGGCCGGTGCCTTGGCGAAAGGTGGAGCTGGGATTTCTGCTCCCTGGCACGTTGTCCAGCACGGCTCAAGCCTCATGCAGACAGGCTGAAGCTGTCCCACACCAAATGCTGTGGAATTTGTACCTCCCAGCACCCTGTGGCTGCTGGTCACAGCCTGTCCCCACGGAGAACAACAGTGGCACTGCAGGACGCTGGGTCGCAGTGCCACCGTGTGGGCTCTGCCAGCTCCCAGGGCACCCAGAGAGGGACCTGGGGTGTTCTGACCTGGGTGCCTCCAGCTGCTGACTGATGGACAGGGAAACAGAAATGTCGAGCTGCAAGCAGACATCCCGGCCTAGCTGAGGGTGCAGCGCTCGTTGACTGGGAGCACTTTTCTCATTCGAGTCCTGGGTCCTAAGGTGAAACATTTACTTTTCTTGCAGGTTTCTTTAGAGGGTCCTGAAAGGAATGAGGGACTTGTCTTTACAAATAAACTGTAGGCCGGCTAGTAGATAAAAATCAGCACTAAGAGATAAAGGAGTCCACTGACTGATGAATGGAAAGAGAGATTTGTCTTTATCAATAAACTGTAGGTCTGCAAATAAACAATGAGGAGAACTATAAATTCAAAAAAAAAAAAAAAAGGGCAAAGGGGGGTATACATTAAAAGGGAATCTTAAAAATTAGGCATTCCGGGAAGTCTGTACCTCTCAAGTACCTCAGCCAATGGGGAAAGAGAGAGGGAAAATATGGTCGGGAAATTAGGATAAAAAGGAGGCTGCGTCCTCCAAAAATCTGAGAGACCCCGGGGGAATGCCCCATGGCCTCTTCCTTTATTCGAATAAAGTAACGGGACTCCTCTGTCTCCTTTTTGGACATAAACCTCTGGTGTTGGTAGATTAATTTTCCTAACAGTCCCTAAGGCAGGACCCTCATCAAACTCTCCCAAAATGTTGCCACCCTCTGCACCCACTGGGCTCGGTGTCTGAGGGGTAAGGGCCCTTCACCACCTTCCTACAGCTGTAGGCCAGCGCAGAGCCAGGCTAAAAGGAAGCACAAACCCCCTCATGCCCTTCAGTGTTTGGGGCTCTCATGTTGCCACCCCATCTGCATAAAACCCATGCATGTTCTCAGGCAAAAGAACCCTTCCCTTGTGTATTTTAATACCAGCCAAGTAAAACCATGTGGTGATGCCTTTGAGCTGTTGTGCTGCTACTTAAGGAACCTGCATGAGAGACTGGGAGCAGTTTTCCTCCCAAACTTCCCAAACTTGTGCACTTCCATTGTGAAATCCTGCTGCAAAGCTCAGCACCTCTGGATGTGCCTCAAACACCCTTCAGAACTGACATCCATCTTCAAAGCCACCACAAGAGCTGGGCCTGCAGCAGCTGGGGATCAGAACTTGAGCAACACTGAGCAAAACAGAACTGAGCAAAAGAGATGAAGGTTTTTTTGGTCTTTTCTTGATGACAAAGAATTACCCTCCACTGACCACTGCTTCCCTAATGGATGGCCTTTCCCTTCTCCTTAGCTCCCACTGTCAGGACAGGCTGCAGAGCGCCCTGGTCAGCAGCTTATCAAGGACCTGTGTTCCCTCTTTGGAGCCATACCAGTGTCAAACTGTCCAGCCTGCTGCCCAAGATAGCTGCAGGGAGCCTTCGGCCTTGGGATGGTGGTCTTGGTGGAGGGAAATGAGAGAAGATGCCTGGTCCTGGGCAGGAGGGTCTGCTGTTGGATCTTCTGCCACTCTACACATCCTTGATGCAGCAGCTCTCTCTGAGCCTGTCATCACCGGGATTTGGCTGGAGGGAGTCTCTGGAGATCGGAGCAACACTCTCCATGTCACAGCGCTGAGTCACCAGCAGGATTCCCAGCCAGGGCCTTCCAGGGGACATGAAGCTTTCCTTCCCCAGGGCTTCCAAATGTGTCAGCTTCTTGGAGACTCTCAGGCCTGGAGCTTCCCCGGGAATTTCCTAAGGAGCCTGGCTGGGCTGGTACTCAGCACTTTCAGATGATACTGACAGCAGCAGAGGCTCTGCAGCTCCCCAAACACCACTCGCCCTCATTGCCACAGGCACCTGAACAACCTCAGTGCAACCATCAGTGAGGAAGGAGACAGCAGCTTTTACCTCCAACCCATCCCACTCCAGCAAGAATTAAATAAAAGTCGTGTGTTCCATGGCTGGCACAGCTTGTGTCTGAGCTGCACCTCTGGGAGATGCTCCCTGGAAGTTCTCCAGGGCACAGCTCCAGCCATGGGGTGTCTCTGGCCAGGTGGCACAGGGAAGATGTTCCGGCCTTTCAGAGCTGCACAGATCCGTGTGGTGCTGACCCTCTGTTCTCATGGACAAGCTGGCCAGTCCCCAGGGACCCTGTGGAGAAATCAAGAGTGGAACTGGAGATGTGTCAGCAATTACTTTGCTTTCTCACTGCAACAGGCCAGTGAGTAACAAGAATGAGCACTTGGAGATTTGGACCTAGATGGTGTGAGATGGGGCAAAGTGAAGGGCACGAGGACATTGACCTGGGAAATTCAGGACTTTGGCTAATATTGACTGTGTGTGGAGTGTCCAGACTGGTGACCCCATGAAACTCAGGGCTGAAGGGTTTCTCTTGTGGCTGGCTGTCCAACATGCCTGGGGCTACCAGCATCAAACACAGCACTCAGAACAGCTCCCCTGTGCCCATTTTCTCATATTTTGGCATCCACCAGAAGATTCCTCACTAGGGAGCATAGTAGGGTGTTTTTTAAATCATGAAAAAGTATATTGTGGTTACAACAACCATGACTTAAGACCTCAGCTCTCCCCCCCCGGGGCCCTGTGGTGAGCTGCCCCCACAGCTGCCTTGCAGAGTTGTGTCACATAAAGTGAGCTCTCATGAGCAAAGAGGTGCCCTTGAGGTTCTTGTGGCCAAGTCAAAAGCAGCAGCTGCCAAAGCCCTTGGCATGCACAGCTGGACCCACTACAGGTGTGCCTGCCCTCCAGCAAGGCCAGAGAGCTCTTCTGGAGAACAAGCAGGCAAAGTGTGGGATGTGACAAAAGGCACAGCACAGACACAAACGGCACCAGTCCATCAGGAATGAGAGCAGGCTTCATTTGACATTTGCATTCATTCAGTTCTCTTTTCCAGTAACTGCCCCTGGAGAGCTCCACACACAGACCAGAGCACTCTGGCTTTTTTCCCCTTGTTCTCTCTGCTCTGGAGTTCTGTCCTTCTCTCATCTGCTCACAACATGCAGCATCAGGCACTTCTTCCTTGCTGGAAAAGGGTCACAGCCTGAACAACAGATCCAAAATCACTTCTCCTGCACCTTCTGACAAAAGTTCTCACAACTTATCACTTAAGCACCCATTCTTACGGTCCTTGTTAATTAGCCTTTAATCAGGTTAAACATCAGTTTCCATCCTCAGCCTAAGACTACATCTCCCAACTTTCCCTGCCTCGTGTCCACCTGATCTGCTCAAGCCAGGAGTGTTGCAAGGGTTACTGACAGCTGTAGCTGTGTAGAACTCACCAGCATTGAGTTCAGGTGCTTCCTCTGCAAAAATATGGGTGAACAATTATTTTCAACTTACTGTCTTGTTATCACGTTTACAGCAGGCAAATAAACTTCAGAGTGAAGCACAAACAGGCTTTAAAGTGTTTACAAGCTTCTCCAGGCATCCACTGCTCTGGCTCCTGTATGTCACCTCCTCCTGCTGGGGACAGGACTGTAGGGAGGCTTTTCACCAGTTTGGATGGCATTCCCCTAAGGAAAAGAGCAGTTGCACTAAATTAGGGCTGTGCAAGAAAGTCCTGCTGCAATAACACCTTTAAAACCCCCTCTCTCTGGGACTTCCTGAGAGAATATTCCATGTTTTGTGGTGACTTGCAGGCCAGGATTAAGGAAGCATCACATATGGTTGGATCCACCAGCCCTGCTACCACCCAGGGCTCCTGGCATCCTTCTCTCCCTCCCTCTAGCAGTGCAGACAGGAGCCCTGATGCAGTATTTTATTAGTAGAAGGGAAACATGCCTCCAGAAAACTTCCAAAAAGCCTAAGGATTTAAGATGCTAGAGAAATCATAATTCATAGGCAACAAATGCTGGCAGACTGAGTGCCAGAAGTCCCATCTAACAAGAGAGTGATGGAGCAACTGCTCCCATCCCTCATCTCCAGCACCCAGGGGCTGTTACATGCTCTAATTGAAAATGTGAGTGTAGAGGAGTCTGCTCTGTACAACCTCAAGAAAAGGCCTATTAAGTTTAATAGACCTCAAGTGCTCCCAAAATCTATAAACGATGAGTCCTCGGGGAGCAGGGGGAGAAAGGGTCCTTTAAAGCATTGATCACTGGAGCTGTAAACCACAAAACACAAATTGTGAGTGCCTTATTTAATTTCATTCAACTATTTGGTAGAAAGAGACTTCACTGAAGACTTGTGGCCACAAACTTACCTGTTTTTCCCCACGGTACCAGATGGTGGGAGAAAAACTTATCTATCGCTTCTGTCTCTGTAGTGTGCTCTATCAGGAACAGCACAAGCCAGTGCTGAGCTTCCCTTAACTGCATCCCCATATCCTTGTGTCGTAGCCTGAGACCTGAATCCTCCAGGGGATGGTCCTTTGCACTGCCTGTGGATACTGCAAACCTCAGAGTTTCCCAGGAGCTCAGCAGCCCTTGCTTAAAGCTCCCACAAAGTGCTAGTTTTGGCAAGGTTAGGAATGATGCTGTGAGTAGCAGTGGTCAGGTCGAAAATGCTGAGCTACCCGTAGTGTGGAATCTAGACCAGCACATGATATATGCAACCCTGATGCATCCAGGGCTTTTGCTTTCCTCCAGTGGTTGCATCATAAATGAGGTTGTTACAGGCTGTGAGCTTTGCTCGAGCTGTAGCTCTCCTCAAAGACAACTGGGTCATGTGATGGAAGAGTTAATGTAGCTGCTCTGTAGAGTTGGCTCAAAAGAATCTTTTTCCTTGCCTCATTTGGGAAAATGAGCATTTGTTCTACTTTAAATTTCCCATTATTTAAAAAAAAAATCCTCTCATTTAATTTACAGAACAATGTTCACAACTCTTCACTGGGAGAGCAAAAAGTGCACAGGGAAAATTGATAAAAAATAGGCTGTGTTGCATGTGTTATCGCGTGGACTGTGATCCCGTGATCCCTGATCTCCATAGCTCTGCCAGCACAGGAATACCTACGGATCAACTTCAGGGGCACGCACCTCAGGCAAAGGTGCTTTTCACTTTGCCTGACACAGGTGAGAGGGAGCTTTCGCAGCTGGCACCAGGGGTGGGTGAGCAAACAGAAGGGCAGGAACACCATGGTTTGGGAGAAGATAGTTGTCCCCACCCTTTCATACTGGGACATTTTCGCTGGCATGTGCAGCCATGCCTTCTATTGACTGGGAACTCAAAGCAAAATCAGTCCCTGGGAGTCCCTCCTGCATTATTATAACATTGCAGGCTACTGTTTGAAGCAGGAGATTGATGCAAAGGCTAAAATCAAAGGGTGGGGAAATGAAGAATAGTTGAAATTGCCTTATTCAGAGACTTCTAAAAGAAATAGGTGCTAAAACACAAAGCGCTGTAAGGGAGCTGCCAGTGTCACCTTGGCAGAGCAGGCTGAGCAGGGAGAGCTCTGCCTTGGGGAAGTCAGGTACCAGCTGCAGAGACTCTCCTCACTCTTCCCAGCACCAGGAACCATGCAGGGCTGCTGCCTCCAGCCCTGGTGCCACAGTGCTGGGCACAGCATGGATGGAAAACAAATGGCAAGATCATTAATTCTGAAAAGACCTCCCAGTCTAAATGCCCGGAGACACAACAGGGAAGAAATTCCTTGGCTGAGCCGTAATCCTGTGCATAGGATCTGGCCACACAAACGCACTCCATGTGGCAGTGCTGTTTATGAAAATGATGGATGTCGCATCCTCTCCTTTGCAACACACCAGAAGCAAAGCTCAGGTGGATTTCTGTGCTGGGAAATCTGTGCCTGCTGCCCAGGCAAGAGCTGTACCTGAGCAGATGTGCTCCTGCAATCCCTCACTGTCAGACGAGAGGGAGCAGAGTTGTGGCTGAAGTGCATTTGCAAGAGGACTTTTCAGCTCATCCCCAAAGACCTCCCTCGTGTCTTTGTGGCTTTTCCAGGGTGGGACATCATTGTTCCTTACAGAAAGACGTTTCACATCTCTGAGTTCACATATGTAGCATATATTTGCTCAGTGAGCAAGACTTCAGCTTCCCAAGGCCACAGCTGTGCTGAACACAGGGAGCTGGCAGGGAGGAGCAGAGGGCTGTGTGAAATATGGCCATGGTGGGCAGCAATCTCCACTAAAGCAAACCCAAAAACACTTCTCAGGCACCCAGGCACTGCTGGGCACTTTCAGAACCTGGGGACCTCACACCAAGACCCTGCTCCAAGACCACAGCACCAACATCTTCCACAGGAGGAAAAACCTCTTGGGTTTTCCCCCTCTCACTTTCAGTTCCTTTAAAATTCTATGGAAAAGGGACTTCCAAGGAACTGATCATGTTCCTGTGTTATCGCATATTGTGGCCAGCGTGCAGCACTACCCTTTTTTGGCCTGTGCTGGAACTTGTGGTTCTTTCCCTTGTATTTCTTCCAAATTTGCATTCTAAAATCCCTTCACTGAAAAGGCTCAATCTGTTAGTCAGGCAAGGTTATGTATATCGAGCAATCCTCTCTTTCATAAGCATCTTTGCCCTGGTGCAGCTGCTTGGACCATCACCAGGAATATGTCCCTGTCTATTTGGATCACGAGGGAACGTGATCTTTCATGTTGTAGGAGATTTACATATGGCATTTTCTCTGCAGCAGCATAACAAAACCCCACCCAAAGTCTCAAAGATTCCAGGAAGTTCAGATACAAATTCTACAACTTGAGACCTATTTTTGTTTGGCTTTGTTTTTAAAAGCCCTTTCTCTTCTCCCTTTGATGGTTTTCCCTGCTGTTGAGGTCAGATGAAAAGCCATCAGAGACAGCACTGTGCAGCCCGGAATTGCTTCCCAGTGCTCTGGTCCAGCTCTGCACCCCATCCACACCCCAGCTGTGTGCTGGGAGGAGGTAGGGGGTGGCATGTCCCCTTCCCCAGGCCACAGTGGTGAGGTGCAATGTGGCCTCATGTCTGGATGATCAGGGGACCACAACTGCGCTTACCCTGCACTCTGGATGCCACCACTGTGGAGGAAACCCACTTCAAATGGGAAAGCAGGAGGGAAATTATGGCACTCACAGGAGAAAAGCATCCTTCACCCTGGCAGGGTAGCACAAGTCTGAGCTCATTTCCAAAATATACAAGACACAGAGAAAACCCTCAGGCCCAATCTGTGTCAACAGCTTCACCTCCAGAGAGGAAAAGCCTCAGTGTGAGGATGCTGTGACAGCACTTGGCAACAGTCAGGCCAAGATCAAGCCATGTGTCCTAAACCCATCCCACCTGCAGTTACCCCTGGCTCAGCATCACCTGGGGCTGTGCAGGACCTTGCAGGCTGGGGTGCAGGTGTGTGGACAGCCAGCAGGAGATGCACACCTGCCTCGAGCTGCTTCCTCCCCCATTTTGCACCTCCTGGCACAGGAGCAGCTGTCATAGGGGGAGCAGCTAATTTGTCACAGATGAAAGCAAACAGAGACATGTCCTCTCCTATCTCCTCCTCCCTGAGGAACCTCAAAGACTGGGACTGTCTGCAGAGGTGCTGAGAAAATGAGTCCTCCCTCACTGTCTGAATGAGAGCATCCCCAGGACAAAGAGAGGTGGGGAGTCCAGATGTCTGACACTTGGTGTGACTTGGCCATTCCCTGTGGGCTTCCAAGCAGGGGTTCAGAGATGCAGTGAGGTAGGAGTCAGAGCGAGGAATGAATTATTTATTAAATTTACAATACCATTTATATATTTTAGTTCTATAAAGTAATTGAACAGTGCTCACACTTCTCCTAGGGTGACAGGTCAAAATCTCAGACACCCACTTCGAAATATTTTTTCTTAATATAATGTACACAAGGTCAGAAGATACCAGATATGAATGCTATTTACAAAAACCCTATCTATTGTTTGCATAGCTTACACAGCAAAGGAAAAGTTCTCACAGAATGAATGCAAGAAGAGAAAATTTCCCTGCTAACAGCATTTCAGCATCCACAATTCCCCTGTGGCCTGGACACCAATAAGACTCTTTGACCCATGGAGCTGGTGTCCACAGGTGTCTATTTCAAGTGACAGGACCATAAAAATGATTCATAGGGATTTGTTGCCGGTCTGTGAAATCTCAAACAAGCCCAAACTTTGGAGACCTGATGGCTTCATGCAATTTCCCTCCTCTCACAGAACCACTAGGATTAGCTCAATAATAGGGCTGAACCAACCCAGAGCTCTGCCTGGGCTCTGTGTCAGCACAGCTGTAGAGCAAGTATCATAAAGTGCCATAAATGCACCCATAAAGTAAAACCGTCTATCTAAACGCATGCACACACACCCACAGAAGATTTTTTTCCCTGACCTTGTATCTGCATATCATCAGCATTTGGCTTATAACATGATTTCTGTTATCAGAATCTCTCCTGTAAAGTAATTTGTCTGACCATCAGGTTTCTGTGGAGAATAGAAATGCAACTTAGGGAAATGAGAGGGAGGAGGTGAAGAGTTTTCCAAGTGATCTCAGTGGCTGATTTTTTTCCCCAAACTCAGTAACGGGTACTGCTAGGGAGAAACCATCAAGAGCGCATGAAAACATTAATGAAGGCTGGAATGATGTCTAGTATCCAACCCAATAATTCTCCTCCCAGTCATTTCTTTAAGCCTCATACTTGGAGTTCAGTAGGTCATAAATTTTGCCTGCTCTGAAGTTAACTGGATCCACAAGATGCAAATGTATTACTCATACACTGCTTAATTTGTATGCTCATTGCTTTCCAACCTCTCCACAAATTGATTTTTAGATTCGTTATTTAAGCCAGGAAGATATTTCCTGCCTCATCCCTCAGAAGGTCACAGCACAACGTGGTGCTGCTGACTGCCATGGGGAAGCAGAAATTCAAGCAGAGGGCTGGAGAACAAGTTTCACCATCTCAGGCTCGGGCAAAAGTGAATCAAGATGCAAACTGCACTTGGCAGATGCCTGTTTGGAGCTGTGCTCAGGGCAGGGAAGCAGAACTGCAGGGTGGTGGGCTAGGCTGAGAGGAAGCAGGGCAGTAAAAGAGCTGAGCAGCACAGGCCTGGCTGAGAGGGTGCAAGGTGACAGCTCCAGGTGCCTCCTTTCCTCTCACTTTTGTCTCTCTGCACACTCTGGATTCATCTGCCGCCTTGAACCACACAGGCTGGTGTCTTCTGCTCTCTCTCTTAGTAGGCATGTATTGATTGTTAAACCCATCTGAAGGATGTTGTTCAGGGTGTCAATGTCCTTGCTGGCATCCTGCTGTCTCCACAAGTTGTCCAAAGTCCCCCTCTGCACATTTGGAAGCTGGCTTGAGATGCTGCCAGGCACTGAGGTGAGATGTCAGTGCTTTTCTCAGGCAGGGACTGGGACCCAGGACCATGATGTGACCACGGGGTCAGCTCCAGGGCTGCCAGCTTCCAGTGCTTCTCCATGAAAAGCTGCCAGCACTTGGAAACGTGCAAGTCCACCAGCTTGGAGGCAAGGCTAGAATATGGCTCCATTTCAGGTCTAACCTCCCTGGTTCTTAATGGTGCTTTGGGAAGATTAACCTTCACCTGGAAGCAGTTCTTAAGAAAAAGGCACAAAGGTCCAGAGCATCTTCAGGCTTAATAAACTGTCATTAGCAGAGATTCACCTCTGATTTGCATCAGACACAGGCCCCTGGAAAGCTCTCCTTCCTGTCCCTGCATGTTCCTGTTAAAGAAGTTCCTCAAATCCTCTAAGGAACGAGTTTCACCTTCTCACAGGTTCTCATTCCTCCCTCACCCTCTCCGGGGTGTCACATCCATGTCTTGCTCTCTGCTTTTGCTTTCTTTTTTCATCTGATTACATTTTGACAGTGATTCTGCAGCCTTTATGTACTGGCTCCTGCTCTGTTTGTATTCTAGGAAACATTTACTGCCTGTCTGGCTTGCCAGCACTAGGATTGCTCACCATCCCTTGGGAACAATGAGAAATGATGTGTCAGAACTCACCCGCTTCCCAGCACTCCCTGTTTACTACGAGGACCCCATGGGCAAGAGAACAAATAGATTACTACAATTTATATTTCTCTGGATAATGTCTTGCAGCTTATCTTCCCAACTGGGATATTGTTCACTCTATTGGGCCCCTTTCAGCTCAGGAATTGTGTGATAGTGGCATCCGCAGTGGTGAGAAATTGCCGTTCTGACAGCAACAGCATTATGGGAAAACCAATATTTCCCCCCTTTTTCTATTCTCAGATGTGCTTCTTGTAACGCGGTGGAAATTAGGGCTTGGCAGGAAAAGGTTTCTGGGTCCCATTAAAACTTTTTATAATTTCCAAAGGTTCCTCATTCCTCGGTGAGACAAAGCCGAGAGCTTCCATTCTTAAAGATGGAAATGAAATTATCCTCTTGGCCAGGACCCAGCATGGTGACAGGTTGCTTCTGCCCCACTCTGGGATGCTGGGCTCAAATCCCTGTTGCTGCTATGTCCAGGATAAATGATGAATAGACCAGGGTGGCTTTTGGCTGTCCTGAAGTGGTTCTGCCTGAAGGTGCTCCATTTTGTATTCAAACGTCCCTTTGAAACCATGACCTGATGCTGGGATTTCCACACCCCTTGGCACTGAAGTTTTGGAAAAATTATAACCTGGTCAGTGGTATGCAGATCTGAGCAAGCTCCTCCCTGTCCCTAAAATAATTTCCAAGACTGGCTAAATTTGCAGTTGGACTCAATGTTCTTAAAGGTCTTGTCCAACCTAAATGATTCTACAGATATATTTTTCTAAATCTCATGAAAAGTGGTTTATGACCATAATTTTCTGCAAAAAATACATTTGTCTGAAAAGTTCCCAACCCGCTCTAGCAACAGTTTAGCAGAAAAGCACGGCATGTATTGGGTGATTAGCAAAGAAGTTCTCCTCCCCTTCATCTTATACCTACCATCTTTATTTTCCAAAATCTTCCTAAAACCGTATCAACAATCACTGCAGGGTCCCCTTCACCTCTCAAGATACCTTCAAGGTCACCAAGCAACCATCTCATTGTATTCTGCCCTAAGCCTCCATGGTGGTGGCCTCAGGAGCCAGGTGATGTCACAAGCCAGGTGGCCTCAGCTCTCTTCATCTCAGACTCTGGTTGGGTCTTTGACTTTTGCTGCCTCCATAGTAACTGGAGTTGGGAGTTCTTTGACTGAGGACTTTTAAATTAAACTCATTGTGCTCTGCCCTGCCAAGACGGGTGGTTTGAAGGAAACGGTGAGGAGAGAGGTGGCTCTTCCTGCCTGCAGAAGCCTCTACTGCTTGTTTGACCTGCGAATCCCATAAAGAAATTTCACTGGGAGAGCTCAGATTCCTATTGATGCTCAGCCTGCCCTCAGTGAACACCAACACCCTCTGCATCTCCCAGCCTGCACAGCACAACCCATCCCTCCCCACACTCACCTGGAAAGGCCTGAGCATCCTAGTCTGAAGCCTCCTGATGCAATCAGTTGGCTTGAAACCCTCATTTAGCATTCCCGTTCCTGCCCACATGGGAAGCCTGCCAGAGCAACAGCCCTGTGTGTCACTGAAGGGCCGCGCTGACATGAGGAACCCTCTCTCCCAGAAGAGCCATCTCCTCTGGCAGCCTTATTCACTCTGCCCAATCAATCCCAACCCCTTCCCAGCAAGGAGGCCTTATTAATCCTGGCTGAATGGAGAGGGAGGTTTGTGGTCCAGAAGATTTTCCCGTAGGAACAGGAGCGAGACCACCAAGCTTTCCCCAGTGACCACCCAGATGGAAATAACCTTTGGCCAGCATTGGCATGGGCTGGGCTGGATGCTGGACATGGTGCTGCTGAATAGAGGGATTGAAGCTGTCTGGGGGTGAGGATGCAAGGAGACTGTGGGGAATTGTTTAAGAGAGCTCTGAGAAATATTGGTTGAGTGCTTCCATTTAATTATTCACTCTGCTTAATTTGCTCTTGGACAAGATGAATCGTTCATTGACTGTGCAGTCTGGAAGCAAGTCCTTCCTGACTAAACAGACTCAGCATTAAATGGTAAAATAAATGAAGACCAAGCAAAGAAAATTCCTCTGCTCTGATTGATCACGTCAGGGCAAGATGCTTGTAGGGGAGCCAGAGCTGATAGAAATATAAACACAAATTCTACCACTTGGCAGAATAACTTTCCCCAGTTTTTGCTTTATTCCAGTAATAGTTTTTTTTCAGGCAATTTTGTTTTTCCAGAAAATACTGCAGACAGTGTTGTCAATGTCACTGCAGCTGATGTCAGCTGGAGACCTGGGTGGGTGAGGAGCACAGGCAGAGCCGATCTGAAAATGCTGGGATTGTGTTTTGGCTGGGGTGTCAGGAGAGATGGTGAGAGTCACATTTACCTGCTTCAAATCCCTGGAAAGTAGAATTTTCAGACTCTAAGTCCTCCTGTCTTCATATCCTTCATCATCTCTGTTTACAGAGAAGTAGGACCACTATGGAGCACCTCATCTGACGCTTCCACCTCAGGGGTCTGCCGGAGGACAGGAGGAATCACCTTCTGGCTCATCTCCATGATCTCAGCTGCAACCACACAGCTGCAAACATCTGGTCCAGTCAGCCCTGTTTTGGGGCTCCCCACCTGGATCAGGCACTGGCCACCCACTGGCAGGACATGAGCAAGTCAATTCCACTTTCTGCTCTGTCCTATGGAGGTATGAAATATTTCAGGGCATTTGCTAAATAGCTGCAGGTATTTATGGGCTCTCCAGCCCGGCAGGATCTCCATCTGCATTTGGCTTCAAAGCAGTAATTATATAGATAACGGATGAGTGGATTTACACACGAGTAAAGCAGCAACATCTTCAGCCCTTGATTTTTAACCACTAACTACCAAAAAAGACATCTGGCAAACTGGAATTATTCATTTACTAACCTCAACCCTTGAACTAAATGACTGGCAACCTTAACTCCAGTGTGAAATCATTCAACTTTCATTTTCAGATTTTTAAAATAAACACGACCAAGCTTCACACAATAAAGATGTGAAAATTCTTCCAACTCAAATGTCTGAGCCCAGCACATACTACATTAATTTTATTTTCCTTCTTTCATCCTGATTAAACTGTCCACTAGTAATTCTTTGCCTCTGGCCAAATGCAAACACAACTCTGCCACTAATAGGAATTGAGTATGTCTGCATAAAAATACAATTAAAGTAACAGTACACTTCACATTTCATGCCACTCAAATTCTCAAGTAGGTCTGTTGTTACAGGATTTCTCATGCATTGTTAGAATTTTTTTGCATTACACTCTAAGCAACCGATTTTCTTCTCCGGTCAATCAGCATTAAATATAATGTCATGCCTTATCTTGGCTTGAAATAATAATAATAAAAGAATCCTGTCCCAGATGTTTAAGATGTTTTTTCCTCTTCTGAGAAGGGTTTAGAGATATGAAAGATTTTCCCACCCAGCATTACAAAGAACCCATAGATTTCTGCATTTTTTGGCGAAACCCAGAATGACCCATTCGGTTACACAATAAGGAAGCTCTGCTGAGGTGAGTGAGGCTGATTTTCAAATCACTGTTCTGAGCAAGACAGAGAGGAGGTTTGATCCCAGCATCTGTAACTGGAGAGGAGACTGCTTTCAGCACTGACCCAGTTATCACACCACAAGAAGGAAAGGGGATGAGCCTTTTCCTCCAGCTTTCATTCCTACTCTGTTCCCAAAGCCAGCTGGACTTGAGAGCCAAAGCTTTGGCTTTGAAAATTATCATTTCCTAATGAAAAAAAAAAGTTCAGAAAATTCCTACCCAGCATTATTGATGGCATCTGAACTGGGGCAGGCAACACCAGCACAGCCAACACAAGGGTCAGGCCTGTCCTTCAAAGAAAACTTCTCCATCCACCTGGGAGGAGAGTTCAGCCTTCAGGGCTCTTCTTCCTGGGCCAGTCAGTCTAACGCAGCATTCTGCAGTGCCTTTCCATCACAAAACCATTTGCACCCTACTAAAGTGCTGCCACTTGGACTGGGGACACCCCCGCACTCACACTTCAGGGACAGGTCGATGTATTTTGGACAATTCTCACGTGCTTCAGCGCAGAAAAAGCTGCATTTATTGAGCTTTGGGAAGGTCTTTCTTCTAAGAGCCTTTTACACATGACACCGAACAGCTGTGAAGGAAGAGAAAGAGCTGGAAAACCAAGAAAAGGCTGGTCGAATGAGCTAGGTTGTAAGAAATCTTTGGCTCATGTGCATGAGGTTGAAGGCCAGAACCTCTGCAATGTGTATGTCAGCCCAGTGCTGTTTAAACACTTGTGGAAAATTGTAGGTATATCTGCACTGGGTGCATTAAAAAAAAAGCCTTAATGCAGCAACTCATCTCACAGCTTACTCTAAAAAACCTCTGAACCTCATTCTACAGCCAATTAATTCAATCGCTTCTTTTATATCTGCTGGAACCAAACTTGAGCAAAAAAAGCTCAGCCACCCTTTTTATCGCCTGCCAGCACTCAGCAGTCATCAGAGAAGGTTCCAATAGGTCATAATTTAGTCAATATTTTACTTTGCAAAACACATGAAAACCCTTTGACATCAAAAGCAGTAGATTTACAGATGCTGGGCATTTACAGATATGGTCGTTCTGCCAAACTATGAGCATGATCACTAGTTCAGATTAAACTTCATTTATTGCCTCGGAATGGAAATTGGCACCGGTCCATCAGCTCCCCAAATTCAATTCAACAGCTCCTACAGATTGCAAACAGGTTTCCTCTCCGGCTGGCCCGTACCAGGGTCAGGGGTACAGATACAGGGGTCAGATACCTGCCAGCCCTCAGCATCACCCAGAGCTGTGTCTTGTCCTCAGCTGCCTCACAAATGCATTTGTCTGTAAGTTCACATGTCATGGAGCAATCTGGCAGGATGCCTGCACTGGGAGCTCATACACAATTATCTGTCCTCATGTCCCCGAGGACAGCTGGTGTCTGGTGCTTGCAGCACTGATGCGGTGGTGGGGGAGTCTCAGGGGATCAGGACAATGGAAAAATATTTCTCACCACATCAGGAGCTTTTTCTCAGTGCATTTTTCAGAATGACAGTGAATAGGGTGAGGAGGGATATGGATGGCCCATCTAGCATAGCCCCTTACTTACTGCATTTCCATTAAGGCACGCAATCGAAGAGTTTTAATTTTATGGTGTCTGCGTGAGGGACAGAAAAGCTTTTCATTTCCCCTTCTCCATTGATATTTTGTCCATGAACCAAGCAGTTTCATTAACAAGTAGGTTTTGCTGAAGATGCATCCACCAGTAAATTGCTCTGCTACAATGTGAGACTAGAGTGGATGGATTTCAATTTGCAGGACTCCTGGCTTCTGTTTCAAAATCTGCATTAACTCCTGAGTTGACCCTTGGCCTATCATGAGCTGAAATCTTCTTATCTTATTGAAGTGGCAAAGAAGAGAGTGCCAGTCTCATTAGACCCTTTCTGAAGTCATTTACTTTGGGTTCTGCCTGCAATATTTCTCTTAAGCCTTTATTTTCATTACATTAAATTTGTCTTGGGAGGGAAGAGCTCCTTTTATTCCTTCCTCGGCCCCGTGTCACTTCCTACCCTCAAGGAGTACAGGGGATATTCCAGGTCTCTGCCCTGCTCTTCAGCAGTCTCACTTACCAGCTTTGTTTGGGGAATGATCTCAGAAGATGCAGCTCTGTCAGTGGCAGCCCAGCACCACTCTTTGCTCATGCAGGTTTTTAATGATGCTGCTTTGAGCCTGTCTTCTTTTCTGCATGGAAGCAGAGACCCCACCAACCCAAAGTAGCCTTTTGGGTGCCTGCTCCTGGCATAGATCAAGAAAGGCAGGAGGCTTCTCCTCCAAACACTCAAAAGGTACAGAAAGTCTTGTTCCACCAATCTGTGCAGAGCTAAAAGCCTCACTTTTCACCTGCAGGTGCTACCCCAACCGAATCCCCTCTGCCACCACTATGGTGAGAGCTGAGGAGATGCTGCTTTCCAGAGATGGGCTACGTGGTGAGGTGCAGATCTGCTCTGCCTCGTGTTCAGTGGTTCAGAAGGGCTTGTGCCATGCTGCTACAGGCTTTATCCGGGTCTGAGTTTGTTCTCAAAGTCCTTCAGCCTCACCAAGCAGGATACCTCCAACTTCACGCCTTCATGCCTCTCCTAAACTTCATGTGTCCACTTCCTAGACACCCTTTGTCCTAATTGCTGCCCAGGTCCCATGCAAACCACCAGAAGGGCCCCTCCATCCCTTGACAAACCTCCCGGTCCTTTAGCAATCAGTCCAAAGCACGAGGCACCGTGTAAAACCCCGCGACGGCAGCGCGGTGCCGGCGGGAGCAGCGGAGCAGATGTGCCGCGGGGAGCGGGCGGGAGGCGGCGGGCCGGGGGCCGGGGCAGCGGAGCGGAGCGGCACGGAGGGGATAGCAGCTGGAAGACAGACGGCCTCTCCACAGCCTCGTGCCGGGGACGGGGGAGCCCCTTCCAGCCCGTCCGTGCTGCCGCTGCACGCTCGCGTCCTCATTAATAACATCCAGCGCGTGTGATGGATGGAGAGCGCTCGGGGATGAACCGCGGCCAGCTGCCTGGAGCTGCCCTGCAAAAGCCATATTTAGCCAAAAGCCCGGCGGGTTTTTTCGCCCATCCTGCCAGGTTTGGAAGTACAAGGAACATCTTCGATTCCTTCGCTGAGATGAAGTTACTTGAATGGCCTTCTGTTTCCCGTGGGGTGATGCTGTACTCCAGAGAGCAAAGAGGGATGCAGCTGGAGCTCAGGGAGGGCTCTTTGTGCCAGAAAACAAGGAATAGCTTCTCCTGAGTGGATGTGCTGCTGTTACTGAGGTGTTTTGCCTTTCAGTACACAAAAGCACCACTTAACTGGGAAAATATTTAGATATTGCATTTTCAGGATGTTTGCACCTCTGATTTTTGAGCTTCAGCCGGGTGGGTGAAGACCAGGAAATAAAAGCAAACCAAGCAACTAAACCCACACAGACACACAAACTGGAAGATGCAGGCATGAAAAAAATAGAAAATAAAATCCATAAAGGCCTCCTAGGTCTCACCCATGTGTGCTATATCACAGGTGAGCATCATCCTCCTATGGGTCTTCCAAACAGGGATATTTTTAAAGTTCACAGAGTTTCACACAGGAAGTGGATGTGACACCAATATCATGTCGAATTGAAAATATTCATTGAAACAGCTTTAAAAGTTTATTTGTTTTCCTGAAACAACTCTGACGATATGCAGTTATTTCTGACATGAGATTATCCCAGATTCAAGTAAATACAGTCCTGCTATAAATAAATAAATAAACACTACAAGTGCATCAAAGCTCCCCTAAAATAAGAGCTTTTACAGGAAAAGGACCAGATCTTCCAGCAGTGTAAATGAGTGTCTGCCCACAGAAGCAAACCAGCCTATGCTGCTTCACCTTAGCTGAGCTCCTGGCTTTAATTTCAATATATTTTATGTATCTGAGTAGCAAACCCTGAAAATAGCTGCCTGCCTATAACAAGGGGTTGCCATTGACCTGAGCAGAGGAGAACAAGCCAAACAGTGCTGCAGAGCTCATTGCTCCCACCTGATGGGACAGGCACAGTCAGACACAGCTCTTGGCATCAGCTGGGGTATCCTGGCACTCTGAGGCTTGGGCAGGAGCCCCGGAGGGTTTATAAAAGCAAATGGATGTGAGTGACATTGGGAATGCCATGATACAAATCACCTTCCTAGCAAAGCTGATTTACTTGCTGCTGAGTCTCAGTGCTTTCTCTCTGTATTCCCACAGGCCCTCCCCAAGGGGCTGTGACAACCTTAGCACCTCCTCTGCGGAGGAAGAAATGGTGGAGATCAAGGCATGAATTCCAGAGCTGGAAACAATTCCCTCATGTCAGGGTATTTACAGCACCCTTTGGGGAAGGAGACAGTCTGTCCACTCTGAAATTTGGGAAACTGAGGCAGGGATGTTTTGTCTTGCAGGTTCATCCACCAGAAACCATTGCTTCCAATTCCCAGTGACCCTCTGCCTCTGCCAGGAAAAGTTATTTCTTATAATGTCGTCTCTGCTGTAAGCCAGACCTTGAGGGAGAGGCCAGGGGGTCATGATCATATGGGGTTTGATTTCATGGGAACATAGGATAAAAATATACTGAGACTTGTATTTGATTCCTTCATTTGCGACTGATTTTGAAACCTTCAGAGTTGTATTTCTAAGCTTTTTCCACAGAGACCAAAGCTGTGAGTTTTCTTAAAATATCTTTTGCACAAAGCAAGGAAACAGATAGTCCTCGAAAATCTCAAGACTCCAGGAGGTGGAGATTAAAAAAAGACAGGAACACTCCTTTCCTAATGCTCTCTGAAAGCTCACGTTGTAACCACCACATCTGCCAAAACAAGCGGCCCTGCAGCAGGCACTCCCACCACCACATCTCAGGGATGGGGATGATGCTGGAGGCTGAATTCTCTCCCTAAACCCAGCTGGGACACTCACTTTATCCAGGTAGAGGCTCCCAAAGGTGACAGGTTTAGTGACACTACACACTGGGTCAATCTCTTTCTTCCTTCCCCTTCCACCTGTGTGGAATCACACACGTACAGCCACCTCTCCACTGCGTCACTGTGCACAGAATGCCCTAAAATTAGCTGGGTGGATTTAATGTCACACAGCTTCCCTCTGCTTTCGAGTGCTCGGCTTCCTGCTATATTTAAACCAAAGGCAACTGGTAAACAAAGGTTTGGTGCGCTCTGCTCTGACAGAAATAGGCACTGCAGCTATTTTTATCCTGCAGACTACACACAATGCATGTCCAAGTTACAACCAGAAGCAATAAAAATATCCCAGAGAGGGTCAAGACACCGCTATGAGCAGTGAACAGTAATGAAACCACTCTGCTCTCTGAATGCCAGTGAGGCAGCCTTATCTAGACCCTAATTTCTCCCTTTGAGGCTCATCACACAAAAGCCTCACCTGAAGGAGATGACGCTGTATGTCATGCTTTGCAGGTACTTTTTTTCCCCTCCAGGTTTTGTATTTTTGCTTAAACTGAATGGTGCACCAGAAATATCGAAGCATCTTGATCATAGGCTGGATGAACGAGGGCTATCTCAGCTCTCTTCAGTGCTGACACACACGGATGAGATGCTCAAGGTGAAGAAAGAGGTTTTACCTTTCAGGTGACTTTCAGGAGAGGCTCAGATGCTCCGAGGCAAAGGCAGGAAGTGGTGTTTATTGCACTCTTAGGGTTGATGATGTTTATTCTGCTAACCCTGGGGTGGCTGCCCTTGTGGGACATCACAGGCAGTGCTGAGCAGGACAGAGTACATTCACCTGGTGAGTCACACACGGTCCCCTGGATGCCTGTGGCAGGGATGGACACAGGATTCAGACCCACTGGGAGAGGGCACAGAGCACTGATCAACCGGCCAGGACTTCACATCCTCAGAGTCTGCCCTCCTGTCTCAACCCCCACAAGATTTTGGTGTCATGCCAAGGTCAGGCACACCCTTGGCCTTCAGCAGGGCTTTGTGCAGCATTGCAAAGGGGTCAGACCAGACAATGCTGTGTATAGTTTTTAATTGTCTTCCTAGTAGCTGGTATGGGGCTGTGTTTTGGATTTAGGATGAGAATCATTTTGGTAACACACTGATGTTTTGGTTGTTGCTAAGCGGTGCTCACCCTAAATCATGGACTTTCCAGTGTCTTGTGCTCTGCCAGTGAGGAGCTGCACAAGAAGCTGGGAGGGAGCATGGCCAGGACACTGACCTGAACTCCTGAACGGACCAGAGGGACATTCCATACCACAGAACATCATGCTGAGTGTATAAACTGGGGTCAGCTGGCTGGAGGACCCTGACTGCTGCTCAGGGCCAGGCTGGCACCAGTCACTGGGTGGTGGGATATTGTGCTGTGCAACACTTGTCTTTCTTGCATTTTATTTCTCTCTCTCTTTTTGTTGTCTGCCTTTTCACTATGATTATAATTATTATATTCTGTTGTTTTTACATTTTATTTTATTTCAATTATTAAACAGTCTTATAGCAACCCATGGATTTCACCTTTTTTGTTCCAATTCTTCTTCTCACCCCATCAGTGGTGGAGAATGTAAGCAAGCAGCTGTGTGGTACTGAGTTGCCAGCTGGAATTAAATCTCAACACCACCTTGACTTGGACCTGCCTCTGGAGCCAGTTTGCAGGCCTGCTGTCCCCAACCAGCAAGCCCACAACAGAGCAGAGATGGCTTCTCCCTTTCTCAGCCCCTTCTTCCCACTCTGGAGACCAGCCCTGTGCCTGCTGCAGGGGAGAAGGTGGTGATGGAGGGGTTGCCACATCTGGCAGCAGCTGGGACAGTAGTGCCCCACAGCTGGCACACTGGGCACAGCTCGGAGCTTGGGAAAGGAGAGACCTGGGTCACCCACCAGCCCTGGCTTCTCCCTTGGCTCTCATTTATCACCACTACAGGCACAGCAGGGCCCTTTTTCTTTTTTTTTTTAATGCAGCAAATCATTAAAAAGAAAGGAGGAAGAAAAAAAAAACCACAACCTTTTAGGAACAACTGTAAAAAAAAGGGAGCAGGGGGGAGGCAAGCATGCAACCACAGACAGATAAATGGAGTCTGGTTACAGAACACTGGAAGTTCAGCTTGAAAAGGGGACCATAAGGAAGGTGAGGTTTAACAAAAACCCCCTAGTGCAGGACTGGTCTGGAGCCAGCAAAGAGACTCAGTCTCCTCCTGGGGCCCAGCACCAGCAATCACAGACACAAGTGAGCATTTCAATTCAGTCTGCATGGCCTCTCAAAGGAGACCTGAGCTCATCGAGCCCTGCTGAAGGCACACAGGGAGGAGACAGTGACCCACCAAAGATGTCTGGGTCAGCATCACTGTGAGGCATTTGGAGTGGCTTGGCTTGCTCCAGCAGGCTTAAGGTAGGGGTGTGGGAACCTGTGTGATTCTATGGGATACCAAAGAAATACATCCGGGTCTGTTTGCAGCAGAAGATTCTCACCCATCTGCAGCAGGCTCCTTGCACAGAGCTACATGTCTTGTTCACCCTCTCAAAGATTTAGCAAAGTCAATGTCCTGAGAAGGGCTTGCTGGGCTGGCTTTTACAACATCCACTTCTTTTGGAACTGAAGGTTGGAGTATGCACCTGCCAGAATCTGTCATTACTCTCTTTCTTGCTTCTTGCTAGCTTTATTTCATACATTTTTTTATTCCTCAGTGTAAAAGCTTCTCTAACTTGTCATTAACCTCAGTCACAGGACACAACCATTAAACATTATTGTGGCTGTAACATGGTACATTACTTGCAAGCGTTTTCTCCAGCAAGGGAGGAAAAAAAGAGACCTGCATTAAGGTCAGGATTCTCCTGCACATGTATTAAATCAGCATCTGGCACCGCAGACCTGTTGCAAGGAGTGTGTTTGAATGGAAAGGACATTTTATGGGAAGAGTGCATCTTTCTTAATTAAACACACAAGTGCGGAAATCCATCTTCAGTTTCGTCTCAGAGAACAACCCAGGCATTCAGATCCCGTTCTCAGCTGTCCCCATGCTGCCACAGCCCACAGCCGAGTTGGTGATACATCCCTGTGGAGATGTCCTTAACCTGCTCAAAACCTTCTCCACGCTCCCAGCCCTGCCTGGGCTCTGGAAACAGCAGCTTCTCCAGGAATCAATTCTGTGAGTGGGCTCTGGAGAGGTCCCCTGTGCCACATGCTGCTTGTAGGTATCAGCTGAGGGAGGAAAACCTGCTTTGGAGCTTACAGCAGACATGGCTTTTGCTGCCCACCAGTGCTGCAAAGCCCCTAGGCTGGATCTCAGGGTCCTGAAACACAAAGAGAGGGAGGGATGGTCACTACAACCAGTCCTTCATGCAGTGCCCTGTGCCAGCTGATGCAGCAATCAGCTGCCTGGGAATGTCCTACATTATCCAGGAAGCCTTCCTGAGAGGAAGACAAACCTCCTGTGCCTCGGTGCAGGAGGGAGCGCTGCACGTGACCTCCTGAAGTGCAATCTCTGCGGACACAGCCCCGGGCTGACAGGGAGCGCTTGCGATGGGTCCTGCCCGTTTCCATCCGTCAGAGGACCCAATGAGACATGACTGATGTGAGTGGAGCTGACAGAGGCTGAAGACCACTTCCCCATCTGGGGACATGCCACCGGCCTAGGGGGGAAAAGGCTGCCTTTTCACACGTGGGGGCTGTTTCATCCAGCAGCTCCCTTTTGACAGCACAGGGGTCCTACAGCTGCAGCACCTGCCTCAGAGGCCTGGTACGAGCTCCCCTTCCACCTCGCTGCCTCCAAGAGCACATCCTAAATTGGAAGTGGCATGACATGAATAGTGTCCCCCTCTGAAACCAGCCTGACCTCCCACCACAGGCTGGGGATCCCTCGGTGTTCCTTGTCACACATCGACGCCCGGCAGGGGAACGCGGCCCCACGATTGACAGGGTTTAATGAAGACCTTTGATGTTCACGGGAAGCGATGGCTGTTTGGCAAGGTCGGTTGAGTCAGAAGAAAGGGGCAGGAGGAGGCTGGCCAAGCTGAGCCCGTGGTGCTGGTGAGGCCCCATCTGGAGCCCTTAAGAGCTGTCTGGTTGGAGCCAGGGAGGTTGGAGGAGGGCAGCTATGGGGGGGTGGTTTCCTCCCAGAGTTACCATCCCCATCACTCTCCTGGTGCCAGCACCACTGCCTGCAGGTCAAAGTCCAGAGTCCTTCCTCATTCCTTGTACCCCGGGGCTGCGCTCACACCTGCTTTACAGACAGAAATGGAAATGCCAGTATTTAATCCGAGAAGTTGTTAACAAATAAGAAATCTCCTCAAGAAAGACCTGGGAATTGCAGTTAATGACCCCACAGTTTCAGCCTCTCACTGACATGGTGAGGGAAGCACTCATCCTTCTGTAGTCCCAAATGATGTCTCTGTCCAGTGAAATGAAAGAGCATCACCCATCTCTGTGGCTGAGCACCCTCCATGCAGGTGTCCAGGTCAGTGTCCATGCTCCCACAGACATGCCCCATCCCTGGAAATGGTTAAGGCTGGCTTTGCTGGGGCCCTGGACAACCTGATCTCATGGGTGTCATCCTTGCCCATGGCAGGGGGGTTGGAACTAGATGATCTTTAAGGTCTCTTCCCACCCTAACCACTCTAGAATTCTATGATAAGATTCTATGATTCTATGATTTAAGGCTCTTACACAACTGGAGCAGCTTCAGTGGGAAAAAACCTTGTTTTGCCCAGTAGTTTGGGAGTTTTCCTGGACGTGAGAGGGCAGACAAAAAATTCCTTTAAACAACAGGGAATTTTGCTTCCTTAGAGCATGAAGATCAAGTCCATTCAGAAGTTTGAATTAGTAGCTGTAGAAAGAGCCATCTGGATGTTTCAGAAGTATGTCATTTTTGTCTACCATAAATATTTTTTTTACAAGAACAAAGGAATATTAACAAAAGACACAACAGCATTTTTTTGTCCAGCTCTGGTGGTGACATATTTCAAAGTTTTCCCCTGACAGAGTGTGTTTTAGCTACTAATTGCATTCCCATGTCCTTTCCAAGTGCTGCTTCTTTGTCACCCACGATACAAAGGCAGCAGATTAAGGTAGAAGACCAGCCCAGTTTTACCATGATGGCCAAATCTGCAGGCAATACACATCAGCAGAACACGATCTTCTCAGAAACAGCAATATTTGCAAAGAAAAATTTTCAGCAAAAGGAGAGGAGCTGAAACAAGTTTGACCAGGACTCCAAGCGTGACTTGGTCAAGCCAGTGATTGTGGGTATGCATGCCCAGAGCAGGAAGGAGAGGGCAGATGGAGATTTCTGAGGTAGTGAGCTTTGTTGTTTCCTAAAAGGTTTTTCCAAGATTTTCTGCCCAAGTCTACCACATGGACAGAGTCACACCCACCCAAACCATCCCTGGTTTGAGACAGTACGAGCAAGACTCAGTCCCACCAAACAGCAAAGGACCTTGACTTTCCCTGTTAAACTTCACACTACCCCAGTGAACAATTAATTTCTCACTCAAAAGAAGGTTAAAATATCCCAATAACTCCTGGTGTGGTTCAGGCAGTGTCTGATCACCCTTCTCCATACAGGTTGTGGAGGAAGGTGGTCACTGCTCACACCAGTCCTGAAGAGGAGGCAGGTTGGGTGTTTTTCTCTGAGTCAAATTTATGATCCAGAGACTGTCTGTATTTGGGGGAATGACACGGACATCAGCAACTTTTCCTGCTCTAGGGAAAGGGTTGAATGCTGCAAAGAGTCAGGGAATTCCTCTGCTTCTATCACCACCTTCATGGGGTGGAAGGAGTCACTGATAACCATTTGTCTTGTAATTTCTGCTTTGGGAAGTCATGTCAGGGTAACACAGCATTAAAACCACCTTCAAGACCTTTCTGGAGTCTTTGTTATGACCTTAGGAAGAGTTTTGGTCTAGTTCCATGGGGGAATGACGCTTCTGTGACCCTAGTACCTGTCTGTGCACATCTTAGTCCTGGCTTTTCCAAAAACTTCCTCGAGCAGTTTTGGCCATTTGACTACCAGTCCATAAAGACATGAATGCAGGTGGGCAGGAAGAGAAGGGAGGCACAAGAAGCAACACAAGCCCAGAGGCACCGGCAAAGAGCAGAGAAGCCTCCTGGGTGAGAGACAAATGCTCTGGGGATGTTCCAGTCAGAGCTGGTACCCCATGAGAGGTGTGATGCTCTCTCCACAAGGCAAAAAGCCATGGGAAGACCACACGAGACCTGAATGAACATCTTCCTTGCTAAAGAGGAGGGAACCTGGCTGGCTGCTCGTGATGGTTGAGTCCTTCAGACTGGCCCCACAGGCTGATGCAGGAGCTCTGCCCTCCTCCCTGCACAGGCTGGTGGACAAGTGATTCATGTCACGAGAGGGGAAATGCAAGAGCAGAGCAGAAATGAATCACCCTCCGCCGCAGGTCATTTAATTCATTCTCCCTCCAGGAGGCAAGTGCTTTTGCACACTAATTAGATAGTTCATCCTAATGGCAGCTACATGATCTTTTTCCTTCCTTCTTTACAACTTTCAGCAAAACGGCATAAAACCTGATGGATGTTTAAGAGGAAAAGAAGCAGTGCTACCCTGGAACAAGCCCCGTGTGCCATATGGCTGAGACAGGACAGTTGCAAAATCCCACAATGTGCTTGCTACATGCCTTGTCTACACTGTAGTGCTCTCTCTGCTCACTGCCTCCTCTGCCCTAGTTCCCAGACTTTGGGGTATAATTATAGAAAAACAGCAACTGAAGCTGGTTTTAAAAAGATGGTCTTTTTCCATGGGAAAAAAAAAGCTCTGAACAGAATAACCAAAAAAAAAAATCTTGGCAATGTGTTAATTTTTTTCTCTCTCTTTTTTTTTTTCTTTTGAGAAAAAGAGAACAGAAAATGTTCTATCTTCCTCCCTCTCCCTGCCCACCTGTTTTTGGGAGAAAGTGAGGAGGAAAGAGAAGGGAAAAACCCTATGTTTTTAAGCTTGTTGTTTTCAAAAGTATTAAAATGTTTCTACCAAAGCTGACATTTTCTAAGGAAATTCTCATTTTACCTGAAAACCCCCTTTGAATTCAGGAAAGTACAACTGCTTGTCAGAACAAAAAGAAGAAAAAGAAGATTAAAAAGCCTATTTTTTAACTTTCCTCCCCAAAGCTATTGCAAGGTGGCACTGAAAACACAGACACTTCTGGGTGAGAAGCCTTAGAATGCAGATTGTGCACCCTGGGAGGTGAGGAGCATTTTCGCTATGGATAAGATCTGCTTGACATTACCATCGTGGTGGGACTTCTGTATGGGGGCTGGCAAGGCTCAGTTTTTATGATTTCAACCACATTTTGTTAAATTAAGCACATGGGGATTTGGGACAGAGTCAGTGTCCTCATGACTGTTTTTACCTCAGTCTTGGAGGTTGCAGAGCCAGTGGGGTCCATCCAGAAGCTCACAGGGGATGCAGAAGCTGCAGGACCTCGCTCCTGCTTAAGGACACCAAGAAATGCCCGGGTGTAGATCTGGCAGGAGGAAGGCAGGCATGGCCCCACAGGTATGAAAAATACCTTGATTTCCTTGAATAAAGGGTGTCTGAGTAGCACTGTATGAGCCACACAAGGTTTTGAGACCCCTTCAAGGAGGGTTCAGTGCTGCAGAAGGGATCAGTCCCCTCGGACTCGGGTCTGTTCACTGCTAATGCTGGGTGCCAACCCATCACATAACAAGAAGGGCCATGGGCTGCAGCACCTGGCTCTTTCTCTGCCATCTCCACCCTTCCCTTCCCAGCAGAAGACTCAGGATTCTTGCTGGTACCGCCCCTCATGGAGGAGGTCTCAGCCCACCCCTGGGCTACATTTACATTTCTACCAAAGTGATGAATTTATTATGGGATAAACAGAGGAATGCAGAGAACTGGAGGCCAAATCTCTCACGCATGAGCCATGCCCTTGTAGAAGAGGATGCAGTTTTTCCCCACACCTTTAGCTGGGAAACAGGTGAGTGTCCAACCCTACGCCCACCACCAGCAAACCCTACTGCTTGGAGGCCCTGTCCCCTCCATCCAGCTGTGGGCTAGGAGGACAAGAGCCTTGAAGGGAAAACAAGGCTTCTTGCAAAGGCTTCCCCCAGCAGTTTCCACACTCGGAAGCACAGTCTGACTCTCAGTGCCCTTCATCTATCTGCCTTGAGTCCTGCCCTGCCTGTGATAGATGATTTTCATTAACATTTCCCTGCTGAGGCTCCCACCACAGCCGCTGTGCCAGTGACACAGCGTGAGAGCTCACAGAGGGGTAGATGACAAGTGATGAAATGCTGCTGGTCAGGCCAGAGAAAAGCTTTTTTGGGACTGCCCAGTGCTGTCCTGTGCGTGCTTGGGTGGGACTAATATCAGCCTAGCCACAGAGCAGTTTCAGATGGGAGAGGGAGGGGTCACTCTGCTGCAGCTCTGGCTGTGTCCTGCCTGAATCCTTCCTTGGTTGATCTGATGCCTCTTCTTCACCACAGGGATTGTCCTCCCACCCTTGGGGATGATTAATGCCCTGCTGCCCGTACATGCCCTGCATTTCTAATGTCCTCCTGCCCTCCACAGACAGAGGATGTGCTGCTGCCTCTGGGTCCCTTGGAGGGATTGTTGTTCCCTGAGGAATGAAGTGGTTTACAGCATTTGATTTGGTTTATTCTCAGTTTTTGTATCACCAATTCATCCCATTCCAATGAGAACAATCAGCCATTGGAATAATCTCCCCAGGGAAGAGTTGGATTCCCCAATGTTGGACACACTTCAGATTCAGCTGGGCCATCTTTTGCCAAGAAAGGTTGAACCAACTTATCCTGTAAGTCCCTTCCAACCTGGTATTCTGTGATCCTATAAAATTATCTTCTTAATAAAAAGGCAGTAGGTCAAAATACTGCATCAAAATATACTTTTTTTTTTTTTCTTTTTTTCTCTCAAGGGACTGCCAAGGAAAGCCTATATTTAGGCATAAAAACTTTTCGGCTGAAACATTTGGAAGTCAAAAGAACCTTACCAAGAAGGTGCAGAGAATGCGTTTAGGAAATAAGTCAGAGCCTGTGAGGTCACAAAAGGCCCCTGAGCCACACGGAGCCACCCAGGAGGCATAAAGGAAATGCAACAGCAAAACCCCAGCCTGTTTTACAACACTCTTCAATTGCTTAGCACCCATGTCTGACATTTCACACCTGAGCCTGAGCGCTCCAGCTGAACGGGAGGAAAAAGCCTTTCAATGGGATTACAGCTCCTGAAAAGCTGATTATCACACACCCCCAGGCTTTGATCCAGACCTCCCCCAGGCTCCCAGGGGACAGGCTCCCTAAACAGCATCTCTCCACTGATGAGCATCTTGCAGGTGTCATATCTTGTGTCACCAACACTGCTGTGCACACGCTGCTTGCTCCCTAAGCATGAGCTCCAGAAATCCCAGGGCAAAGGCAGGATTCCGTACATTGAAGCAAATCCATTTGGGAATGTGCACTTGGATCGAACACGAGTTGTGCTGAACACAGGAGTGACCCGTGCTCCATCCATGGTAAACACTCCCAGCTGACAGCCTCGGCCTTGCACCTCCCCCACAGAAAGCCATCCCAACACTTAAAAGGCTAGAGCTCTGCCTTGGGAAGTTTTGTTTCTGAAACTTCCAAAAGTGGCATCAGTTCATGTAACGCCCAGATTTTTGCCATTTCTCTACTACAGCAGTGTCATGGCAGCACAGCAAAAAGCCCCTGAAATCCCCTGGAAAAGCAAAAGGAGAGAAATGGGAGTAAAATAGGGGTGGTGGTATGGCAGGCAGGTCTGACATTTTTTCCCTGATCCAGAAAACTCTGATTCCCTATGACCTTGTTAGGAGGCTGGAAGCTGCTGTTTAGTCAGAGCTGTCAGACAGTGGTGCTGCCCGGAGATGGATGAGCTGTGGTGTGGCTCTGCAGAGGTGCTGTGGAGACAGGCTGCTTGGAGGAACAGCTTGGGGCAAAGCCAGCAGGAGAAGGCTGAGGCACGACCAAAATGCCAGGGAAGGAACTGTCTGGCATAGCTGTGTACAAGAGCCAAATACATGGGGATCCTCAAATAGCCAGAGAAGCAGAGCTCTGGGACATCTTGAGGCTGAGCTGACAGCTTGGCTCTGAGGGCTCATGGGACCTGCCCTTTGTGCCTCAGGATCTTGATCTTGTCTCCTGCAAGGTGCTGATGGGCCCTTGGTTGTAGTCCCCAGTCATCTATTTGGGCTGTTTGAAGAGAAGGGAAATGTGTCCTCCAGTATCTCCCAGCAGGACCCCACCACACAGAAACCTTTATCCCAAACACCAGCATCTCAAGGCAAACCCACAAGATAAAGATGCTGGAAGTTTTGCTGTATTTTTTACTGCGCAGCATTAATTATGAATTTACTTTGACATTCACTGCACTCCTAGTCCCAAGGATGTGATTTCCCTCTGCGCTGGACTTAGGTGCACTCCTGCCACTGCTCTGATGCAAATCTGGAGGTTGCTTTATTGCTTCCCTGTGATCACTCTCAAGACATCTGACCCTGCTTTTCCCAGCTCTGCAATGACGCTCTTGTCACACTGCTGGTCTTTGCAGGACATCTGCAGCTGCCCTGATGCAAGCCCAAAGGAGTCAGTGATCAGGGACAGTGTAATTGTGCTCCATGAATCGTCACTGAAGTGCCTGGACTCTTTTGTGTGGCTGTTTCTGAAGCAGAGGCTTGACTTTGTTTATACCAGATGTTCAAAAGCTTTGCCCTGTCAGTATGCCCAGCCTGTTCTGGTCAGGAGAAGACCTCCTGCATGGACCCTTCCTAGGTGGGGCAGCGAGTGCTGACAGAAGTGTGCTTTGGGAAATAAGAAAAATATTTGCCTCTTTTGTATTCAGGGCACACACAGCCCCTTGCCACCCCCAGGACCTCCTGCTGCAGAAAGAGCTCTCAGTCCATATCTGAGGCAGCCTAAAAAGCTGCAGCTCTGGCCCTGCAGCAGGTCCTCTGCTGGAACATTGGCAGGGTAGACATTCCAGCTGAGAAGTAAGAGAAATCTCTGGCTAGCACCTGCCCTGGGATTTGGGAGCTTTGTTCTCTGATGTGCCAAAGGTTCCCAGTCACTTTAGCCCTCAGCTCCTGGTCTGTAACAGAGGTATTGGTGTGCCCATCCCTCTCTGCCTGGAGAGGCGTGTGAGATGCTGAGGCAGCAGCCAGAGAGGCAGCCTGAGCAGTCTGACAGAAAAAAGACAGCACATGTCCAAGACTTTGGTCCTGCAATGGTCTCTTAGGGTAAAATTCAGCCCCAAACTGCTCAGGGGCGATCTAGCCTTGGCTTGATCTCACCTGACCCCTGCAGCATGGTTGGTTGGCATTTTCTGTTTGGCCTCTCACTAACACTCCTACCAGGTGTTTTTAGCTGGGAAGCTGTATTTCCAAGAGGGTAGGAGATGTGGTCCCTAGGTTTCACAGTCAGGATTTTGCTGAACAAGGAGACCATGTTTGTACCAGGAAACTGCTAAGAGCAGTTGTGTGGCCAGATGGCACAACACAGGCCTACAAACCAAACCCTCTTCTCCTCTCCAAACCCTAACCAGGGTGGTCTCAGCCATGCTGACAGCTTGGGCTGGTCCCTGCCCCATGCCAGCCCTTGAAGAGTCCCCAGGCCCTCTCTGGGAGAGGAGGACGCCGTGCCAAGGAGCTTGATGACAATTTAACAGTATGGACCATTGTGAATGCCTGGTGCCTGGCTTAGTGCAGAATTATGAATGTTGCCTTAGGAATTTTGGGCTCCCCATCGGTGCCTGTCCTCTCGTGACACAGAGGTCTTCAAGTGGGCACACCCAAGCATGAACCAAGCATTGGGGCCCCACCTTTAAACCCCCTCTGTGGGTCTGCATAGCACTCCTGCGTCACAGAGCAGCAGGACACAAACCTTTCATCCTGCCAGAGTGCAGTGCAAATGGATGCTGTGTCCCCACTGACTTTGCATCCCACTCCCAGCAGGATAAGACTACAGGACATGGGGCTGTCACACACAGTCCAGGAGCTGGACTGAGTCTGGCAAACACTTCCACAGAACCCTGCCTCCCAGCGCAGGGTACAGAGCTCTGCTCCACCGCTCTGTATCTCTGCTGCTTTACATCTTCTCTCCTTTCTGCTTGAGAGGTGTTATTTTTCCCTGTTCAGGGCATCCATGGTGCGTTTTGGAGGGGTTATCCAGGATATCCAGGGTGTACGGTCAGAGTACAAATTGCCTGACTCACAGAATCACAGAATGGTTTGGGTTGAAAGAGACCTTAAAGATCATCTTGTTCCTAACCCCTGCCATGGGCAGAGACACCTTCTGCTAGGCCAGGCTGCTCAAGTGTGTGCAAACTAACCCAAAACGCACCTCTTCTCCCAGGGTCATGGCACATGCACTTTGCTGTTCATCTCCACTCATCCAGCAACTGCTTGTTTCCAGGAGAATCCTGGGTGGATGTGGCCAGGAAAATCCAGATGCAGCAAAATCTAAACAGAGACAGGCACCTCTTGCAGTGCTTTACAACCCATTTGCTCAGCTCGGAGGGGCACGAGCTGCAGCACAGCAAAGAACAGGGATCTTGATGTCTCTCTTGGATCAGATACAGACAGTAGCCTGTCTGGTTACAGAGAGCACTTTCTTTGATTAAAAGCTAATAAATATTCATCCCTTTCCTCCCCTGCCATCCCTCCCAAATCCCCAGAGACAAAACTTAGACAAGCAAAACTGGTTCATTTGTGATGTATTCCAGTGTATTGCTCCAAAACACTTGGAATCCTTCCAGATAACAGTGCGTGGCTGCAAGGGCTATGGATCACCAAGGAAAGGGCCGATACTTTGCATTCACTTAAAACAAGGCTCAGGTCATAAAGGACATGCTCATTATTATTGGTGGGTGTTGGGAAGCAAAGTATAAAGTGTACACAGATCCTTATCCCCAGCTAATTCCTCAGTGAATTGGCAAAGATGCATCATTGCCTGCAGAGCAGGAGACAGAGAGGAATTAGATGTTAAGGACGGCTCAGTTTCCCAGGAATGCAGATGTGCCATCAGCTGATGAAAACTACGGTGAGGAGCAAGGGAAGAAGGCATAGTGATGAAGGCTGTCTCCTTTTAAGGCAAGGAAAACTAAACTCTTACCAGGAAAGAACAGATCCAAACGGATGGAGAGATGGTGGCTGGTGTAACAGCGCAGGGCGCGCTGAGGCGATCCTGGTGAAACACAGGCTGCCAAACCAGGCCACTGTCACCCAAGGGGAGATCAGAGGAGCCAGGGGCTTATTCACCACAGAGATATTGCTGGAGAAAACCAGCCCTGGCATAGAAATATGGAATAGATGCAATGCTGTACTGTCTCAACACAGATTTAAGCCACAGCCTTGCAGGGAAAGTCCCCTGAGGGCACTGGACTGTGGATGGAGAAGAGCTTCCCATCTCTGGATGGACGTTTATCCCATACTTATCTCTGAAGTTGCTATAACCCTGTGTTTTTCCACTTCTTGGCTTCCAGTTGGAGTATAGAATAATTATTTCTTGGGGAAGGGTTGCCTTCAGCCTGTATTGGTAAGGGGGTCCAGAAGTGATCACACGATTGTTAGTAAAATAGTAAGTTTAGGATAATAATTGATAAATAAATAGTAGTAGTATATATCAGTTATGCTAATTTATAACTATAATTATTATTTCTTATGATTATTACATCCAAGCACCTGCATTCTCCTGCATGCTGGGAACATGGTGCTGGGACCCCAGGCTTGGTCTCCGCTCAGAGTGAGCAGTAGCATGTTATCCATGTGCTTCTGCAACCCACCAGCCCCCAGCTCTGCACAGCACTGAGCTGGATGCAACCCCACCGGAATCACAATCCTCAGCAGCCCAGAGACAAACCTCCATCCCATAATCTCCATGCTGTTTAGGTACAAATAAACCTGTGTCCACTGCCCAGCCCTGTGGAAACCAATCACTTGTGCCTTTCCTTGAATGCTCAGGCTTCAAGCTAGAGGCTGACAGCAGAAGTGGGTAGAAGATGAAGTATTGCAATTTTCCAGCTTCTCTTATGGCATCCCCCAGCTTTGTGGGGGCTGTTGGGCAAACAAGAAGCAGGCAGCTTCATGGCTGTATTTTAGCTGGCACGAGCACTGCAAAGCCCATATCGTGGGCCATTTTCTCTGCTGAGCTGAGATTTGCTTGGCATGTCCCTGTGGTGGGTCCTGAGGGAGCCCAGGGTTACTCTGTGAGCCTCCAGCTGGGTCCCAACCAGGCCTTGCCAAGACATCCCTGGTGTGGGGTCGAGCTTTGTCTCAACAACAGCTCAGCTGATCAAGGCAATGGAGCAGGAAAAAAACAGTGGGAAACTGAGGATCCTCATCATTGAATGGAAAATCCCTCCCCAAGGACAGTATCCGGACACCCAGGTGATACTGGAGAGCACAAAGGCACCACACACATGGCAAAAGGACTCTGGCCTTCAGTTTGCAGAGACTCAGGCTCTGGGGTAGTAGCAGGATGCTTTTCTTAGGAAAAAAAAATTTACAAATCCTGCCCTTTCAGAAAGCTTCCCAAGGAAATGGGATGCTTGCAGTGATACCTACATAAATAATCCCTTTTTCCAGAGCCCTCATGTCCCCTTTGCCCACATGAGCTGAAAGACACCTCAAGGACAGCAACAGCCCCATGAAATGCATGGCCATGCCACCGTTTTGGGATTTAAAATGGTAAGTGGGAAAACACAAGCTTTTTTTTTTGGCTACTGTCAGTATTCACTGTTTCAAACACTTTTTCATGTTTACTTGCCCTTCCTGTGGGGGTCAGTGAGATTTCAGCACTTTTAGACCTCTGGTAGCTTCTCTTCCTAGGGATGTCCTACAGCACAGACCTCAGAGATGCTCTTGAGATGCTCTGCATGTTTCAGGAACTCAGGGGTGGGCCAGATTTTCTGCATCAAGCAGAGAGTCAGGTACATTAGGAAATTTATGCTTTCCATTTCCTCTGTGTACCCCAGGTTTAACAGGCTGGCAAACTCCCTTACTCCGTTGCAGGATTCTCCTTGGTGAGGCAGAAGAAAATCTTGGAGCAACTTCAAGAAAAACACTAAAGGCTCCTCTAGGGCTGCCAAAATAGGTACAGTTAAACCTCATGCTTGACTTCATCTTCAAGGTCCTCTTGCCATGGCAGTTCAGCAGGAGATAACAAGGAAAATTCTTCAGTAAATCTGGCAAGGAAAAGGTAGATTTGGGGTGGGAAAAAAGCTGAATCATCTGCTAGCTAACATATTCTGTGTGGAGTCTAGATGTGCATATATGTAGGTGTGCATGTATATATACATACCTATATATATATATGTATGTATATGTATGTATGTCATATTCCAGGCTGTTAGACAGGTCAGATTAGTTCATATGAGTAATTTTCACAGCTTTGCTTAACAGAAAATATTGTGCCCATGCACAAGCAAAAAAAAAATATATATAGCTTTCGATAGGCAAAAATTAATCTTAGATAGGGAAAATTTGCTGAAATATTCTATAAAGGCCCCAGATGTATTTTTGCATTTGTTTGTTGTTTTGCAAGACCCTGGCTTTTGTGCTCAGAAGGTTCAGACTTCACAAATAGTGTGGTTTAATGCAGGATTGTTAATGAACTTGTTCAGGATTTAAACCAGCACCAGAATCTGACCCACTGCATCTATATGCAAATACACTCTCAAAAGTACTGTGCAGAAAGTGACCTGCTTCCACTAATGCCCAGATAATGAGGAAATGAGGATTTATGTCACCAGAGACACTCCCCCCTTGGAACCCATCTTCTGAGACGTTCAGTCAAGGAATCATTTCAGCACAGCCTCCAGAGGGAAGCCTGATCATTAAAAAATGACATTTCTGTGCCGTGTGTTGAATGACAATTGAGCTGGCAGCTCAGCTTTCATCCAGGCTGAAGACTCATCCCACCAGAGCATTGATGTCAAAAGAAACAATCCCTTCCATTTAGGGTTTGGGCCAGGCTTCAAATGCAGGGACTGAGGGCTACGGAGAGCTTGGTTTCTTGGGAGTCCCAGGCTCTGTTGCAGCACATCCTCAAAACCCTTCCACAAAGACATGCCATGGCTTAACCCCTCTGAGTGTCTTTCCACTGCTCCTGAAGCAGGCGTGTCCCAGGCTATCACAGGTCACACAGTGTCAAATTCAAAACCATGAACCACTGGCCCTTTGCACCCAAACCAAGGCTTTTCTTGAAGGCAGACAGTGGGGGTCAGGGTGTCCTGCTCAAAATCTGGGTGTCCCTCACACCAGGCCTGATGTATCCAGAAGGGCAGTGGTTTGATATAGGTCCCAGCTAGGAAACACAATCATTCCCCAAACCCAAATTGCTTGGGAGACGAGGATGAGTTTATCCTTCACAAGTGAAAAAGTTGGAGCACTGCTGTATTCATGTTTCCCTTCAGTGGCAGAGCTGGGGCTCCTACACCTGCTGAGCTGGGAACCAGGGTGGGACAGGTGTCACTCAGTGAAAGACATCTGGGCTGATGTTGTCTTTCTGAACACCTCATGTGGGACTCCTACTAGAGACAATGGGGAAAAACAGATCCCTGCAAAGACCTCCTCGTTTTCTTCTGCTTTGGTGCTTCTTTTAGATGAGAAGAGTCACACTCTGGGCTGGACTTTCACGTAAAAAGGGCTGAGGACCCCAACTCCAATGCAGAGCTTGTACCTACCCCAGAGGTGACTATGCCTGCATATCCCTCCTCAGGCTCTGAGCTCTGGAGGTCCTCGTCCCAGTTTGGAGGCCTGTCTAAACTCCCCAGAAAAACCAAGAACTAGCTGTTTGTCTTCTTGTGTTTCACCACACCTGGGGCCCACCAAACCTGCTTTTCAGCCCAGTAATTCCTCTTCATGACCCTTTCACACTGAACAGTGCTGAACTGCCACCAGACACTCCAAATGCTGAGATGTCATAACCAGCCTTGTCTCACTTCCTGGGCAGGACCATTCCATCTGCCCAAAGAGGAAGACACATAAAAGTGAGAGGAAAAGGGGAGATCCAGCTGTGGTAATTCTGGGGTGCCTGCAAAAAAAAAACCTGAAACCAATGCAACTGGATTATTTAAGACATTCTTAACCAGTTTTTTGATTTCTGCTTTCCTTCCATTGCAGCTGGATGTGCCGGATCCCATCACATTTGACAGTGTGCAGAGCAAGGTCCACACTGTACCAGGAAATTTCTTTGCTGTCAATACATTGCAGACCCCCTTGGAGATTCCTGGGGTGCTTAACTCAGCCAAAGAGTGATATATTGAAGAATTCTACATTTTTAATTGCAGGTCAGCAGGAAAAAAAAAAAAATGCCTGGAGCCACCAAAGCTCTCAGTCACTTTGAAATGAAAAGTTTCCCCCTTTGCACAATCTCCCAAGTATGGCATGTGGCCTAATTCTATAATTACAAAATAGATCTGAATTGCTTCAAAGGAGCTGTTGTGTTCCAGCAGGTACATAACAAGTTTATAGTATCAGCTAAATGCACTGTTATATAAGGGTTCAGAATGACTTCTGAAACCAACAGACAGATCTTCTAGGTATCAAACATACACTGTTTTGTTTGGGGAAGTTTTTATTAATACCTCATTATGAAGGTAGCCTGTGCTTTCTCCATCCTTTCCAGAGAGGATATAAATGTTAACACTGTGCAGAAAGTGCTGGGCTTGATGCTGAGCTGGTGCACATCATCTCTACCGACCTCAGGGAGTCATTTTAGACACCAGCACAACCCAAATAACGCATGTAAGCCAATGGCTCAGAGCCCACCTTCACCAGAGCTGTGGGGACACCGTCAAATGGGAATTACAACGGTTTAAGCAGCTACTGCCAGCTGTTGTTCATCTTGTGTCATGCTGGTTTGAGCTCACGTGTTCAGCCTCACTGGTGGGAGTGATGTAGGGGCACACAGCTGAAGGGGACATCGGGTCTGTCACAGCAGCTCAGCCATGTCCAGTTGTGACTTTACACCCCTGACCCAAAAAATACATAAAAATAAAGGTGAGGTTTGTGGGGTTTGCCACAAAGAGCCTCTTGCTGTTAACCTCTCTCATGGGTGAGACTCTTAAGAGCTCTGGGTGTCACACTTACGAAAAAAACAGTTATTTATAAAGACCATCAGGGCCAGGGTCACTCAAGACATGAGCACCACTTCATCATGCAGCCTCAAGGACAGATGGCCAGAGTGGATCAAAATCATGCAGAAGGCCCTGGGAGGAGTCACAGTGCTTACTAGATGGGATGAGGGATAGCCTCCCAGTTTCCTGCCTGGCTATCCACATGTAGAATGTTCCCTGTCCAGCAGGTACCTGGGCATTACGTTCAAAGGAACTAGAATTCCTTCCCAAGCCTGAGCTCCTTTCCTCTCCTGTGATCTGGCCCACCCAATGCACATCCAACATCCAACCCCAGTAGACCCCATCTCTTAACACCTCACCGGGCACTTGCCTGCTACAGCTACTGCCTGTCCTGGCAGTAAAGGAAAATGTGATCAGGAATCTCCCCATCCACCTCCTCCAAGTTGCTGTGATGTGAAGCCAGCACGATGGGGGAGATCCTCTGACCCAGAGCACACATTTGCACTTTGTTATCAGCTATTCACCCTTCAGAGAGCAGCTGGGATTCCCCAGATGCAATGGGACATCCGTGAAGCTATAACTGTAAACTCAGCTCAGCCTGTCAGGAAGAGATTTCTAATTTTATCCAGGCCATTCATCCACCCTTAATTTGCAAAAAAAAAAAAAAAAAAAGCAAAAAGCTGTTGCGGGGTTATTATTAACTATTGGCTGAGACAGAATGAACTCCAGACTTGGCTGACTCCCTCTTTGGTAGAGAGCAAGTGCACAGACACATTGGTGGTTTGCTTCCCAAGCGTTTCTGCTCCTGAGTGAGGATGTCTGAAAGCCAAAGCAGAAGGAGAAGTTTTATTTCACAGGTGTAGCTGCATTGTCCAGGCTCCATCTCAGCCAACTGGGCTTGGAGACTTTGGCCAGCCTGCAGTGTTCAGCCTTGCTTCCCTCCCACACATTTATTAATGCCCTTGCCCTGCAAAAATGAGTGGGAAAAGTCCCCACTGGCCTCCCTCAGGCTCTGAGATCAGACCTCAGACACAGGGAGGAGTGGTTTTTCACCATCACCTTATGAGGTTCACGTGTCCCCACTCCCCTCTGAATGCTGAGAGTACGCTCAAACCAGGCCATCAAGCACACGAGGTAATCCTGGGCCTTGGTATGAGGCCAAGGAAGCAGTGTTTTAGTCTTCCCCAGCACTGCTTGCCAGGGCAGAGTTGTAAAATTCCCTAACCTGGACACCTGAAGCCAGTCAGGAGAGGATCTCCAGCCATACCCTCATATCCAGCTATGCCATTAGTCAGTCTGCCTGTGACGTGTTGGCAAGAGGTGATTAATGACAAGTGGCCAGCTATGAGAAGTCTTTTTCATAAAACAGCTAAAGTGAAAAATAATAGCAGAAAGAAAAGTCAAGAAATCCACATCCTTATTAGCTGGGCTGGTAGCCCAAGGATTCAAGAAAACCCAAATGATCTTAACCACAAAATATTGCAAAGGTTGTTACCTTTTCCCTAAAGTCTCCTAAAAAACCCCCAGTTATTCTTATGCCCGTTGTTGTAGGATCTGCCACGTGCTTCATACTTTTGAATTTCATGAGATAGAGGTTTCATCTAGATTAAGCTTTTAGAATATAATGAATATTCCAAGAGAGAGCCTACAATATAATATTTAAAATGCGCTGATACAAGGGCACAACAATTTATCTTGGAGAAATTATTGTGAAGTTCCCTTGATTTTATGTATTTTTGTAATTCAGGTTGCCCTCGGCTGATTATCACACTTTAGGTAATGTGCATCTATTTATTGTAAACACAAAACCCAATACAATTACAAGTTGTTCTTTCCATTCAGCTGCAAGAGTTTGTCTGTGATCAAATTATTTTGACAGCATTACCTTTCCCCAAATTCACCCCGGAAAAATGTTCTGTCTAACACAGCAGGTATCCCATTGCTCCACCTGCTCTTGCCTTCATCCACACAGCGCCCAGGAAATCCTCCACCACAGACATAAATCAGTTTGCATCCCACATCCCACATCCGAGAACCTCATCCCAGAACTTCCTACCAACCCCTGGCCATGTAAGAGGGGAGACAAAGCAGGTCCCGGAAAAACACAGCCTGGATATGTGAGCATGCAAAGCTGTGGGGCCTGGGGACTTCCATGGTAACTCTGTGTATAAACAGGACCAAACAGCTTGAAGTAGCTGCTTTTCCTGCAAGGCCGATGAACAAAGTATCTCTGTAGCTTGGCCAGCACAGCAAGCTCCAGCCAAATGTAAATAGCCCGCGGGGCTTTTTGGCACTTTGCACTCTATTTTGCATACAGCTGGTAATGTTTTAAAGGCCAGGCCCAGCCAAGGGTAATGCTTCCAAGAACAGGGCAGGAAACACTTTGTGTACAGAAAAGAATCCCAGGAGAAATCAGTGAAATCTTAAGGCCTTTTGTGTTTCTTTCTCCCTCCCCAAATCGATCAAATCATTTTTATGTTAAAAATTTCCAGAGCTCCAGGTAGATGCGGCCGTCTCGCTCCGTGCTCAAGGTGCTCGGTGGTGTCAGGAAAATTAATCTACCAACACCAGAGGTTTATGTCCAAAAAGGAGACAGAGGAGTCCCGTTACTTTATTCCAATAAAGGGAGAGGCCATGGGGCATTCCCCTGGGGTCTCTCAAATTTTTGGAGGATGCAGCCTCCTTTTTATCTTCATTTCCCCACCGTATTTTCCCTCTCTCTTTCCCCATTGGCTGAGGTACTTGAGAGGTACAGACTTCCCGGAACGCCTAATTTTTAAGATTCCGTTTTAATGTATATCCCCCTTTGCCCTTTTTTAATTCCTATGGAATTTATGGTTCTCCTCATTGTTTATTTGCAGACCTACAGTTTACTGGTAAAGACAAATCTCTCTTTCCATTCATCAATCTGTGGAATCCTTTATCTCTTAGTGCTAGTTTTTATGTACTAGCCAGCCTACAGTTTATTTGTAAAGACAAGTCCCTCATTCCTTTCAGTGGGAAAGGGAATATCTTGGCTCCTGCAGGCACATAAACACTTGCTGTGTGTAGGCAAGTCCTGCAGGGCACATCCATGGTGTCCTTCAGGGCAGAATTTCTGGAGCTGGCTGGCAGGAGTGCCAAGTGTGAGAGACAGCATCAGGGGAGGAGCGAGGCTGTACCAAAGCATCTGGTGACACTCCTTGTGTCTTCCACAGTAACACCACCAAGGAAATACCACAGTATTTCCAGTTATCTGGATATCACTCAGCATTTCGGTAAAAATTAGCGGAATCTAGGGCTTCGGATGGGTTGGTGTGATGGAGGGAGGCAGTCACTACTAAAATGCTACTAAACCCCTTCTTTCTAGGGGCTTATCCTTGCAGGTAGGATGGGATTTCCCTCTTGATAGAATGCTGAGGAACCGGGACTCCACTGTTTTGTTTGTCTTACCACCTTAATGCCCACTATGTAGGGCATGAAAAGGACAAATCTGGCTCTCCTGCAGCCTCTCCCCTGCTCCTGTGTGCAGAAGGCTGGGGAGGGGATGCAGATGGATTGGGCAGAGCAGAACCACACTGAGCATGCAAGGCTGAAACAGGCAGTCACGAGGATTAATATTGCAGCAGAAATTTTGTTATCATGTGTTTAAAATCATGGTGTACCAGCAGACACATTTTGCCCACCTGGTCCTCTCCTTTCAAGCTCATTGTGTGTGAACACATTTGTACTTCAGGACCATCATGTCCTAGAGGGAGACTCTCCTTCTGTTAGCTGTCCCAGTCACTTGATTATTCAGGGTTGAGAGATGAGTGCTGGCTGAGTTAGCAGCAGCCGTCAAAGCTGGCAGCAAAAGGGAATATATGTCAATAACTCAGAAAAGGGAAGCAGAGACAACTTGGAGAGGAGTCACTGCTACACCCCCATGAAGTGAAATCAAAAGCCCTGTTTATCATAGTTTAGTGACCTTTACTTTGCATCTTACAGATGTCTGTCCTTCCACAGGTAATTCGTATGTGCAAAGCCAAATCGCTGCCCTGCAGACACGGCTGCAGCACAATGGAAGGGTCACGCTGCAGAGGGACCCCGGGGGACAGGTGGGGGGCTGTGTGCTGCTGTCAGATGGCACAAAGGGCTGTGCTTTCATGTCTTTGTGCTGTGACTGCACATGGTGGGCAGCCAGGGGACAGAGAAATGGGGAGGAAACCGAGTTGGGATCCATAATGAAAACCATGCATTTGACCCCTCTGGCTGGGGACGCAGCATAAATCTCATAGTAGACTTTAAGATGACAGAATCGTGTCCTCTCCCCTCAGTGCTTAGTCCCTTTTCCTCTGACTGGATTTGACACGTGGGAATTGGACATTATGTGGGATGCAGAAACTCTGGTAGTGCCAGATTTCAAGGAACCAAACTGTCTTTGGTCACAGGGACATGATGGTACACAAACATTCGCAAACCTCTTCTTTCCAGAGCAGGTACCCATGGACTGCACCAGGGTTCAAGACCTCAGCAGGCTGCTGAGCAGGTCCTATCCCAAAATGCTGAGACAGATTTGGCTCAGTGCCAGCAAGGGCCTGCAGAGCCACTTGGCTTGAACCTATAGGAAGCCAACACAAAGCTCAGCTGTCGCTCACTCATGCCAGAAGATCTTTTGCCTGGATGTCTCCAGGGAGCTCCAGTGCTGCCAGGGGTGAGCAGCAATATCAGAATTCATCCCTTTGCTGGTCTAAGGGAATGGATGTGGGATGGCCTTGCAAGACAAGCAAGCACAAACAGCTAAAAAAACAAGATAAATATGGGACATAAATATGTGATGGTATAGGAGGTGGTACCATAAACTTATTTTATTGCAACTTGTCTGCAAAGGCCAACATAAGTCACTCCCTTTGCCTCGCTCTGTCATTCATGAATAATGAGATGGCCCAAACACACGCCAAGAAAAACCTCCTCACACCCCGCACCTGGGTAAGGAAATAAAGGAATGGAGATTCTTAATAATGATCAGTGCCATGCTCTCCATATCCTGCATACCTGATGTGGTTTATGCTGATTACCAATACACTCTGGTCATTCATGTTAGCTCCTACCCAGCTGCCCTCTGACTTGGCTCCTATCTCAGGAGATCTTCAGGGGTGATACGAGTACAGCAGAGCCCAGATTCTGCAGGCAGAAGGTCACAGTGTCTCATAAACAGCCCCCAGCCAGTGCAGCCCATACTGTGGGCTGAGCACGTTTGTGCAAAGTGAGCCAGCACAGTGACAATACCTGTCCTGGGGCTGAATTAACCCATCCTGCCTCTCTGCGGGGCTTTTGGCTTGTTTTAGCTCACCACAAGCCATACAGGAGCATTTGCAGAGCCAGGCTGTGCCCAGAGGTGCTGGCAAGGGCTTGACCTGTGCCTCCAGCAGGAGCAGGGAACCTGCCTCGTGGTTTTAGAGAATTGCAAACACTATGCTAGTCATACTGGCAGATGAGAAATTAATATTTAGTACCCTTTAGCTGAAAATCATCTTCTTCCTACCTGGCCCAGAGGACTGTGAATACAGGGGGTGTTGTCCTCCCTCTCTGCCCTAGCCAGCCACATCCCCACAGCCTGCTCCAGTCTCTGCATAAGCCAGTGTCCACTAGGAAATGTGACAGGCATGTGTGGGATCGACTGTGCCAGAGCCAGAGGGGACAGAGGTGGATGAGGTTCGCGGATATGCAAAGCCACAGAGAGGTTCCTGGTGCCTGTGGTGGGGATGCATTCCCCAGCCCATCGCTCTGGCACATGGATGTGTGGGCATGCCAGAGCCCACATCCACACAGCCTCTGACTCCCAAGGGGAAAGCGCTTCAGAAATGGAACATCTCTGCCCCGTGCTCGCAGCCCCAGCCTCGACAAGCAGGAGGAGGAGTCAGAGCCAGAGTTACTCACCCTCTAAAAAAGGGCAAAGCAAGAACAAGACAGTGAAACAGAGAACAGGGGTCAGCAAAGAGAGCAGAGCCTTTTTCCAGAGCCCACAAGGGAAAATTGCTGTAACACCATGGACAGGACATCGATGTGCAGGAGGTGCCTGCTGGTTGAGGCACAGGCAGAGAGCTGATCCCCAGCACTAATCCTCTTTCTTCCTGTTACAGTCCAGGACTTCTGAGCCACCATGGTCCCAGGGGCAAAGGAAAGCAGACGATTCTTGCTGCCTTCCCGCAAATGGGTGACAGCAGCATTTCCCCAGCTTGCTCGGGCTGTATCACCTGCTCCATCTGGGCTGAGAGCTGGAAGCTGTAA
The DNA here is from genome assembly GCA_013398955.1 of Callaeas wilsoni. Classification (NCBI taxonomy): domain Eukaryota; kingdom Metazoa; phylum Chordata; class Aves; order Passeriformes; family Callaeidae; genus Callaeas; species Callaeas wilsoni. The sequence goes on from VWPU01000620.1 coordinate 243,093, forward strand.
ATCAAGGTGTCCAGAGGAGGTTGTAAGGGGATAAAGCATCCTCAGTAAAATTTCTCTGACAAGTAGTCACAGCTGAGATATCACTTGATGAATGGCAGCAGAATTCCCAGTGCAAGGTGATGGATTCTCTGTGGCTGTGAGCAGACGGAGCTCTGGTGAGGCTGACAGGGCTTCAGGACATCTGTCACTCGAGCAGGTACGTGTGAGAACGTACCCAGGCACACACCCCTGGGACATCCCCCTACCCCCCTCAGCAGGAGCAGCACAGGTAGCTTTTCTCTTCCAGCCACCTCCAGCTAGGGAGAGCTGACTTTGTCACTAAGCCATCAAACATAGAAGCATTAGTATTGCTCCTATCTGGAGTACTTTTCTCTGCTCCACTTCATGGTCCATGTAGATAAAAAAGAAATAGGTAATTGCCTCACCTACCAAGGGTGGTTTCTCCAGAGCAGAGCCTACAAGCAGTGACAATCAAAATGGGCACCTCAGAATGGTTTGATCTCTTTAGATTGGTTTATAACAGATTGAAAAAGTGTTAAAAAGTGGAGATACATGGACCATGATGCCTACACCAGGTGCCAGGACATGGGGCTCACACTTTATCAGATTATGTCCCTAGAACTGGGGCCAACACCTCAACTGAGCTCTGCTATGATGGGAAGGTTCCCCAGGGTGAGTTCAAGAGATAGAGGAGAAAGTTCATGTCCTGATTAAAACCAAGAACCCCAAGGGTTATTTTCAGGATGGTGGGAATATCCTTGGTCTCATGGAACAATCTCCAGCCAAATTGGGATGTACAGTCACCCTGCAATAAATTCTCATCCCCGTTTATGACATGTTTATAAATGTTATAGCAGGAACTGTAACAGAAAATAGTCCCAGATACGGCTTGGGAAAAAATAATCAGGCTTCCCATTTCTCTTTGCTTTCCTGGAGATACCAGGAATTTCAAAAGATGTGGTACATCTCTGAGATATTCTGATACTCTGCGTGCTGAGCAAGAGCCCTAAGAATTATTAGGGCTGTAAAGAAGTGAGGTTGTCACAGGCATCTTCCCAGAACTAAAGAATTGCATTTCAACTTCAAAACCACTTATAGTATCTCAAAAATAAAATACAGGTGCCTAAATTCACTCAGCTGGAGCACATATTGGATGGAGTTGACTTTGTTTGCTTTCTACCTTCAAATTTTTTCACTGCCAGCTTCATGTGGCTCAGTGTCCCGACTCTTAATCTTCCATCTGGAGTCACGTAGCTGGCACTGCCTGGACAGAGAGGTCCCACTCAGAGCCTGCTCTCACCTAAAAAACAGTGTCATGGCCCTGATCTACTCATGACACCAATATGCCCACATTGCTCTTATCAGACTCAACACAGAATTGTCTCATACATTGGGGAAGACAATTTCTGACAGGTGAGGCACATTTTTCAGCTCAAGACATATGCTTGATGGAAGAGGAATTTAGGCAAAAACACTTGCTTCTCACTAAAAAAGAAGTATGTTTAAACCTCATTTATTCCTGGGAAAGATCCAGTGTAATTTTTGTGACTGGCTGTGGGTGATGCATAACTCAAGCATGTTGGAAAACCAGTCTGGTTTGCACCAAGGGACAAAAATGTACATTACAACCCAGGGCTTTCCACCCATATCTCCCTTTCTGCCAGGCCCAGCCACAGAAGCTTGTTCAGCTGAGAAGGGGAGTGATAGAGCAGCTTTGATGAGTGTCTGGCATCCAGTCAGGGCCAACACACTGCAGCATGCTCTGGTGATGCTCCAGATACAACCTGCACTTGGCAAAAGTCTATAATAAACACCACTGCAAGACAATCCCTCTCATTTCAGGGAGACTCTTCTCAATGAAAGTAAAAAAAAATTAAAATCCAGAGATGAAGGAAAAAATACAAGGACTAAGATGACACTTGGATCAGGTCCTATTTTAGGTTCTATTAGCTGGAGCAGAGATCTAGGCTGTGTTGTGGGATGTCCAGACCCCCAGGTGAGGGAATTTCTGAAGAGCCTGGAAGTCACTGTTTGAGTGCCATGAGCTGCTAAGCAGCATCTGGGAGCTACAAAAAGCTACCAAGCCTCCTAAACTCTCTTCTTTCTTCCTTTTCTGGATGATGAGAAACTTTTTGGAGGACTGAACTGACCATGTACTTCCCTCCCTTTTCCTTCCACTCTCACTGTGTCCTTCCCTGAGTTTGGTACCAATCTGCAGTGACAGCACATCATTTAACTGAGGGGAAAGGTGCCATTTCCTTAGCACTGGGACCTTCTGAGGTTTGATAGAGATGACAAATTTCATCAGGATGAATATCTGGGCTTTCTTGTGCATGACCCTAGAACAGGGAGCACAAGAAACTCACATCCTTGGCAGAGGGGAAATCAAGGTGGTATTGTCAGCTGGCACCAGGCCCCCAAAGAGTCCCCACTGGTGTGACAACCATCTCCTTGGTGACCACCAGAGTCTGCTGAGAGAGCTGAGATGTATGAACATCTAAAACAGGGGTCAGCTGAGGCACTCAGGAGGATCTCAGCTGTGCTTCCTAGCAGGTGATCCTCAATAATTACATCCTTCTGACAGATATTGAGTTGGACCTGTAATCCAAAATCTGTCGCTGCTAAAGTAACTGCTACACGGGAAAAAAAGGTCATGTGGCTGTTACCCTTTAGCACTTTGGCTTTATCTTCACAGTAACTTGCCTTCCTGCTAATATGGATTAGATTAACTCTGACAAGGAACATGATGGAACCTAACCATGTCAGACAGCTGGAGAGCTGCTCTGATGATGTTTAAACCAACCAGTACTTTTTGGGGAGGTTGGTTTTGGTTTAGTATAGAGGACAGGGCCAACCCAAGACAATGGGAATAAGGAGGACCTGAGAGTTTCCAGGCATCTTTGCCTATATCTTTATTTTTCCCATGAATTTACATGCCCTTAAAATCTGCAGCCAAAGTGGAAAATTTCTAGAAATGCCTCTTACCTTTTAAGACCCTCTATCTCCAGGGTCACATCATCAACTGGAGTACCTGGAGCTACACTGAGAAACTCTACGATGACAGTGAGAAAGCACTGGAGCAGGTTGCCCAGAGAAGCTGTGGCTGCCACATTCCTGGAAGTGTCCATGGCCTGGTTGGATGGGGCTTGGAGTAACCTGGGATAGTGGAAGGTGTCCCTGCCATGGCAAGATGTTGGAATTAGATGATCTTAGAAGTCCCTTCCAACCCAAACCATTCTGTGATTCTGTGATTCCATTGCAGATGCAGCTTGGAGTCTTTGCAATGGCAGAAAATGGTGTGGAGCATTGAAGTCGGGAAGACTGGATACCAAAGAGGGAGACCAGTTATTCCTGTGGGGCATTAAAAGAGGCCTGGGCTCTTTGATGGGATCTGTCTATCTCACATTTGGTCAAAACAGCGCATGAATTTAAGCAGTTGCTGTTTTCAGAAGGGGTGACAGCAGTAACCAGCCTTACAGACGCAGCTGCCACTTCCCAGCTGGCGGAAGAGGTTATCACAGATAGTCATCTTTGAGAGTCCAGGGATTTGCCTGAACTGACATCTGAAAATCCTTCAGTGCTTTCCTTGGACTTGAGCCACTACAGGCAAGACCCAGGTTGGCACTGCTGCACTGCATTTTGTATCGTTTTGATGTCTGGCTACAGTCTGCTTTGAATGAGTGTCCATGAAAGATGCAGCCTTGATCATAAGTTGGAGTCATTTAGGTGTTGCCCAGGGGAAGGAGGATTAGGACTGGCCTTGGAAGTGCTACTTTTTTATCCCTCTTACTCTTCCTGTGCCAGGTGGCCTTGGTAAACTCACCCAACACTTCTTCTGCCACATCTCATTCACAAGAGGAAGATTGCTCTACTCCATCTTTCCAAGACTTGTCTTTTTTCAGTGTTAGGCTTTATTACTGATGATATTTTTCCTGTTTTCAGGTAAAATACTAAAAGGTTACATCTTGGAGGGGAAAAGTGTGAGTACCCTCTTCTCCTTGGGTTTATAACCTCTTGCATACTCAAGGATTGGTGTAATTTAAATAAAAAAGGGGGTTGGAGGAGAATTCCAGCCTAATTACACATTACAATGGTGTTGTGCTGCTTCTGGGAGACCAGCCAGGCATCTGGAAAGAGGTTCAGCTCCCAGCAGGGGTGAACTGACAGGACAAAAGAGAGGAGGCTGGAGAGTAATCGGGACACAAAATACAACCAAAGGAGGGTGGCCCAGCTTCAGCCAGGAGCAGTCAATATTGCCCACACCAGGCAGCATGGACGTGGCAGGCACATGCCCAGCCTCTGAGGTAAATCTGGGTCACGGTGGTTTGAATTCAGGTGCCCTGTGCTGCCCCTTCACCTTGCTGAAAACCTGGCACCAGGAGCACACTCGACTCACAGCTGAGCCTCTCACTTGCCATGGGACACCTTGGGGGCTGTTTCAGTCATCCCAACACGGAGCCTAAGAGTGCGGCTCCATTTGGAACACCTTGGCGGCGGTTTCAGTCATCCCAACACTGAGCCTAAGAGCTCTGGTCCCTTTGGAACACCTTGGAGGCGGTCTCAGTCATCCCAACACTGAGCCTAAGAGCGCTGCTCCCTTTGGAACACCTTGGCGGCGGTTTCAGTCATCCCACCACTGAGCCTAAGAGCTCTGGTCCCTTTGGAACACCTTGGCGGCGGTTTCAGTCATCCCACCACTGAGCCTAAGAGCTCTGGTCCCTTTGGAACACCTTGGAGACTGTTTCAGTCATCCTAAGAGATCTGCTCCCTTTGGAACACTTCAGGGGTTGTTTCAAACAGTCATCCCAGCATAGTGCCAAAGAGTTTTGCCCCCTCTGGAACACCTTGGAGGACCTTTCGAAGTACCATCCTAACACAGTGCCCAAGACCTCTGGTTCCTCTCTCGTCAACGCAGCAGTTCTGCACGTTCTGTCAGAACCTCACCCACTTACAAGATGCTGTTAAAATTATCTCCCAGCTTATCCCTCTTGCACAAATTTCCAGGGCAGAGCTAGGACTACAGGATCACCTTCCCCACACTTCCCCTACACGCACGAGGTTTCCCTGGCCGAGAGCAGCCGCTGAGGATGGTTGGTAGACACTGAACTCGTGTCCCTCGCAAACAAGAGTTGGCCTGGACTTTCTGGGCATACAAAGCACAGAAGAAGGTGCCCTGGCAGCTGCGTTTGAAAGCTCTGCTTAAGTGACTGTGGAAGGCCAGATGGACTCCAGCCCTGAAGACTCGAGTGCCCTATTTAGTGGGGATGCAGTGAGTTTTTGTGTGCAGGCTGTCTCTGTATTCTCCAGCCGTGGTTTGGAGGACTCCATCCAGGCTGCATCTCCAGATCCATTCAGCCCAGCCAACAGACTGCAGGAACAAGTCTGGGGAGCTGAACAGCGAGGAGCCAACCCCTTTCACCAGCCCTTCAGATGGTAACAATCCTTTCCAGCCCACAAGCCCGTGAGCAGAAGAGGGGAAAGACTCCAGATTTCATTCTTAATCCTGAAAGTTATTCATACTACCCCCATTCCCCAGCATTAGGAAGGACAACGTCCCCTTATATGGTGACAAAGAAGTGGGGAATATCTGCAGTACATTCTCATATCTGTGCTCAGCTGAGCCTGGCAGCGCGTCCTTGGGAATGCAGAGGTCGGAACCGCCAAGAGCTGCGGAGCAAAATGCCTCCACCCTGCTGTGAAAAGGGGGATGAACAGATACGGGTGGAAACACTGCAAAATGGGTCACGTTAAGCAACGCTGCTCCATGGGTCTGTGGTATCTGATCTGGGATGTTTTCCCCTGCAAGTCTGGAGCCCAGTGGGAAAAGGCAACTTGCAAATGTGAAAACAACAATAAGAAAACGCTGTGCAGGGCCAACTCCTTGAGAAGTCATCAAAATGGGGCATGTAGATCCCCAAAGGACCCAGAAGGAAACTGGTCCTTACTAAAACAAATAGGTGCAGGTTCCCCTAATGAAATCCTTCAGCATCTTCTTGTCTGATAGGAAGGTCAAGATTTGAAATTGTGGAGGCTTAGGAGGAAGAAGGAGGGTTCAGACAAGGTCTCCAGGGAAAAATGGATAAGACCATTGGGGACATCCTTCCAACAGATAGCATTAGGGATATAAAGAGGGAGACGTTGCCACATTTCTCTGCTGATGGTGAATTTTAGAGTTTTAAATACCAACACCTCATGCACAAGACACATCTGAAGGGTTGCCCAGGCAGTTTTTGCCTAACTATTGACAAAGCTCTTCACCACATTGTTTTCTCACACCCAGATGTCCAACCTTCTTTCAGAAAGAATCAGCTATTCAGTAGATGGGTTTAGGTTTTGCAGGACCCTTGTATGCACATGAAAGAGACCTAAGTACATTTTTAAGTGCAGTCCATGAGTTTGAGAGCCCTCTGGGCTAATAAAAAGTCAGCCCGTAGTCCTGAACACATGGCACGCATGGCATCCATAAAGTGAAACCAGAGCAGTGTGGCCACATCCAAACTGGACTCGAGCACTGCCTGGGGTCACTCTGTCCCAGGCCAGAGCAGTGCCAGCTGTGTGCTGCTGATGGAAATGAGCCTGGCTGTGACCTGCTGGTCTCAAGAAAGGGTCCTTCCAGGACATCATATCCTGCTCTGCCCTCCTACTACCTTGGCCTTGGCTCTGCAGCCAAAATCCCTCAAGGTAATGGGGCAGAGAGGAGGCCTTTTGGCACCAGGGCAGCAAGGTGGGCTCAAAGACACCTGGGTTTTCCTTCCTGCCTCCCACATCCAGTCCTGCCAGATGATGTTCTAGGCCCAAGGACCAGGATGAGATCAGAGGTTACCAAGGTTTGTCTGGGGCTGAGGGTTGCAGAGGAGGAGACAGACACAACCTCATTTTGACTACCTCAGATTTCTTTCTTCTGATGAACATTTGATTCGTCCTGGGTCAGCAGAGAGGAATGTTCTGTTTAGGTCACTTGTAGTTGGCTGAAAGGGACGTACACAGTTTCAGAACCCAGCAATGCTGCTCACAGGCCACCTCACCACCGCTCCCCCAAGGATCTATGGATGCTCTGGAAATCAGAGCCTTTCTGTGTCAAGCTCCATATCTGAAAAACTAAACAGAGGCACTCTGATTTTCAAAGGTGCCAAGCACTTTTAGTTTCTTTTTCTCCTAATGGCCTTTGTTGCTTTTTTAAAAGTAGAACACTTGAAAAAACCCTTTAACATGTAACTAGTGTTTGGGGAACATCCTGTTCCAGAACACAGCTTTACACATCAGAAAATGGTCTGATTTGCAGGAAAGACCTTTCCTGCCATAGAGCAGTTTTTGAAAGACAGGCATCTTAAAAGTATCTGGATTCAATAGTCTTAAAAAACAACTGATACCAGGCAGTAACCCATCCAATGTCACCCAGCACAAAAGCCCACCACCTTCACATCCTGGAGATTATGCAGCCCCAGGAAAACCTAAAGCCCTACTGTTGTGATGAAAATATCCCAGCACTCTGATTTTCTCCTGCAGGTTATATGAGATGTGTCTGGCAGCACGCTCCGTGCCTTCTCCAGCTCAGCCCTGCTCTGGCTGTAAACACTTTGTCCCTTTCTGCCAGCTGCGTACCAAAAACTTCCCTGCCAAACACCTGGAGGGAAAACTGCTTTCTCTGTGTTAGGACAGAGGTGATAGTACAAGGATGTAGAGGAAAAGCTGGGTGCTGGCTAATTAGGCTTTATTTACAAGCAGGTAATTAGGTGTAGCTGTAGTAGTCATAGCTGAGGGATGTGTTCCTATGGCATGGATGTCCCTTAATTCTGGGGTTCTCTAGGAACAGCCTTGAAGGATGATGGAGGAGGAAAAGCAGATTCCAACACAGGAGATTACCTCCGGGTCTCAGGAGTGAGCCAGCAAAGGAGGAGGATTCTGACACCGCTCATATGCAATCACTGCTGTACAGCCTGGACTTTCAGGCTGTTGTCCAGGCTCCAGGTATAGAGATCTTGGATACAGCAGTGAATATAAAGTACCTTTCACTGCCAGTGCCATGATGTGTGTGTGCACTGCAGGTCAGCCTGGGGGTCAGGGGTCCTGTGTTCTCCATCTCCAGAGCATGGCTGGGATACAGCCACCAGCAGGTAAAACCTTCGCAGGCAAAGAACGCTAGGGAGGAAATAGCCTGGATTAAATGGATTCAGACAGGTTCCCCAACCTCTGGCACTTTTCTTACCTGTTCTGCCTCCTCCTTGGTGGGGGTGTGTCAGATGTGTCAGATGTGTGATGTGCTCACTGCACACCTTCTGCTGCCGCACCCAGTGGGGCAGTTGTACAAAATCCATTCCCTCCCCCTTCAAAGGCTCCCAGCTCTTGTTTTTAAACCAAATTGCCCCTGGATCCGTCAGTTCTGTTACAGTCAGAGAGGATCCCAGCAATGATGCCTTGACATGTCTGTGTTTCTCACAGTGGATAATCAAAACCAATGACATATCTCAGTGCAAAGATCCTCTGAGACATCCTCTGAAAATCCACCTGATCCTGAAGTGGAACAATCCCTGTTTCATACACATAAATATAATTTAATTTGCTCTGTCTGAGGCTCTGGGAATGCGGCAAGGATGAAGCTCCCCTCAGCCGAGTGCCTTGCAAACACACATAGAGACAAGTTCCCTGCTCCAAGGACCTTCACCCAACCTTACACAGCTGATGGGGTGAAGGAAATCCTGCTAAAGAAATGCTCCCAAAAAATGAGGTGGAAGCGCCCTCTTGTGTCCTCGGAGGAGGCCGTGTGGGATCGTTACCCAAAAATAGGTGGGTGCACGCTCTCTGCAGATCGTTTTGCAGAAGTAGGAAACACCTTCGCTACCTAAAGGACAGAAGGTGGAGGACAGGGAGTTTCTCTCAGTGCTCACCAAAGCTCCATCTCTTACTGTAAACGCAGTGGAAAAGACCGTGCAGAGGTAGAATGGAAATGGGTTCTATCACAGCATCAAGAGACCCAGCACGAAGCCCAACACACGCAGGCAGAGAATTGTGGGCAAGAAAATGCCAAATGGGGGACAGCAGTGAGGGGATTCGGGAAAATAAACTGCACGGAAAGTTAAAATAAACTACAACTAGGTTTTCAGAGTATTTTTGCCTTCTAAATCCTTTCCAGAGTGGGATGCAGCTGGGAGGCTGGCTTAGGGCATCTGCCAAGGAAGTTTTTACGACCTGAACAAACTAAGCTGCTCTTGTACCTCCCACTCCCCATTCTCTGCTTGGCATCTTACTCCTTCAAGTACAGGGACAGCAGGGAATTGTGTAACACTGATGGCCTCCATCCATGGAAACAGCCTCTGACCAAGGCTCTGCCTTGTCCCTGGACACCTTTGCATGCAGGACCCTTGAGCATCATTAGAGGAGCCATGTCTTGGGCTCTGTCCCCTGTGCTCATTCAGCTGAGATGCATCAGGGAGAGCAGGTGGATGCAGGTCTCCATGCGAAGGCAGAAGCAAACTCTGGGCAGGTGGTTCAGGACAACCACCATGGTAAAAAAATCTATTTGGAAAAGGCCTATCTGGAAACAACACTTTGACAGCCCCCCCAAAACCTACCATTTTCAATCATCTGCCTTCTTTGGGCAGACAAACTTCCCAAATGCACTTTGGGGTACCCTTGGCTATTTTATAAAAGACCCACTGAAGTCAGGGGAGCAGTCCTTTGAGTTGAAAAAACTGCAACAACACAATATTGATTATGGAAAATGTGCAAAACTCATGACAAACACCCTATTTACAGTATTTGCTTCTGCAGGCGTGAAGATGAGACAGAGAACAGGGCTGTAAACAGAGAAACAAAGCTCAGAAATGCAAAGAGGTCACAAGAAAGGAGAGGGGAGAAAGCAGCAGGGGTTTGATGGTTTGCACCTGGGGGTTTACCCACAGCATCTGTCCGTAGGTGACCCTGAGTTTGCAGTGCCGACAGCAGAAGTCTCTGGTTGAGCAGAAAGCAGCGTCTCCAAACGCAGCTCCCTCTTGCCGTGTGTGCTCCGGGCTCACGGGCTCTCTCCATCAACGGCCCACAGATCCCAGAGGGTTTTGTCCTGTCAGAGGCAGGACAAGCTCCGAGGGCACACGCCTGCAGCCACACTCCTCCATGTGTCCCCACGTGGCTGCAGACAGACGCCCTCTCTCCTGGTGGGGACATCCCCGGGGCTCCGTGGGTTTGGCAGCTGTGGGATCCACGAAGGCAGCCCCCGAATCCCTAAATGCCCCATTTGCTGTGGCTAGAGAGAACTTTCTGTATTCTGAGGAAATGGTGGCACCACGGGCTGGGTGGTTTCAGGCTTCACAAATCTATTTACAGAAAAAGGAAGAGCTGGAAGCAATCTCTCAGTTTTACCTTTTCTGCCTTCCAGAGACTCGCAGAAGCACGCCACTGTTAATAATAACAATAATAATAATGCTGAATAAATCTCACTCAGAGCCTACTTTGGTATGCAAATGCTTCCTCCTTATTTGCATCTTGCCAAAGATGCATGCAGATATGAAACCAGATCTATTCCTTAACAGTTGCATAAGGTTGGCATGTGAAGACCTTCAAGATAATTACATGGGATTCGGGGATGCAGCTCCTCAGTGAGGACTTGCAGGCATTTAAGTGAAATAAAACCAATACCCAGCCAGTTCATCTATAGTCTGCAAGCCCTTGCAGCCCACTGCAAAAAAAAACCCCATCTGCACCTTTCAACCTTACAGTTCCATTTGATGTCTGATGTTGAAGGTCACACTAGGCTCGATGGAAGAAAAAAAAAAAAGCTGTTTTTTAGGCTAACATAAGCAGTTTGGAGTCCTGGCACATGGAAGACTGATGCAATTCCACCCCATTCCCCACCCCCTGGCCCAAACCCCTTTTCCTGCTCCTAACCGCGCACCAGGAGGGAAATGAGCCCGAGGACCAAGAGGAGGGAGGCAGTGACAGCTGCCAAGTGCTCCGGCGAGCTGGAGAGAAGCCGAGGACGGAGCAGGGCTGGGCGAGCCGGGCCCTGGGGAGGTGCCCCAGCACCTCCCAGCATCCCTGGATCCTGATGCAGCCGTTGCGCTCCAGATGCGCTCAGGGCCGGGCCCCAGCTGAGAGCAATGGAGCAACACACATTTTCCTCCTCGTGAGACAAGGAAGCCGGGTTTGCTGCTGGGGTTTCAGCAGCAGTGCAGTGATGCAGGACTTCAGCTGCTCCTTGGCTCCTCGCCCACTCTGCTGAGCCTGGAGTGGGGAGCATCTCCCTCTCACCCAGATGCACCCTCGCTCACGTTCCCCAGGCAGATCTTAACAGATTTCTCACCTCTTTGCTGCAAGGCTCATGGTCAGGGCTGGCAGGCAGCAGCCGTTCAGCCAGATCCCCCTGAGCTGCTCCCTTTCCTCTGAGTCTACATTTTCAGGTACAAGACTTTGTGCTGCCAAGAGTTTATAGTGCAGGCACTGGAGGGGAAAAAAAAAAAAAAACCAAAACAAAACACCACAAAAAACCCCTACACACACTCGTGGTCACCAAACCTTTCAAACAACCCAAAAATACACTGCAAACTGTGCACAAGAGCTTGTTTACCAGGGATGCTGAGAGGCTGCTGTTGCCTTTCCCCTTCCTTTAGCATCAATCAGGGCAGTGTGTATGCTCCAGGCCCTTAAAGGAAACAGGGATAAGCCTTATATTGTGGCTTTTGCCCCATATTTGTCCAAAGAGTACAAAAGCACAGGGTATGCACTCTGTGCAGTCTGCAGACACACACAACACAGCCCCCATGGTGTCTTAGAGGCAGCCAGGAAATATTTCCTCCTCACAAGAAATGTATTTTTGCTGGTTTTAATTTTCAGAGCTTCCCAGGGGGGAAATAAAAAAAGATACTTTTCAATGAGAAACTGAAGCCTGAACAATCTGCGGTTTTGCGTTTTGCTGGGTGGAAAGAGGGTGGAAGGAACATCCACCACTGAACACTTTCATAAAACCATCACAGGCAATCACCCCTTTTCATGGAGAAAAGCCTGTGAAATAAAAACATGATCAGCCCTAAGGGACACTGCAGCCTCATACAGTCAGAATATGATGGTTTATACACTAAAGATTGAAAACATGAGGTTTTCCCTTGAGAAAAAGCACTGCCTGGGATGAGCAGAGCACTCAGCATAAGGAGTCACCCAGCTTTTAGCTGCGTGGGCTTATTGTATTCAGAATTAAAGGTAGGTGTACTTCTTCCTTTATTTCCTTCTTTTCTTCCTTACTTCCAGAGAAACAGGCAGTTTCCTTGCTGTGATAAATGAGTGAAGACTTAGGGGATGTGACCTACACCCATGGAAAGGTATGGGAGAAATCAAGGGGATTTGGGGAACGATCATTTGGCGTTGAAAGCAGCTCAGGAACATCTGGGGCATTGGTCCATAGGCACGGTTGCAGCAGTGCATCTGCTGCGTGGGGGAAAACAGATGTTCCCCTCCCAGCCACCAGCGTGGGGGACCCATGGTCAGTCACTGGATCCAGGAGGGGTGACTTCAGCTCAAGATCCCCCAGATGGAGACAGCCATGGGGATGGGCACAGAATCCCCCCGGGAGCAGGGCAAAGCAGGGTTTAAGCAGCAGAATTGTGAGGAGATCAGTCATGTTCTAAGAAGGGGAGCTCACACCCCTGGGATTAAGTTGCACCACAAGAGGCTGTGAGCATTGAGAGGAGCCCATCGAGGTGCAGCATCTGGCCGTGGTGGAGATCACTGACCTACAGCTTCCTAGGAAGAGCAGTAGAGAGGTGGGGGTTGGTCTCTTCTCCCCGGTAACAGGGATAGGATGAGAGGAAATGGCCTCAAATTACACTAGGGGAGGTTGTGGTTGGAGAAATTTCTTCACCAAAAGGATTATCAGGCACTGAAAGAGGCTGCGCTGGGAAGTGGTGGGGTCACCATCCCGGGAGGGATTGAAAAGGTGTGTAGATGTGGCACCTGGGGACATGTTTTAGTGGTGGAGCTGGCAGTTCAATGACTGGATTTAATGCTCTTGAAGGTCTTTCCAACCTAAATGATTCTCTAATTTTCTTTCATGCAGAGGGACATGCTCTGCTGTGGCAAGGAGAGACATCCTCAGTTATTGCTCGAGGTCAGCTTTGGTCCTCAGGGAGGCGGCGGCTGTCTGAGAGCAACCACAAACCACCAAACGCCAAAAACCATCAAACACCACACAGACCTGCTGCTGTCCCTCAGCTTGGTCCTGTGCACCACGAGACAGTCAAATTTGGGCAGCACTTCAGGGTGGTTTCTACCCACAAACCCTGTCGGGTCCCACAGGCTGTGCAAGTGCTGTTCTCAAGATCAGAGAACCAAAATCAGAGTCCTAAAACTCTAAGCAAAGGCCACCAGAAGCCTTCTCTTGTTTTTGGTGTATTGGGACCAGTGTTTCATTTCTTACAGTCCAGAATGAACTCCATCTTCACACACCCTGTGGTGGTGGGTGGATCTGTGGTAACACTGATGTCCTGAGAGCCACACCTTGGCTCCACTGAAGTCCAAGATTTTCTGCAGTTCACTTGCTGAGGCCAAAGAGGAGCTGGAGTTGGCCTGGGATGTCCCCATTCCCTGAGTCCTACATCCTTGGCCATCTCTGCAACTCAATCACCACCTGAACTTGAGAGCATGGCGTCCAAAAACTTCAAAATTTGTGTCTTTTCATTTCCTCGGGGAAGCCAGGAGCTTCTTGAAGTGGCAATTGACACCACAAAACCCAGCAGCTACAGAGTTCCTCCCCAAAAATTCAAGCTTTCCACCCTGCGTGGAAAAAAATCAGAAGAAAAACCTGGCAGTCAGGGAGAATTCAAAGGGAATATTCATTCATGACGGCTCTTGCAGCAGTTTTCCTGTGCTTCCCACAGACCAGGCATTTGTGTTCTTACATGTTGGGGTGAAACTGAAGCCCCACAGTCCCAGGGGGCAGGGATGAACGTACGTGGGGCCCCTCCACAGCACGTGCCAGGGCTGTGGCAGCTCATTAAAATGGACCAAAAAATGTGCCAGCTACAAATGCAAAGACAGGTCTTTTCAAATAAGCCCCATTAGTTCCACATGTGCATTTGATAGATAATTTTTTTTTTTTTTTTTGTTACGTAACATGAAACCAATAATTATGGAAATGACTGTGAGGATCCAGATAGTCTCCACAAGAAAAAGGCAGAGAGCGGGAGAGCGAACAATGCCAGAGACTTTGCAGGGATTTTTCCTCCCCTAATGCACCCATCCTTAGCAAACTGCTCGTGCAGAGCCCTACCCAGCAGACCAAAGGAAAGGAATTGGCTCTGGGAGCTTCATCTCCCTGGAGCTGCACAGGGCCTTCAGCTGCAGGATTAAAAGCTGGCTGTGCAGTCACATACCCAGCCCTGAGGCCACACAGGCAAATGGCTCTCCTCACCCCCAAAAAATGTGGAGAATGTGCTGGAAAGAGTGCAAAATCTGGTTCTTCCCTCAGCTGCTTGTAGCTAGTTTGCTGTAAATTCCTTGGTTGGGGATCAAATCTGGAGGAAACAATCATCACAACCAGTATTTTTCAGAAAACCATTTATGCATCAATCTGTTTATAACAAATTGCAGCTCCCTATTCACACTCAAACTGATTTATTCTCTCTCATGCTTGCTCACACCCCACCATCCCCACTCACACTCGTCTGACAGGCAAGAGTACAAATCTGTGTGCAGCAAAGCTGGGCACATGGGGAGGAAAGAAAGAGGAACACACAGGTCTCTAGTGGGAATACAGCTATCAAAACATTATACAATTGGGGGGAAAAGTTTAAAAAAAAAAAAAAAAGAAAAAGTAGAGGTGATTATGTAAACTGCTGTCCCCATCTGGTCAGCACAAATCTCGTGTGGGCAGTCTGTTTGACACAGCTAGAAATAATTGTCTGTGTTAACCATTAGCAGCTCCCAGCTCAAAGTTCCCTGCGAGCTGCCTCTGTTCCCTGCCAGTATTCCCCATGTCTGCCTCGGTAAGATGCAGGCAGCACTGCCCACCCCGTCCATGCTGGAGAGAGCAGGGGAAGCAGGGAGGCACCTTCCAGCTCCTGGATGCTCCTGGATGCTCCCCCACCAATGTCTGACCACAGCAAACAAAACCAGAAGGCAGAAAGTGCAGTGGTCAGGAGATGTCCTGGGCAGGCAGGGAGGCCTCAGAGTGCCTGGAATCAAACTCCAGCCCCTACCCTGGAAAAGTCCTGGGATGCAATCGCAGGGCAAGTGTCAGGAAAATTAATCCACCAACACCAGAGGTTTATGTCCAAAAAGGAGACAGAGGAGTCCCGTTACTTTATTCCAATAAAGGGAGAGGCCATGGGGCATTCCCCTGGGGTCTCTCAAATTTTTGGAGGATGCAGCCTCCTTTTTATCCTAATTTCCCCGACCGTATTTTCCCTCTCTCTTTCCCCATTGGCTGAGGTACTTGAGAGGTACAGACTTCCCGGAACACCTAATTTTTAAGATTCCCTTTTAATGTATAACCCCCCTTGCCTTTTTTTTGATACTCCTATGGAATTTATAGTTCTCTTCATTCTCTTCATTTCTTTCATCTTTTGATATTCAATTTCATTTATTTGCAGACCTACAGTTTATTGATAAGGACAAATATCTCTTTCCATTCATGAATCAGTGGAATCCTTTCCCATTGTTTCTTTTATCTCTTAGTGCTAGTTTTTATCTACCAGCAGGCCTACAGTTTATTTGTAAAGACAAATCCCTCATTCCTTTCAGCAAGGAAAGGTGGATGGGTCTAAGAGGTAAGGGTGTGACCCAAAGGAGGAGCATGGAAGTGGCATCATCTGCTGCCTGTGGAAGCATCTGGAGGACTTTCTACCTCCCTTCTCATATTCTGCAGAAGGGAGAATTCATTCTCCTTGTTTGAGGGAAAATTCCCATTGTTTGAGAGAAAAGGGTGTGATTTGGCTGTTTGTCACTAAAGGAGAGAAAAGGAAGCTGGGAGTCTTAAAACCACTCAGCTGCCTTCTCTCCAGGTGTCATCAGGATGGAGGCACACATAAGTAACGTGGTTGTTCCCACCTTTCTGCAGGAAACAGAGGAGGTATTTGAGGCTGGCTGCTCTTTCTGTCTTGGGCACCAGTTTTTAATTGGAGTTAAGGACATCTGGAAAGGCCCTTCCAGAGGTACAGTCAGTGCTGAACTGTTTGCTTCCCTCGGAGAACAGGAGCAGAGCAGCCAAAAGACAATCTGTGTCAAATATGTCAAGGGTTCCTGGAAAGAGCATTTGGGGACCACAGAGGTGCTGAATGATCCTCAGAGCACCTCTTTACCCCTTGTCCTCCACCTGGGGGAACTGCTGAAGCTCAAAAATCACATCTCATCAAAACTTCCAGTTTCTACAAGAGATCTCTTCCAGCTTCTTACAAGGCAAGACACAAACCCCGGAGTCTTCAAGAGTGATTATTTCCCTTCCTTGGTTTTTGGAGGAAAAGTTGTTTTGGGGACTGGTACACCCAGTCCCTCCATCCTCTAACTAGTGCCCCACTGCCTTGATTTGCTACCTGAAGGCAAACCAATGTGATTCAGGCCCTCTTCTTCTTAACATCTCAGCATGAAGAATTCCTTCCCATCTTCCCACAGATCCTTGCCAGCAGAGCAAACCCAGAGCACTGCTAATAGCGAAGACTGAAATCACTGTGAGCTGAGCAAGGCCCCCAGCAGAGACAGTAGCTGAGGAATCAGCCTAAGGCTCTGTAATCCTGGCAAAAACAGTTTCAAAACACACTTTATCTAGTGAGGGTGCCTCAGAGCAGTGCAGGGAATCGTTTCATGCAGCCCTTTTATGGAGAGAGGAGCTGCAGAGCAGTAGTCCCCGAAATAATTCACAGGGCTTTTAGCAGCCTCTATTACTCACTATTGGAAGGACTGCAGTGCTCATTGTTTCATTCTGGCAGCCAAATCCTCCTCCACTAAAATAAATAACTATCAAGGACACATCCCAGCTTCAGAACTTTGGTTTGCCCACGCAATTAAGATCCTTCTATCCTCCATCAGGTTTGCCTCTTGACAGTCCAGCAGCTGCTGTAGTCACTGGTGTTTTCCCATTTCCACGCAGGGCATCCCGCACAGTCTCCCAAGGACTGAATTCAGGGAGACCCTGGGAGAACGTCTGGCACAAATCTGAGCATGAACAAAGCCAGGGCTGAGCTCCAGGCTGGTTCTTAGGCACTGCTGAAAGGAACTCGACTGACACCGTGACCAGAGCCCATCATGCGGAACCAAACTTGTTGTATCTATCCACAGGACAGAGAATTAAAATCATTAGTGCCTCTCGGTTGTTTTAGATGTGAAATAAAAGCTCAGTAAAGAGGTGTGTTCCAGTAAGAGCTGAATCAGACCAGATGGAGAAGTGCAAGCTATTATTTCATACAGCAATGACACGGACACTCCATTTGTTTATCCAGATCTCTGCCTTGCCCTGACTCACTGGCTTCTCATCTCAAAGGCTTCTTGCTTAGCTTAGTCATTTCTGGGTAAATTATTTTCCAGCTTTTGATGTCAAACGTAGCTTTTCTTGTTCATTATCAACCAACACAGTGATCTGCTCTTATTTGTGCACTGGCTTTGCTGCTTGGTCGACTTTCCAGCCTGAGCAGAATAAATCCCAGGGAGAACTTTGCAGTAACCCAGTTATTGTTAGGTGCAAAGCAGCTCTTTTAGTGGCCAGGGTGCTTTTTGAGAAGTGAGTAGGCTACTTTGCCAAACTCTGACTTTAATCCAACTTCGATTTTGGCTAAATGCAATCTCCTCAGTGAGTCCTGCCCTCTGTTTCCCCTACTGGTGAATTATTTCAATTCATTTCATCTGGACCCTGGCCTGCCTTTCATTTGTGCCAGGAGGAGCAGTGTATTCCCTGGAGCTGTTAACACCCCAGAGAGATGCCTTCTCCTGCAGCTCCTGCAGAACCTCCCCAGCAAAGCCACAAGCCCAGGGGACCACAAATTGAGCTGAAAACATTCTCTGGTTTGGAGTAGGGGTGTATGACCTGTGCCAAGAGCATCCATTTAAAAATCCCATACAGCAGAGCTCATTCTGAGACAAGGTGGGGACACAGATTCCAGCAGCTTCCCACCTAAATCAGAATCCAGCTTTGGGTCTAGATGGCTGTGGGTGCCCCAGCCAGGATCTGAGCTACTCTGGTGATTTTATGGGGAGGAATGAGACCTCAATAATTACCAAAAGCTGACAGGAGGAGGGAGGAGGCTTCATCTCCTCCACTCTTCAGTGCCAGCTCTCCAATTCACACCATCCCCATTTGCACATCAGCTTTTAATATTTAATTGCAGCTCTGCCAAGGGACTTTGCCTCCTCTCTTGCACAGGAGGGGGAGAGGAAGGAGTCAGCAGCGTGGTGCTGGAGAGCCCCAAGGAGACTATCAAATGGCAGATCTCGGGCAGAGGGAAGCGCTCTAGCATGTAAGTGATTTTACACAAAAACCCCTCCCAGATCACAGGAGACGGAATGAATTAATATCAGAAAAATCCTGTAAACCCTTAGCAACTGGGGGATGCTGTGCTGGCTGTGGGAACTGTTCAGGGTGGGCTGAGAAGGGTATTTTCATCGACTGCCTGTATTTAAGGGAAAGGAGGGATAGGGAATACTGCTCTCCTAACAGGCTCGTTTTGCCACAAAGTAAATCCCTGGAGGGCCCTTAACCTGGACTTGTTTAATGTTAGACACCACCGCAAAAACGGGAAACAATCTCTGAACTGTGGGAGGTGGGAGCCTGTGATCTGACAGATCTGTCTCTTCTCTAACACCATGGGAAATGACCTGGAAAACCTAAAAAAAAGGAAATTTTTAAAGCAACTAGTGAGAGATACATTTCCCTTCCCCTGGTCTTGATTTCAGATGTCTAAAAGGCGTGAGAAAAGAGGCAGAGATTCACAAGCTGCTGAATGATGTTCCTATCCCCCAAAAATCTGCCCCTTTTGAGTACATCTGGAAGTGGACACCCAAACATGGGTGGACAATGACTCTGGACACTGAATAATCTTCAGGCCAGAGCCACAGAAACTGCTGATGAAACATTTTCTTACAAGCAATGTGGCTTTTAGAACAAATACTTTCAAAATGTAAATACAAGTATTTAACAATCCCGTAGTTCAAATGTCTGTGTCAGTAATTAAAAAGCAATTACATATAACTTGTAGGTCTCCAGAGCTCTGTCTACATTCAGAAAATGAACCCCAGATGACCTAATGTACTTCCAAGTGTCAGAGCAGTCACTGTAAATACAATGCCTGAGACTTCTGCTGCACATTGCTGAAGTCTGGAAAACAGGAACATTTTTGGCAGAAGAGGCCACAGGGTACTTAAATCTCCAGTAACTGTCTGAATCCAGAGCTGGTTCAGGTCTGTGTGACACTGGAAACATCAGGAAATTTTAACTAATGATGCGTATGCAAATTGCATTAAATAACTTTTGAATTATTTAAAGTTAATTTTCTTCACGTCTTTTCCCTCTCGCTGTCACAGAGATGAACTCGGGGATCTAAGAGAATGAGATAAGTGGTAGACAGAGCAGAAAAGACCAATTCCCTGCATTAAGCGTGATTTAATTTAACTTGTGTCTGCTTTAACCCCATTTTGTTTTTCAAGAGTGAATTTCAGTGATGAGGTTTGCAGATGTGTCAGTGAAGACAGCATTTGTTCCACAGCCCTTTACTGATGCCCTGGTCCCCTGAGTGGAGATGGACACACTGATTTTTTTTGGCCTCTTTTCCCCGATTCTTCTCATCCAGCACCACAACCTTTGCTCTCTTGCCAGCAGACAGAAAACATGGAAAAAGCTGAGAAGCTGAGGCCAGCTCAGTCCTTCCCTTCTCTGTGCCATTCTCCAAGGAGCAATCCAGAGCTCCGGGCAGTTCTTCTGAGGAAAGCTGTGTCCGTCTCAGAACTGGTTGCCAGGTGGGTGTTTAATCTGCGGTTGCAGTTCACCTCAGATCCGAGGGTTTCCAGGGAGAACTCTCCCTCTCCCACCTCTGTAACAAACAAATCTCACTCAAATAAAATCTTTCCCAAGCACAGCATCCCAAATTGTCAGGTCTCAAGTGAGAGGTGCGTGTTTTCTGCCACAAGTGTTCCTATCTGTTATGGATTTCCAGTGCATTATTATGTCCTGGAAGACAAGTCCTGCTTTAAAATCCAGACACACTCGACAATCTTCACTAAATAAAATGACACAGAGGAATTTGCCCTTGAGCCCGAGGACTGGAGCATTCCCAGCTGGACAATTAAAGCTTTAAATCTTGGTATTTTGTAAGGTGTCACAAGGGAAAGGAGCAAATGCTGGAGAGATGAGCTGATGGGGAAGAAAGAGGGGTATGGGCACTGCATCGCCTCCTGGTTTCTCTCAACTGTCTCTTACCAAAAGGCTCCAGGGAGAGTCACATTTCAGCCCAAGCCTCTTAAGGGCTGATTTCTCTTCATGTTACAACCCCTAACTCAGATCAGACCAAAACGCTGCCAAACGTGAGATGAATAAGATTAGGAACAGAACCTGAAGTACATCTCCCTCCATGTAAGAGTGACAGAGCAGCTGTCAAGTCTGCCTCTTGAACTTCCCCATGGGACAGTTTAGTTCCAAATATCCCAAGATTGGTTAGTTTCCACTGTAAATAGCCACGTCTCTGATAGGGTCTCTGGAGAAAGCTGAGAGTGCACTCCCCAGAGCACAGAAGAGAAGGAAGGTGGTTTCTTCTGCAAAGGTCTCACTCATCACTGGTGTTATATTAGGTCAGGTACTGACTTGATAAATCCCTTTACATTAGGTTAAAGCTGAATAAATTGACCTTCTGGAAAGCCTGACTTCAGCTCCAAGCTATAAATCAGCAAAGTGCAGTAATACACCTCATTCAGGCAATGTAACCCCCCCAACACATCCCCAGTGGGGACATGGATGCTCCAGGGGACATGGATGCTCCAGGGACACGTCTGCATGGAGCTTGGGAGGAGAGGGCTCACACTGGGTCTGGAAGTACTGCCCTGACCTAAAACCAGTCCTCTTTGGGAGATTTCTCACATCTCTGTCACTCTTTAAGCTTGCCTTTGGAGCCTATTGGGTTTGATATTTTCCAGAGGGTAGGGGAAGGCAGAACGAGCCTGTCCACATCGTGCAAAAACATATTCAGGTTGAAAAGGGATTAAGGTGCCATCTCCTGTCCTCCTTGCAGGTACCAGCAGATCCTGAACAGTGAAAGAAACGAGACTAAGCAAGAACATCCCAAGGTGAGAGCCAAAGGCTCAGAGCTGTTGGTATGGGTTGTCCTCCCAACATAAAGCTCCAGTTCCTGGCAATAAGAGGCAAACAAAAACCCAGCATTTTCTGCAGTAACCAGTGCTGTTCTGAGGAACCCCAGGGCAGGTCAGACCCAATAGGCTCTCAGTATGTACAGATGGACTGGCATACGTAAGATGCTCCAGGATGCAAACTTCCTGCATAATATTCAGATTGCTGTGGAGTGAAAAAAATTGCGGAGGTGGAGATTAATGGAAGACCGTCAAAAGTGGAGGACCTGGCAGAGGATTTAGTACTGGCTTGAAAGTGAGGGGAGGATCCAGCCCGAGGTAAAAGTACACAAAGTCATTAAGGCACCCAGAGAGCAGCACTGGGCTGGCAGGGATGACCCTGGGGCATCTCTGCCCTCCTGCACCAGCAGCTGGAGGTTTTTTGATGTTGCCCTATGTGTCTCAAATTAGATGCTTGCGTCATTTCTGCCATTCTACTCCACCATTTGTTATGAATGGATGTGTTTTAGCTAAGTCTCTGCCTTTTGCCCAGGCCTCTGGCAGCAGGCAGGAGCTTTATTGGGGTGGCCAGCACCTCAAGACCCACTTTCATTCACAAATTCTTTAATAATGGCTGATTCAGTCTATTATAGAATGAATTATTTATTTAATAGACACAAAACTAACAGACATAAGACTTAAAACAAACTATATATTATACAGAAATAAGAATAAAAGAAACTATTAGTAGTTATATACAGTGCGAGGTTAAGGGTAACATTAATTTTACAGCTAGCGAAGAAATAATATAATGAAGGATCCAATGTATCTTACCATCCAATGGTTGGTGGGGCACACATCGAGATCCTTTCCCTCAATTCCCAGGAAAGTAACCACGGAATCTGCGTCCAAACTCCGGGGAGAAGTCCCCCACACTCTCAGGGTGCGTGTGTAGAAGGCTTCTGCCTCCGTGAAAACTCGTGTATCTTTTATAGTTTGTAAAACAGTGTCTCTCCGTCAAGAATATCTCTGTTACCGCTTTTCACATTTGCTCTCCAGACTAAGATGTTGATTCTTAGCTGAGGCTTGAGCCTTTTTGGTGCTTGCGATGAGCCCTTGCTGGGCCTTTCAGCCCCTGGGTTATCTTCTCCATATTTGCACCAACCATCAGTGGTAGAGAGGGGGAGGATATGTCCTGCCACACCATTCTAGCACTTTCTTGGTGCTTTTGATTGTAATGGGACTTAGACATCAGCTTCACAGGTAGTTTGCATTCAAGTGTCTGCAATTCAGCATCTTAAATGGAATTCCCCCCAACCAAAAGCTGTGACCACTCTTCCCATATCATGGCAAAAGGGCACCTCCCACCTGCCAGTGTCCCTCATATTTTGATTACAAACTCATTGGCATAATGTGCAGTTCTCAGCTCTGTGTTTTCTCATTTGACCCTGCTTTGTGATAAGGGGCCTCTTACAATCTGGAGTAAAAAAGATAACAGACCAGAAGCCAGATATTCTGGACTTTATCCAGCTTTTCTGCTAAAGATGGGGTCGATTCCCACTGACCACAGAAAGATGAATTCCACCTAATTAAACAAAAGGCAGAATCTGAAAATTTTTCTTTTCAGTCCAGGTTTCTAAGAAGAAACTGGAGGTTTCTTATGAAATGATAGAGAGAGGGCTTTCCAACTGTTTGGAAACACATTTTCATAGAGTAGGAGCATGGAGATGGGAATAAGGCAATGATTCAAGAGGGGAGACAACCACTGGCCATATGTTTTCTACTCCAAGGCTTTCTTGCATGTTCATGGGCAAGTCAGGAGAGTTCACTGGAAACAGGCAACACAGAAACTTCAACGGTTCAAAAACAAGATAAAGTTTAAATTGTGTCCTTGACATTTATTTCAGAGAATGTAGAAAGTGGTGGGTTAGTCTTTCATTCCACAAAGTTAGAAAATCAACAGATGTGATGCTTGAAGGAGAAGGGCAGGAAATAAAAATTTCATGTGATTTATTATTGAAATTATATAAGAACCTATTTCAATGCTTTGGGGTGGGTTTTTTTTAGCTCATGGAAGCAAGATATCCATCACAGAACAATGTCATTCCAGTGGGGAAAAACCGTGCCTTACCTCGAAGTCATCCCTGTGATATGTGCTCAAGCAAGCCCATGGAGGGTGTTCCCATCCCTAAGATTGGTGCTCCAGCAAGGAATTTCAGAGGACTCCTGACCAGCTCTGACACCCCTAAAATCACCCCACACTCTAAGAGTTTACACTGTGCCCCACTGGAGACAGCATCTCCCAAAGGCCCTTTGAGGAAGAGGGAGGCCGGTCACACCAGCATCCTGACAACAATCCAGCCCCTGAGCATGGAGGGCCAACCCCACAGAGACCCAGCCTTCCTTTCTCCTCTCCAGAGCATCCAGAGGAAGGCACCATGGAGTCCTGCCACCACCGCATGGAAGGAGTCTGCTGCAAAGGTCAGTAGGTGTTCTTCTTCAAAGGGCCCTGGAAATATATTTTATCCTTATAAATTCCTGGACTTCATGGTGGTGCTTCATCACCCACTGATGTCAATCCCTAGGCACTGGGGACAGGTTTCCCTCTGGATATTTATATCTAGTTCCATCCAGCTCTGGGTGATTCAGTGCCACCAGGGGCAGAGGTCAGATGTTCAACAAACTATTCCTTGTGATGATCCTTTTCCTGGAGGGAAGGATTTGGTAGGAATGAGCAGCCCAGATTGGAGAGAGACCTACATCAAGGAAACATGGGAGATGATATTGGCATGAAGTTGATATCATCTGGAATATTAACTACGGATGGGATCCTTTCAGAAATGATCATGTTCATCTCCTTGCTGTATGATATCAGTCCACACCAGGGACTGGTTCTTCACTGGGAGTGCAGCAAAGGGCAACACTCGTTGCTACAAAAATCATTCTGGGAGCTGATAATGGAAATGGATGGGTAAACCTGTCTCTGAAAGGTGGCCTCAAAATCAAAGATGCGTAGGGAAAATACCATTTAGCTTGGGAAATGAGGCAGAGCATCAAAAAGCTGTGAAGCACAGCCCTTGGAAACAATAGAGCAAAGCCAAGGCTGGGTCCTGCAAGGGAAAAAAAGCAACCTTTGCCTCTGGAAAGCCTCTGGTGCTGTCACTTTCCCCACACCAGGCCTTTGTGCAGTTCCTCTCCTCTACTTGTGGGAACTTACCTGTTTTCCTGCTGTCATTCCCACACAGGAAGGGAAGAAGTCCTGGGACAGGCAGGGGATCATCTCCTCGGTGCCAGATACAGCTGATGACTCAGCCACGGGCAGAAGCTGTGAGTTGGATTTATTTTGGTTACCAGGCATCATTGCTACCCTGCTCCCACCTCTATAGCTGCAGCTGGGAAAGGTCTGCTTGGTCCTTGCACAGGGTTGTCTTTCCCACAGAACCCCAGAGCAGACACTGACCAGGCAATGCTGGCTGGGGACATGTGGGTCCTGCCAGGACTGGACATTCATGAATGTGGCCAAGGATAGGGAGCACAGAGAGCAGACGACCCCTTTACTGCAGCCCTGATCAGTCCCGCTACACGGAGCTGGCAAATCCCAGCACAGCTGGGATCTGGGCCAGTGATGAGTCCACAGAGCCATGCTGGCTCTCCCTGTGCTGTTATCCCAGCAGTTAAAAATAGCTGCTATTAAATACCAAGGCAGAAATACATCCATGTTTAGTTTGGAATGAGTAATATCTCCCTGCACCTCAGCCTTGAGGAGAGGAAGAGGGAGAGGTTCCTTTGTACCTAACTAAGGAGCCTTGGCTGGGCTCCTTTGTGAATTTGGCAGCAGTGGTGTATCAGACAGAGTCATCCTTGGCTTAAGATAGGGCATGTAAGTGATCCCTAATGTTATGATATCATCGGGACTAAAGCAGGTCAGGGATATTTCAAGGCAAGAGGCATCTGTCAAGAGTGAGAAATCCAGGCTTTGCATGGGAAAGAGTTGAATTTTGCCAAACTTCAATGTTTGATTTGGGGCAGAAAATAAACAGGTCTCCAAAAATCCCATAAAGACTGGATTAGAGATCACCGGACCATCCCACGATTTTTGGCCCTGGATCAGGAATCCAGGGTCCCCTTAAAACATGTATTTAGGATTTGTTCTTTTTCCTTTCCATTTCTCTCTTGCCTTTCTCACAAGAAGGGGAAAAAGGATCACATGCTGCCTGGATTTGAGACCCTGTATTTAATTACCCAACTGCATGGGAAAATAAGTCTCTTACACGAGCACACAAATGATGGAGCTGAGGTTTCCACAGCATTGCTGGGATTTTTTTTTTTTAGTATCAGAGCACATGATGTCACCACGCTATCTAGCTCAACACTGTCACAGTGTTGTGTGCCTTTTCCAGCGTCAGGAACGTCTTTTTCACTGGCTGGCAAGGGGTGAATCATGGCCTATCTTAGACCCTTACACCACTCCCCAGCCCCTGACTCAAAGGCCTTGTAATAGCCATGGCTTCATGTGGTTGTGCTTCATTGGAAGGGCTTTGTGTGAGGTCCTTCTGGGGAGGCAATTCCATCCAGGGAGCTGGGAATACGACAGCCAGCACTGAGGTGGGTGCTGGGTTTGCTCAGAGACAGGAGTTGTAATGCTTCCTAAAAAAGTCCAGGAACCAGCTGTCCCAAATCTCTCAGGGACCAGACACGTCCAAGGCTGTACCTGTGCTGAGTTCTGTCATTCCCACGGAGCCAGAGGGATGTCGGTGCTCCACGAGCCCCAGCAGTGACCGGGGCAGGTCTGCTATGGGAGCCTCCTCACCATCCCACAGGGACAGCCCCACTGCCCTTCCTGAGGGAAGAGGAGGGGACATCCCAGACCTGGGATGGGGAAAGCAGTGCCTCGTGCTTTGCAGCCACACAATAATGTAAGTTCAGCACAGACCACAGTTCTCAGGGGCTGGGATATCTGATTCAAAGGGCAACAGCTTGGCAGTGTTCAAGACAGCTCTGCTGACTGGAGCTGGGTTTATCAGCAAACACATGCCAGTTTGGAGCTGAATAACTGCACAAAAAGTCAAAGCACCAGTGGCTGCATCTCTCTCCAGGCACAGCACAGTCACACCTGAGACACTGCTGCAGGCCTCAGCGTTGCTCGAAGGGGTTGGCTGCTACATCCCTTAGAAAAGTACATTCCCAGGCAGCCAAACCAGCTGGGCTGTGCCCCTGGCCACGCTGATGGTATCAGATGATCCGGAGGAAGCTGCCACCAAAGATGTCACCAAGTCACTAATTAAAGAGGTCCAAGTGGCTGCAGTCTGCAGTAATGAGATTAAACTGAGCACTGGAAGACTTACACAGCAGAACAAAATTCTTCCTAGGAAGCAAGACGGCAAATCAAGGAACCATTTTTCCCAAAGGGAAATAGTTGAAAGCTTGAGTCCTTTAATATTCAAAAGGAGAAGGCACCAGCTAATTTATTGCAGGTAGAGTACTCTGGATTTAAAAATCAACAACTTCTAGATGAATTTTGGCAATCAGAGAGAGGGAATTGTGGCCAAGGAGGAGAGAAGGGGGACATGCACACGGGTTTGTGAGTGTGTGTATTAACACTGCTCCATTATCCAAGGCTTCCAGCTGAAGGGCACACGAGGATGTTACCTCGGTGCAGAGCAAAGATGAAACAGGAACCTGAGGTGACTGCAAATTACAGAGCATCCAGGCAGCCTCAAACCACCTGCAAACCTCTCCTCCTCCTTTCTATCCTATCCTATCCTATCCTATCCTATCCTATCCTATCCTATCCTATCCTATCCTATCCTATCCTATGTTCATTTCGACCTCTGCACAAGGGGAATTTTAAAAGCAGGGAGGGGAGGCGAAGGAGAGCGCAGGAAACTGTAGGGTCCCCCATCCTGCATGCAGGGAGACCCAGGTTTGGTTCAAGGGTTTGCTTGACAGGGGAGGCTTCATCCCATGCTGGCTGCGGCACCCGCACGTTCTGCTGCGAGGGGGTGCGGTGCCATCTAGCGACAACGGAACTGCCGCACTTCCATCCCAAAATCGGAGCAAGGATGCTCCGGACACTGTGTCCCAGCCCCAGCGGTGGGGAGGCTGCCACCCTGCCTCTCTCCATGACCCGGGGCTTTGCAGCCATCATTGCGCCGTCTGCACCACGCTGCTCAGCAGACGGGCTCGGGAGAACATCGCTAGTGAACTGGAAAGGTCTGAAAGGCGGGGGGGAAATGCTGATTTAAGATAAAAGGCTGTGCTCATGCTAGAGACGGCTCCGAGTTCAAGGAAGCTCTGGTGCTTGTCATGATAGAGGCTTCTGCAGTCAAAATAATCCTTAAAAGCTCATTTCCCTTTCAGCAGTTGCTTTTCATGGGCATGACAAGCAGGAGATGAATGTCAGGAGTGCTGTAAGTGGCCAGTCTGTCCAGGTCCCACTGCTTTGTGCCTCTGCAACTCGGGCAGGAAGAAAACTTGGGGTGTTTAAGCATGAGATCCATATTGTCCCCCTACTCAAACACCTTACATCACAGAAAGAAGGGGCAGCAGGACATGCCACCCCTCCTCTGTCACCTCTCCCAGCACCTGTGACAGCTGATTAGGGAAGTTGGGATCACAGGCATTTTTTGGGGAGGCTGCCATGGGAGCATGCAGTAGTTCCCAGGCAGTTGTGGAGGGCAGGGATGGGATCAGCCTCTGCTGATCAGCCTGGCTGAGCTCTGCCAACAATCAACAGCTCTGCAGAGAAGCTTGTCCCTCCTAATTGGCTTTTCCTGCAAGCCTGAGTCTCTGCTTTCACTCAGTCTAACCTAAAGGGCCTTTCCCCTGCCAAGACCCTCCCGTCCTCTTCACTGGGCTTCCAGCAAGAGCCACCATATCTCAGTCAAGGGCTCAGGGCTGCCCTCTGCTCCAGACCCTGGGGCTGCCGATCTCTCCCCTCACACTCCCAGTGCCTCTCAGAAAATCCCAGTGCCTCAGTGATTTTTTTGTTCTCATTTCCTGCCTTCTAATTAGTTGCTGTCTTCCAGACAGGAGGACAGAACCCTTTCCCCAGGAGCTGTGCAGAGCTGTCAGGTAGCTCAGCTCTCTCAGGGCTGCAGGAGCAGTTTGCAGGGGCACTGAAGGGGGCACACGTGGAAGTCACAGCCCACAGCAGAGCAGGTCCTGCACCTAGGGATGGAGAAAGACAGCAGGAGTGTGAACAGCCAGCCATGTGTGCAGACAGAACACGTATACGTTGCAGATGAAAAGACAACTGCACACAAATACTCGCAATCACCCTGTGTGCTCCTGCCAGGCACGGGCAGGCCATGACACACAAATACCCCCTGTGAGCTGCTGACTGCGCTGATTTGCCCTTCGCCTCCTGCATTTATGTCCCTCCATCCACATGGAATAAATAAGATATCTCAGTCCACAGTGTGCTGCTGTGTTTGCAAACACCATTGCCACCCACTTTGTGCTACCTGAGCGGGTTTGTGTTTGCTGACAGCCCCTGCCATCCCCAGCCCTCTGCCCCACCACCTGGCTGGCCATCAAGGACCTGTCTATCACCCTCCTGACAGCTCTTTTTCTGATCCTCATTTATTGAAGGAAGCAACAAAGAAGGCAGGGACCACATCAGAAGGAGGGGTGATGATCTCTGGAGGCACTGGGCTTAACACAGACAGCAGGGGAATGGCAACTCATAGCCCTGCAGGATGGTTAAAGAAACTGGGCTATGGAAGAGAGGAGCTGGGCCCTTCCAGGAGCCTCAGTGAAAACAGACGGTCATCTGCAGCTGGACATGACGTGATGGGATGTGATGACACATCTCCTGTTGGCAAGGAAGCCACATCTCATGCTCAACTGCAGCTTGGGTGATGTGTAGCACCCTCTCCTGATACCTGCAGACCCGCAGGGAAAAGAGAGGAGCAGCAGCCCCCCTCCAAATGCCCCTACAAAAGTCCAGCAAAACTATTCAGGATCAGTGCATGAAGAAGCTTAAACATCTCAGTACCTGAAGGGGGCTTAAGCAAAGAGGGAAAGGAACCTTTTACATGGGCACATAGTGAGAGGACAAGGGGGAATTATTTAAAACTAAAAGAGAAGAGATTTAGATTAGATGTTAGGGAAAAAAGTCTTTACTCCGAGGGTAGTGAGGCATTGAAATGGGTTGCTCAGAGAAGTTGTAGATGCCTCATCCCTGGAAGTGTTCAAGGCCAGGTTGGATGGGGCCCTGAGCAACCTGATCTGGTGGAAGGTGTCCCTGTTCATGGCCGAGTTTGGGAACAGGATGATCTTTAATGTCCCTTCCAACCCAAACCATTCTGCGATCCTGTGAAACTGGAAAATCAGCATCAGTTGCTTGGCCCTTTGGAACAAAGAGCATGGAGTGTTTTATCTCAGGAGATGGGGATCTCTGGTACTGGCATGGACAACCCACATCTTTCCTTGCCACAGGGTGATGCTCTCAAGGATATGGTTTCTAAAGGTGTCAGAAAAGCAAACCAAAGAGAGAACAGCTGGGCCTGGTTCAATATTACTGGGTACACCAGTCAAATTTCTATCCCAGCCTGCTACAGGTGGACTCTTAAAATCACCGTCTGAGCCCTTAGTTATGTTTGTATTTGCAAATTATCATGGCCAGGCAGGATCACCAGCTCTGGCATACAGTTTTACCCACCATTAGCATGCTAAAAATAGTACCCACTGCCCAGCTGAACTTTGAGGGCATCAAGCATCCTCCAGGTTTGAGTGCTTTATTATTATCCCTCTCCAAACACTTGCCAGAGCAGATACCTGTGACACCACATCACTGCAAGGATGGGAGCAATTCCCAGCTTATCATAAAGCAGGTAGAGTGGTTGTCCTTCTTTCAGTCACTTCCCTAAAGTAATTTCTTTCCTTCTTGGTTCTGAAATACTGGAACTGATGAGGAAATGGGGAACCAGAAAACGTAGGTAACACCTGTCACCTTCCCAGCTTTTCTCTTAAAACTTTGGCAGTGGCCAGAGGTGACAGGGGGACCTGGCTGTGAGGATCACAGCCCGAGGACATGACAGTGAGTCAGGGAAATGCCTCTTCCCCATTGCACCACTGCCTGGATGCACCCCCTGTCCCGTACCAGGTTACACCAGGGGTATTTTGAATGAATAAGTTCTGAAAATAAGCCAGGGCCCCAGCCTTCCCCAACCCCTGTGCAGGACTGCTGGGACTCATGATTGACTCAGCCTGGTGGAAGAGCAATTTCACTGTTCCCTAAAAATAGACCAAGTGGTTCATCCTCTCAACATAGCCCAGCACTCTGAGATAAAACCAGCTGCCAGAGACCACTGGGAGGCAGTGAACGGGACCGAGGGTGTGGGGTGTGGAGCAGGGCTCCTTTTGGGATACACGAAGGGCTGCCTGGCTCTGGGTTTCACACAGATTTTCCGCTGGGGCTGGCTGAGACGCAACTCACCTGTTGGGACTGCAGAGCCCTTTCTGTAAGTAATTTTGGGGTAGATTAGAGCGGGGTGAAGTGTTGCATGAATGTGAACCTCAGAGTGATCCTAAAATGCGGGGCAAAGGAGAATGCTTAGTGTTTCATGCTGTGAAAGTGGTGTTGCAGCTCATGGAAAGCCATGGATTTTATTCTGCTGGCCCAGGGCTTGGTAAATCCTGCTCTGTGCTGCAGAAGGTGTGTTCCATCTGCCTTTGGTTTGGTTCAAGACCATGGTTTAGGGCACCTGGGCGTGTTCTAGACAGAAATAGAGCACTGTAACTGTGCTTTTCTTCTGTCCTAAAATAGTGAAGTTCACAGCTTTGAAGCTTAAATTCATGGGGACAAATCTCAGTGTCTACTCTCTCCCCTCAAAAATACTGTTATTTACGATGACTCTGTTCACTCTAAGCACAAACGGGGAAGGAATCTGTATGGGATTCAGTTTAGCCAGAGGGATGCTGGGGTTGGAGGGGACACCTTCCAGACCCAAACCCTGTTCAGGACTGGTAGTGGGTAGGCAGCAAAACATGGACTGTTCAGAAGGAAATGAGCTTTGCTTCATCTTGCATCCCTAGGGAACAGGAAGCAGGGAAGGATCAGTTAAGGAGGGACTTTCTTCCCCTCTCTCTTCAATCCCTATCTCCAGAGAGGTCTGAGAAACGTGTTTGTGACCCTGAGCCAAACAAAGGGCTCTAGGAGCCTGTGGGGTCAGCAGCATTAGTATGGCCATACCCCACTCCCTGTTTGTGCTCACGTGTGTGCAAGGACACTCCAAAAACCTGCGTCACCCTAAGATGGAGCAGAAACGTGCCCCTGTGTGTGCAGGTGTGTGTCTCACACCTGATTACCCATTTGCCTTTTGGCTCTAAGGACTCTCTCGTGGTCACCAGGAGAGCCAGGACTGCAGGTCCAGCCCTGGGGCTGCCCCACAGCCACCGTGGGAAGGGCCTGACCTGAGCTGAAAGCAATATTTTTTTCAGCTCATGCATTTGTCGATGGATGACATTTCCTTCTGAGAATCACATCCTGCTGATGGTTGTGAGAATAACAGAAATTCTGTACCTTTCCCCAGTTCCCTCCAGGTCTCCAGTTTTCACCCAAATCTTTGTAGCAAAAAAATATGTAAAGTAGTTTCAGATTTTTGTTGGGAAAAAAAGAGATTTAGGGAAAAAGAATTGGAGCTGCCTTTCTTTTCTTATGCCTCAGGTACAGATGTCACTTTGTGAGACGAGACAAAATATAAAAATCCATATTCTTGTCCAGGATAAGTGATAGATGATCCACTAGTGGCAATTAAAGAATTCAGCGTGGGTGGAAATTTGTAGGAACATCTTGCAAAGGCTGTTTGCCACCCTTAGATAGACTCAGTATTTTACAGGACACAAAAGCTTCCTTTTGGGGGAAAACCAGGCAAGGATGTCCTAAACCTATTACTAGGAGGGAGAAAATCCTTCTTCAGCACTGGTGAAAGGCCCAGGACTGGGTCTGAACAGAGTAGTAGGAATCTTTTCTTGAAGTACTGTACCTCACTGGTATCTTACTCGTTCAAGCCAACCACTTCTCTTCTCTCCCATATTCACGCTGGCAATTTGCCTTACTCAGAAACCAATGGAAATTCCCAGGAATCTCAGTAGATACAAGTGGGTTTGGGGTTTTCTCTTTAAAGGATACTGCTAATTTGGTTTGGGGTTTGACTCTTTCGTCCGAAACAGTATTGAGTTTTCTTGGCTGCCAGTGCTAAAGAGCCGACAGCGGCATGGGAACACTGGGACAGGAATAGAAAGCCAAGGCACGGCCTTGCATCTCCTCAGGACGCATGACATCCCTGCAATGCCCCACGTAAACACCATGGCATGGCAGAGAAATGCTGAGAGATGCACGCCACAGCCCTGATCCCAGCTGGGCCCTGCATCCCAGGCAGGATGTGAGGCCAGGGATGCTCACGGGGCTCGTGCCTGCACACACATTCCCGAGGTATCTCTTCAGAGGGGTGAAAGAGGGCTTCCCTTAAAAGGTCTGGTATTTGTGGCATGCCAAGAAGCCCTCTCCCCAGGCTGAGGCTATTCCGGTGGGGAGTTCAGTGTTGCTTTCCCTGAGGAAGGGGAATTCAGAGTGGGGGAAGCTGCGATCATGAATGGTCATCCTGAACTCCGGGCTGCACGGGCTGAGATGCTGTGCTGCAGGAGGGAAAAGGGACTGGGAGAGGGGTTAGGGACAAAAGCAGTGCTGATGATGGGAGAGGGGAGATAGAGAAACAGGGGAATGGATGTCAAGCAGGGGTGTTTATCACCATTCCAGCGAAAAACCCCCCTGTGAATAGCAGATGAAGAGTCACTAGAGGGTACGAGAACGGTGCAGGCGTGAGCGGGGCGTGATCCACGATGTGTCCGGGGGCGGTGCTGGACCCGCAGTGACACACAGCCAGGGACAGTCACTAAACATCCACTCGGCCTTTGTTAACCCTTTATTAACTTAGCAGAGGAACACAGAGAACGAGGCGATGCCGAGGGCACAGTCAGGGCTGCACCCACTTCCTCCAGGCTCTTGGTACCCAAAACGTGGGGTAATGGGGTGATGGGGTGATGCTGGAACCCTCCCTAAGGAAAGACGAGGCCACAGCAGTTGGCCCACTCGGGAAGGCCATGTCCCCAAACAGCAGTGCCACTCGCAGCTGTCTCTCAGCAGAGCTTCTTGGCATTTTTTTGGTGCCCGGAATAGAGTCCTCCACATTCCTGGATTTTTGCAAAGCCCAGAAATAGCCCCGAGCTGCCTTCGGGCAGATACTCAGCTCCACCTCAGGCTAAATTTTCCCAACTCTTCTCAGAAGCTCTTTAAATTACCTGTGGGGTCATGATGCTGCTCCTGCAAAGGAAATTCCAGCTAACACCGAAGAGCCAAAAACATTTGCAGAAGTGACCAAAGATCACAAACCTTCCACCTTGGAGGTGGTGGAAATTGAAAAGAGATCTGATTTTGAAAATCAAGGGCAGGAAACAAAACACTTTTTTTTTCTTTCTCCACCTCCTACCCTCTCAGGTTTGCAAATGCAACTTTATACGGGTGCAAAACATTAATGATTTTACTATAATTTAGTGGACAATTCCTAAAAACTTGAATTGGTAATTTAAACCTTATTTCCTCTTCAACATTGCTGCTCTTTAGTTACATTATTTTATTTTACTTCTTTGTCTAGCACCGTCCTCTGTTTCTGGTGCTTTTCTTTTCAGCCCGTTTCCCACCCAGAAATCACCTATTGACTCTATGTACCAGAGCTCCTCTAATAATTGTAAGATATGGTTTGCAGACAGGCCAAAATCTCTCTTAAACCCTCTCAAAAGGGAATGATTTCTATTTATTTGATATGTGTTAGTCATTACATTTATGTTCTATACTAGCAGTGCTCCCCACCTCCAAATCAGGGATCTATTGTATGTGTGCTGGACAAATTTATTTGAAAGGACAAGGTGTACTCATGAAAGTTTGGAATCAGAAAAAAAAAAGCCTTGTTAAGTTGTGCAATTTTCATTAATCATCCAACCGCAATCAGTGCTGTTCTTAAATCTGAGTTGGTAGACAAGCAAGTGAAAATCTCAATTCTCACTTTTAATGGTTGGTTCCTACCCCTGTTATAACAACCAGGTACTCTTGGACCAAAACAGTAAAAAACCACATGAACTCTGTGTGAAAAGAACATGTTTACGATTGCCACTCTGGCACACAATGGGCCAATCCACAGCAGAAAGAAAAAGCTTGAATTTAAAACACTCACCGTCCTTTGTAGGACTGAAAGTGAGAGAAAGTACTGCAGTTTGCAAAGAGAACAAAGTGTGATCCGGGCGTCAGGAGGGAGCACCAGTGAGGGTGAGCAGGGTGTTTTAGAGCATGACTGGTCCTCAGTCTTTGCTAGATTCTGAAATTCCATCAATGCTCCCCGTTGCATCTTTGTCCCATCTATTTTTCCCCTTCCTTCAGAAAAAAACAGATGATAATTTAACATTCTCTAAAGCCTCATGAGTGGGTCATGAGGGCAATGAGAAATAGATAGAGATTCTCTCTTGCCCAAATTGTCACCCTCCCAGGACTACTCTTCCCTGTCCACCCATCACTGAAGCATCCCAGGACCACTCACCTTTTTGGCAGCCTCCAAACTGGGGCAGCAGGGAGCCTGCCCTGCTTCCCACACCTCCCTCAGCATGTGTCCCCTTCGGCAGAGCTTCCCTGTGGGCCAGGGCTGCTGGCAGAGGGGTTAGGGCAGAGATTTAAACCTTTCCCCGCTGACTGAGCACCCCCAATGGGCTGCCTGGCTCCCGGATTAAGCAGCAGCACTGGTTTCCCAGCCAGCTTTTATGGGTGCTCGCCCATCCGTGCAAATTCCCCCAGCCCAGCCGTGGAGCTGTGCTGGTATTTAGGAGCCACTTTTGTCAGGGAACTGATTCTCTGGGGAGAAAAACTGGGAGGAGGATGGGACAGATGTGATTCTGCACATGCAACTGCCACATCCAAGGGCAGAGGCACTTCGAAATGGGGTTCTCATCTGCAGGGATGTGCTTCCAGCTTCAGGAGGGCTCACTGAGCTGTTAAGGTTTCACTTAGCAGGAATGAACAGCAGGGACAAGCAGGTGGGAATGGGGACATGTTCGGTCACACAGGGGTGACACACTCCTGGGTCAGGAGGCTGAGCTGGCAGTGACCATCTGATGGGGGTAACCCATGGCTGATCCCAGGCAGAGGGGAATACCAGCCCCAAATTCCCAGGAAACAACCAGCCCAGAGTGCCACAAAGAAGCATTCCCTTGTAAGTTCACCTCCATTGCCTTGAAATAGAGAGTTGTCCTCACAATCTGAAGAAATCACTTGTTTTCCTGCCCTGATTTCCCCAGTGCTAAGGAGCTCCAGGACATGGGTCCCTTTGCTCCCACTGGCCTTTCAGTATCAGGTTTGGGTCCTGCACCATGGGATGTACCAAATGTCTCATGGCACCTGAACCACGGCATAGCCAAGGTGTGAGACCACAACACATTTGTGCTCCATGGCACAGGACATGCCAACATGGCAAACCCAAAATTGACCTGCAGAGTAGCAAATCTGAGCAGGGGATGGAGAACACCTGATTCGAGATGAGACGCTCTCCGCAGCACCTCTCCCATTAGTGAGCAATGGAGAGGGACAGGACCCTGGCAGAACTTGCCCCACAGGGCCATCCCTTTCCCTCTGACTCGTGCCAGCCCTGTGCAAGCCCTGATCCGATCCCAGGCCCGGTTACACAACCCCCAGCTCCCGGAGCGCCGTGGGACGCGCACGGCGACACAAAGGGCTTTGCTTAGCAGCTGTGTTTGCTCGGGGCGGCTGATTTTGGGAGCACAGCTGATGACATGTGGTTGGCCAGGCGACCCGGGAGACTGGTGCTGAGCTTGCAGCTTCCTTTTTTAATAGGTGACTCAGGCGCTCGGTAGCTCACTGGGGTTGGTGGTGGGAGCCGGGCTGTGAAGGAGTGCCAGCGGCAGAGGTGGTGGACACCAACAGGTGGGTAGCGTTGTTTGTTCACAGGATAAAGCGGTTTAAATAGAAAGTAGAGCAAGACAGAGCTGCCCTGTTACTGGTGAGATGGGGTTTTCTCAGGGGAGGGACAGGACAGAGGTTTTGTTGGTGATTTGTTTTCCACTTGTTATGAGTTGGCTGCCAGGTGTAAGATGATTCTGGTTCAAGAGACCTGCAATATTATCTCCAGCAGGAGACAGAGCAGTTGAGTGATTTATGGGCAATAACTGGAGAGGAAGTGAGTGAACTTCTAGATGAATATTTAAGATTTTTTTCCCCCCATTGCCTTGCCTTCTCCCCCTGTGTTTAGAAAGATCAGTGACTACAAATGAATACAAGGAATTCTTTTCCCCTGTTGCAAGTTTCCATGTCCCACAGCCCTCCCTGCCTGCCTGGGCTGTGACTTACAGGGCAGAGAGGCTGTAAACCAAGCCCGACCTGCACATACGTGGGGAATGGGAAGAGCTCAAGAAACCCGACAGCTGCTCCTTATGGGCAGTCCAAACATTGCAGCCCCTCACACAAAAAGTGCAGATTCATCCGGCGCCAGACACTGACACGAAGGACATTTTGCCGACAAACGCCAGCAGGGAGGAGCATTCCCAGTATCCTTCATTTGGACAGCAGCGCCGTCGGCCGCGGTGCCAGCCACCGGGTGGGACGGGAGGAGGGGGATTTCGGGAGATCTTTTCCTCCTATTTTAGCTCAGCGGGGATGCTTTAATGCCTGAGGTATCGTGTTTAACACCCCTGGGGCCGCAGTCCGTGCAGTCAGTCAGCGCGGCGCGGGATGCATCACTCCGCGCTGCAGCGGATGCCGAGCGCGCCAGCGGAGCCCTTTGGCTCAGCGAGGCAGAAATGTGGAGCCCGGCACAGGTTTCAGACCGGGCTTCCACCTCATGTACAACAAATATCACCCTAAGCCTGGTGTGCACAGCGACCTTTAGCTGTGCTTCAGCATCGCCAGCCTGGAAGCTCCCCGCTCCCTCGCAGGGGATGCCGTGAAAGCCGCACCTTGCTCGCAGCTCCTGAGATGTCCCCGGCGCCGCTCGGATGTCGCTATCCGCGCACACGTGACAGCTCAGCCTTCTCGTTAGCGGAACGAACTCTTGTTCTTCGGCTCTTATCTATAATTAGCGATTTAGAGGGAGGCAGCAGCCTGTTTCTTCAGGCAGAGACCAGACTGTGCAAGCGCAGAGCCAGCCCAGAGGGTTGGAGCAGCCTCTCTCCAAGGCAGGAGGCTTTGTGAGAAGTGATAAGCAAGCACGGGGCTGTGCACAGCCTGTGCAAGGGGAAAAAAAAGTCAAAAATAAGAAGGGAAGAAGAAAAAAAAAAAAAGAAAGAAAACAAAGGCAGCGATAAGGGGATGCCTTCAAAGAAAGCCTTGTATCTAATTATATCTGTCATTAAAACAAGCCCTGTGGCCTTTCAACCATCCAAGCTAAGGGGTGAAGGAACGGGCAACACTGACACAGGGCTGTTTTCCACTGCCTGAACTGGAAATCTTCCTTCAGCTGCACTATTCATTCGTGGCTGGAGGGGCTCGTTGTTTTTCTTTGTGCAGTATGTGAACCTACAGGCCTATAGGTCAGTACAAATTAGATCATCTCAGCAGTAATGCCCATAGCCTGGGGTGGGAGGAGACCATTAAACATCACCAGCCCCGCTCATGGACACAGGGCTGCTTTTGCTAAGTACTTCTCACCAAAATAGTCAAGCACAGGAACACTCGTGTCAGCCTAGGAAGGGTGCCTGCCTTGCCATGAGGTGCTCCCATCTCCTAGATGTGGTTTTCAAGACAGCCAAGGGCTTGTGTTCATTTTCCCAGGCAGAAAGGCTGCAAAGCTGTGCTTGATTTCCTTTCTACCTTGAAGCTAGCAAGGATCACTGTTCCCAGTTCTGTCCATTGCTCTTACTGGGGGGCTTAGCCAAATCTCGTTACTGTGCAAAGAAGGAACTTTCTGTTTGCCAGACTGATTGAACCCCTTTTTGCCTTTTCAGTAGATAATTCAGCAAGAAGGAAAGAAAGAGATTCTTGGACGGGATTTTTCAAATTCTGCAAAATGAATTTTTTCAGATTCCCAAAGCTTTCTGCAGTTAGCTCAGCACAGGCTGCAAGAACCCTCCTGATGTCCCTAGGACAAAGGGGAAGAGTTTTAAAATAAAAGAGGAGTGATTGAGTTTAGATATCAGGAGAAAATTCTTTACTGTGAGGCTAGTAAGGCACTGGAATGGGTTGCCCAAAGAAGTTATGGATGTCCCATCCCTGGAAGTGTTCAAGGCCACATTGGACAGGGCTCAGAGCAACTTGACTTAGCGAGTAGCATCCTACCCCTAGCAGGGGGGTTGGAACGAGATGTTCTCCAAAATTCCTTTCAACACAAACCATTCTATGATTTCCAGGATGCTGTTCATCTCAAAAATCCAGGATCTAGTCAAAGTTCGGGGTGTCTTGAGCAGAGTGGGGGAAAACGATGCAACCATTTGGTGGCTGCAACCTCACAGCCTATCTCAGGATGCACCAGGTCTGCCCCAGCCTTGCCACTGTCTCCACTGGCTGTAGACAGATAATTGCCTTTGACTCCATGTTTGAGCTGTGGACAGCAGAAATCAGGGAGAGACCTGCCATATTGAGATGGAGATTTAGCCAAAAAAAAAAAAAAAGAAAAAGAGCATTAAGGAAATACCTTCTGTTTCCCCCTCTGGCGTCCCAGTGACCTCCAGCAGAACTGGGCAGATAAACCTGTATTGCATCCCAGTGCTTCCCCATGTATGCAGCCTTGGGTCTGCATCAAAATGCCTGCACATCCGCAGGAACAGCTGCAACGAAGGACAACAGAAATCTAGGGGTTTGGCACCTTCCAGCAGCACAATTGGCAGGGTCTGACAACTCTCTAAGGTCCCTCTGCTCTTACCATCATGGCTTTTTGTTCCATGTTTGTGCCTATAGGAACTGGTATTTCATTCGAAGCACCTTTAGTGCATAGAGTTGCTTCTTGTCGATTTAAAATAGAGCCAGAGTAAGTTTCTTTCAGTGTTTTAGAGAAAAACTTGAAAATCTGAACTTAGATGCAGAACACAAAGAAGAGTCATTAGGTTTGTTGTTTTCTAATTCTCGTGATTTGGGGGCTGAGGTTTGAGGGCAAAGAATGCTGGAATGGCTGCAGTGCTTCTAGTGTGCATGTATTTAAAAGTACATCAGCCCTTTCCTGGCTGGCAATAGCTGGATTTGTGGAGAGAGAGCCCATTGTTCAAACAGAAAGCATTGCAAATACCTCACTAAATCCAAATGCAGCAGTGCAAGCCCTGCAGAGAACGGGAGAACCTTCTCATGTTTTTACAGCGGGAACAGAGAAATTACAGCCCTGACTAACCTGGAGGGCTGAGATGCACCCTATAGGTGTAAAGCTCTATATATTATGTATGACTGTGGTGGGAGGTGGAGATGGCCATCCCCACACCTGGCAGATTAACACAAAAAGAAAGTTTTTAGCTACATTTTGGAGTTGCCTCTTTCTTTGGAAACTGAAGCCCCAGTGGGGACCCCATGGGAACTGGTGCAGCTCAAAATATCAGATCTCTAAATTCACAGCAGGGTTTGAAGGCTCTGCCAAGGGTTCCCTGCTACATCCTGGGGCAAGTCTCACCCTTTTCACCTCTCCTGAAATGAGCTCCCAGGGGAGAGGCAAAGACAAATGGATATAACTGCTTGTGAGGCACCCCTGTAGGAGAATGGTGTGGCTGCAGAGCAAAAAACGTGGGAATTGGCTCAAGCTGGGTATGTATGGCTCCTCCACGCCCGCCGATTTGCTCGTGTTTGGTGATGGCCTTGCCCAGGGATGCAGGACTGGGGGCATCGGGTCACTGCCAAACGTGTCACTCTCATCCAGGATCAACAGTCCACCTCAGCCATGGAAGAGAAGGGAATGTCCATGTTCTCCCCGAACCAGAAGAGCGGCGTGTTAAGTTCTGGGGGACCAGAGGGAGGGCTGCAGGGGGACTCGTGTGCGGTGCCAGAGGCTGGCCCTGCCCTCCTGTCTGTGCCTCGTGGCTCACCACGCACATCTGTCCCTGTTTCAGATGATCGGGCACGGTCATTTTTAGACCCATCAGGCAGCACCAGCCACATACTTCAGCAAGGACGAGGGAGGTCCTCCGCGCCCTCCGTGAAGGAGCTGTCGGCTCTGTATCTGTCCCAGACAGCCGCTGCTGCCGACGCCAGCCCCGCACAGCCGGTAAGAACCGCGTCCTCCCCCTCCCCAGCGGCATCCCAGCCATGTCCCGTCCGGCAAGTGGCCCTGAGAGGGTGAGAGACAATATGTCTGGTTTTGTAAATCTCAAGAAACACCACTTGGTTTCCCAAAAGTGTTGCTCGCACATGTAAGATAAATGTGTACAAACACACATATATATCACATACTTATTAAATTCACATATGCACACACACACCCCCTACATTCACTAGCCTGTACACTTTACTCGTAATAAGATTTCCTCTTTATTTGCACATTGATGTTCGCATACATCCATGGAGGAAATATTTAGTACAAAGCTACACATACGTCTCCATGCTATCCCCATTCCCACACACACACACACACACACATATATATATATGCTACATTCAAGCATAACTTTGCAGTGCAACCTCCCTGTGCTTCTCTGTTTATATCCCTTAGTCTGGGATCCAGGGATTTAATCCCCCACTCCAGGCTGATCATCGGGTCACAGGATAATACTGGTTGTAAGGGTTATGAGGCACATTTTTCCCATTTCCCCAGTTCCACTGGTGATCCAGGAGTAATATAGGATGGGATTTCATGTCTGGACCCCTCCTGCAGGCACATTCATATTCCCCCACACTCTCAACCTTTTATGGGACCTCTGTTCAGAGGTGCAGTCTCTCGAGAGTGTATCAGGGAGAAGTCCAGATGAAGCAGTCCCAGTTGAAAATAAATAAATGGAAACTGCAACTGAAAAATTACAACTGGTTAGAAAACCAAGAAAATTTTTTTTAAATTACAAAGCAATAAGTTATGCAATTCATAATGTAATTACAAATGTCAGTCAGTTTGATTTCTTAAATATTGAAGTATAAGGAAAAATATAGGCTAAATCAAACTTTGGAGAAATCAGCACCAGTTTTGTTTTTCCCCTAACTCTTAAAAAATGTGTTTGGGGATTTTTTTGTTGACAGAGACTTTAGAAAATATATATCTGATAAACTTGGAATAAAATTTTCTCATCTGTACAGAACTGCCAGTAAACCAAAAGAGAAAACCATACCTGCATGGTTTTCAGATCTCTGTAATTGATATACACATTAGTACACATAAATATATAAAAATATATATGTAGATAATGTGTCTTGCTGTGCAGTTTAATGGCATTTCTCCTCCTATCTTTTCCAGAGTACTGTGAAGGCCAACTCCATTCACTCTCCCCACAGACAGAAAAAAAGCAAGGTAGGAAATGTTTAAGATAAGCACTGTTATCTAACCAAATATTTGTGGTCTGTGAGTGTGATCTAAATACCCACACAAGGCAGCCGGGAGCACTTACATACTGAATATAGCTATCAGCTGCTCGGTTGCCCTTCCCCACATTCAGAAGTTCTTCACGGATTAAAAAAAAAACAACAAACCCCTTATTTTAAAAAGTGCATTCCAAGTACGTTGGCTTATGCGAAAGATTTGCATTTTTCGCTCACTGCAAAATATGCTGATTTTGGTGTTCTGAGTGTGGGTTTCTTTTACTAATGTTCAAAACTTATTTTTAGCCAGAACAATCTGTGTGTAACAGAGTGAAATAACACCGCGCACCATTGCTTTGAGCAACAACTACTAATATTCCGGGCATAACTCTGCAGACGTAACTGCACAGGC
The DNA here is from genome assembly GCA_013398955.1 of Callaeas wilsoni. Lineage (NCBI taxonomy): Eukaryota > Metazoa > Chordata > Aves > Passeriformes > Callaeidae > Callaeas > Callaeas wilsoni. The sequence continues at coordinate 285,224 of VWPU01000620.1, forward strand.
ATGCCAAGGGTCAGCAGATCTGTTTACTGAAAGGAAAGCCACCAGGATTACAGTCTCTTTTAGACAATGATTAAAGGCTTCAGCTACCTTCCCTGTGGATAAATGCCCAGGCAGTGCAGGTTGCAGGTATTCAGTTCAATGTTCAGTGCCCAGGATGCACAAAAACTGAGGAGAAAAACTGCAGAAATGGAGGCTCAAAGGGAGACTGGACAGCCACAGCCCGCTCTGTTCACTTCTGTACCAACACTGCTGTGAATCTGAGATGCGCTCAGTCTGCCTGAGTATAAACAGGTCTAACTTTCCTGGCCCCCAGCTATAGGTGTTACCCGAACCTCTGGTCCCTTAGCCTTGCTTTTTCCTCCTCAGGCAGCACAGATTTTGGCCTGCTGATTCCAGCAGTTTGCAAACCTTAGTTAGCCTCGTGCCTGTACAAGCCTGCAAGTCAGGAGAGTTTTATTTAAGCCTCCAACTGTGTAAATGTGCATCTATTCTTGTGCAAATGGTGACATGGGGCACGCTCCTGAGTGCAACAGAAGAAATCATTAATCAGATGAGCATCCTTCCCTAAGGCCTCCCTCCTGATCAGTGGGCACCCCACAGTGCTACCAAAAACCCATCATGTTACCTCACCACCCAACCTCATCAGCTCAGTTTGACACTTTGGTTCCCTCTCCCCATTTTCTTCTTGAGACCTCTTCACAAACAGCTCCTTGGCTTTCTCCTGCACCCAGATCCTTTGTTCCCAGACTCTCTGCAGATCCTCAGCTGGGGACACAACAGTCCTGGACACAGGGGAGGAGGAGGGAGAAGTTAACTTTTCACTGACTTCTCTAAGTCAGCCTTATCCTTCTTGTGGTCACTCTCTCTTGGTGGCATAGTCCAAATCAGGCACCTCTGTTGTGCTCTAGCTGGACTGAATCCTGGGAATTGTAGACTAACCACCTCACCTGGATTAGAGACCTCGCTTTGCTGTGGAACCAGGGCTAACACCAAGCCTGGTGCGCGTGCAGTGATGTGATGCTTTGGAGTGCTGTGTGCTACTGAACCAAAGGTATGGAGCTTACTGGGTGCATGGATTTCCCCTGCTGGCTTTTCCCTTTGCCGTTCACTCTATTAACGGCCATGGGGATGGGGGGTGAGAGGCGATGCTGATGTTTGAAACTGTTTCCCCAAAGATGTCAGAAGCTCAGAAATCATCTAAAGTTGCCGTCAAGAAAATGGAAGACGACTTGCCTCCCCCTCCAGCCGTTGGCTCAGTCCAGGTCATCGCTCCAGGGGGTCAGGATCTCAACGCACTCCCTGTGCCACCTCCAAAGCAAGCCTTCTCCAAATTCTACCAGCAGCGCCAGGTGAATGAGCTGAAGAGGCTCTACAGGCACATGCACCCTGAGCTCAGAAAGAACCTGGAAGAAGCTGTGACTGAGGACCTGGCAGAAATGCTTAACACCGAGGATCCCAATGCACAGGCCTCCGTGAACCTGGATAAAGTTCTCCCAGGAGAGGTTCAGTCCATGCGCTGGATTTTTGAGAACTGGGCACTTGACTCCATTGGAGACCATCAAGCCACGAAGAAGCTGACAGAAGAAGAGATCATTCCCAGTGGGGATGTGAAAAGCACTTCCCTGAAGTTTGAAAGCCAATCTATAAATGGATACAACCTGTCAACATCAGCCAAGGTGTCAGAAACAGACCTTGCCAGAGGGGATGTTCGCACTGCCCGGTGGCTCTTTGAAACGCAACCACTGGACACGTTAAACAAACTGTATTCAGATGAAACCGAGGTGCAGGAGGCAGTTCTCAAGGATCCTGTCCAGGGAGGTGATGTGAAAGGGGCCAAACAGCTCTTTGAAGCACAGTCCTTGGATGCCATAGGACGCTGCTCCTCAGTGGAGGAGAAGAGCATCCTACAACTCAAGTCAGAAATCCAGGAGCTTAAAGGTGATGTTAAGAAGACCGTTAGGCTCTTCCAAACAGAGCCCCTCTGTGCCATCAGAGACAAAAGTGGGACTATCCATGAAATCAAGTCTGTCTGCCGAGAAGAAATTCAGAGCAATGCGGTCAGGACGGCTCGCTGGCTTTTTGAGACTCAGCCCCTGGATACCATCAACAAGGACACCTCCAAAGTGCAGATAATCCGTGGGATTTCACTGGAAGAAATTGGAAGGCCGGATGTCAGCGGCGCGAGGTGGATATTTGAAACTCAGCCTCTGGATGCCATCAGAGAAATCACAGTTGAAGAACAGGACTTCAAGGCTTCGACGGATTTTGTCACAGGGGCAGATGTCACTAAGCAGCGATTGCTCTTTGAGACTCAGACTCTCGACTCCCTGAAAGGAGAAGCTTCAGAAAGTGTTGTAGCCAAAGAACAAGTCATTGGAGGTGATGTGAAATCTACACTCTGGCTCTTCGAAACGCAGCCAATGGAAACCCTGAAAGACAATTTTGAGGTGGGACGTTTGAAAAAAGTAGAGCTTTCAGCAGAGGAGAAGGGAGATGTGAAGCAAAGAAAGCATGTCTTTGAGACCTGTCCCCTTGGCAGTATCTCCAAGGCATTTGAGGAAGAAATTCCAGCCACCAGCATGGAAGAGGTAGTGAAAGGGGATGTGAAGTCTTTCAAGACCCTGTTTGAGACTCTCCCCTTAGACAGCATTAAGCAGGCTGATGCTGAGCCCGTCACCAAAGAAGAGGAGGAGAAGATTCCAGCTGGCAATGTCAAAGCCAACCAAATCCTGTTCGAGACAACACCTCTGTATGCCATCAAGGATAGCTTTGGCAATTTCCACGAAGTCACCTCTGTAAGCAGAGAGCAGATCATCAGCGGTGACGTCAAGAACTACAAGTGGATGTTTGAAACCAGGCCCCTGGACCAGTTTGATGAAAGTATCAAGAAAGTGGATATAATACGGGGGATCACAAAACAAGAGGTGGTGGCGGGTGACGTCAGGACAGCCAAGTGGCTCTTTGAAACGCAGCCCATGGATGTCATTCATCTCCAAGCCATGGAAGGGGAGAAGCATCCCTCAGTGAAGCGGGAGATCTCCCAGAAGGGGGATGTGAAGACCTGCCGGTGGCTGTTTGAGACCCAGCCCATGCACACCCTGTATGAGAAGGCTGAAAAGAAGCCAGAGGAGGATGGCAGTGTGCCCCAAGCCGATGTGAAGTCCTACACATGGATGTTTGAGACTCAGCCCCTGGACTCCCTGAAAGGCCAGGAGGAGCAGTATTTGCAAGTCAGTAAGGCCTACAGTCAGGAGGAATTACAGGGAGTGGATGTTAAAACTGTCCGGCACCTGTTTGAGACTGAACCCTTGGGCAGCAGCACTGTCGGTGAAGCTGACCGGAAAAAAACCATGCGGTACTCCAGTCGTGTGGAGTTCCAGTCTGGGGAAGTGTCGAGAGTGAAAGAGTTCTTTGAAGCCAAGCCCTTGGACACAGCCACCAAGCCAAAATCCCAGAAGGATGCTGGAACAATTGAAGCTGGGTCTGTGCACAAGTTCACGTGGCTCTTTGAGAACTACCCCATGGACACTCTGAAAGACAGCTCTGAGGGCATCCAGGAAATTCCTCCAGAAAAGGATGTCAAGGGGGGAGATGTTGGAGGAAAAAGGTTTGTATTTGAGACCTATTCCCTTGACCAAATCCATGACAAAGTGGACGAGACTGAGCTTCAGAAGATCCAGAAAGACACCATGAGCAAAGCTAATGTCAAGTCCTGCACAATGCTCTTTGAAAGCCAACCTTTATATGTTATCCAGGACAAAGAGGGGGGATACCATGAGGTCACCTCAGTGCAGAAAGAAGAAATCATGAAAGGTGACATGAAAGGTGCCCGGTGGTTGTTTGAAACTAAGCCCCTGGATCAGATCAAGAAGGAAGAAGAGGTGTTTGTGATCAGGGCTGTCACCCAAGAGGACATCAAGAAAGGAGATGTCCAGACTGCCCGGTGGAGGTTTGAGACAGAGCCTCTTGACTCCTTCTCAGGGGGAAAGTTGTCAGTGCCCAGAACAGTGGATGATGTGCAGAAGGGAGATGTTCAGTCCAACAAGCAGCTCTTTGAGTCCCAGCAAGTGGGCCAGAAGAAGTACGTGAGGATGGTCAGTGTCAGTGACGTGCAGCGTGGTGACGTGAGGACATCCACTTGGCTCTTTGAGAACCAGCCTGTGGACTCCTTGTACGGGGATGCGGAGAGAAGCTCATCCATGAGCACAGTGCAGAGAGAGGACAGCCAGAAAGGGGATGTAAAACGCTGCACCTGGTTGTTTGAAACCCAGCCCATGGACACCCTTAAGGACACAGAGGTGACGGCCAGCGCTGGGGCCCAAGAAGAGATCCCTCACGCAGATGTGAAAAGCACAACGTGGCTCTTTGAGAGCACGCCCCTGGATAAATTTAGTGCTTCTGAAGGTAGCATGGAAATAGAACTGAAAGAAAGAACAATGAAGGAGACTTTAGAGACTCTGTGCACTTGCCAGGCTATCCAGCATGATGGGATCCTCATTGAAGCTAATGATACGGAGAGTGTAAAGATGGTGAAGTACCAGCTCAGCAGCCCAGGAGCTCCAGAGATCCTGAAAGAGGAGATTGTGGGAGGCCACTTGCAAAGGATTATGCTGCAGCTCCTGCACAGAACCAACGTGGAAGCACAGAGCATGCTGGTGGAGGAGGACAGAGAGGGCAAGATCAAAGTAAGCCCATTGCAGCTGCTGGACCAGAGTGAAGCTGTTAAAGGCAAAGAGGACTTGAGCGGAGATGTAGCCAAGGCCTTACAGGGTCTCCTCAGTCAAGATGCTTCCATCAAAAAGGGGATGGTCTTACAAGAGACAAAGTCAGGATCGGTGAAGATGACTCTCTACTCCCTCCTGTTCCATTCAGTCCAGCAGAAAGTCGTCAAGGGGGATGTGAAGTCAACGATCGGGAACTTGTTGGCTTCTTCTCAGGAGCAGAAAGCAGCAGCCACCATCAAGCGTGAGGACAATGAGAAGGGAAATGTCCAACTTTTTGCAAGCTGCATTGAGAAGGGAGACCTCAGCTATCTGAAAAATCTCCAGCAGGAGTCGGAGATACAGTCCCTCATCTCTTCCCAAGCAGAGGAGGGGGCAGATGAGAGTGGCCCACGGGTTGTGCAGGGGGCTAACATACATGTCTTGCCAAATAAAGAACAAATAGAGAAGGTAATTGCAGGAGGTGAGCCAGGGGCTTTGGAGGGAGCAAAAAAGGGATTTGTACGTGAAAGCACAGGCAGAGAGAGTGTGTTAGAGAGAGAGGCTGTGCATGTAGCAGGTGCGACAGGCACCACTGTGCAATGTCTTGGGAAGCCCCTGCCCACAGTGATGGGAAAGGAAGGAGTTCTGTCCGGAGGGCTTAAGGTGACTACAAAGTCAATCCAAAGGGTTGCAGATGCCAGCAAGAAGGCAGAGAGAGAAGAAGCCGCCACTGCCCATTTGAAGGAACCAAAAACTATGATGCAAGGCACATTTCCAACACAAGTGACAGCTCAGAGGGCAGAAGTGGATGGGAAACAGCAGAGTGTTTCTGGGGAAGCCAGCCAGACTCAGACAGAAGAAAAGGCCCTGGGAACTGATCTTCAGGCTGCAATGCAAAGCCTGAAGCTGGCAACAGCAGAAGCAAAAAACATTCAGCACCACGTTCAGAGCAAGTTCCAGAGGAACAGGGAGGAGGTCCACACAGCCTGCAGGCAGCAGACAGTCAGCTCACAGGGGACCATGACCCTTCAATCGACTGTACACCAACAGGACTCTTCATCCACCAAGCAGGAGAGCAGCAGCACTGCCACCAGGACCACCACCACTAGAGTCCAAGAGGCATCCAAGACCCACACAAGCGTGTCTCAGAAGAGCATAGCATCACACAAAAAGGTCAGTGCTTCTGAGGAAGTACAGGGAGGACAACTATTGAGCCAGGAAATCCAAGTTGTGCCCAGTAGAGATTTTAGCATTAAGGATGGCCTTTATACTGCCACACCTGTGAAAACCTATATAAACCCTTGTGTTGAGTCTGATTACAAAGAGCAATCAGTGCAAGAAGAAAGAGATGTTGTTGTCAGAGGGGATGTGCAGACAGCTATCAGAGCACTGCAAAGTGCCGCCACAGAACAGCGCCTGGTAGAAAAGGAGGACGTTGTCCGAGGTAATTTAAAAGCCACACTTCAGTCGCTGGAAAAGTCTAACGTTAATGTCTCCAAAGGAGATTTTAAAGCCGCTATGATATACAGAAATGCAGGGCAGTCCTATTCTGTGTGTAAAAAGAAAAATGAGACTCAACTCGCTAGTAACGAGTCTGCTGTAGTGGCTTCAGGGTCGCAGGCTGATAATGACTTTCCTCCTCCTCCCTCAGTTGCTGTGATGAAAGCAGAGCATTGCCCACCCTCAACTAAAGCAACAAGAGAAGGTGCCCTTCCATTACCAACCAGCAAAGACGAAGCCCCAGGATGTTCTGCACTACTCCAGACCCCTCTTCCTGCTCTCCCTTCTCTGTCCTGCAAACCCAGTGACCAGAGTCCTGCAGAGAAGCCCAGGACTCCTCCAAAACCAGAAACTACTGCCCCATCCAGGAAAAAACCTCTTCCCCCTCCAAAACCTGAGCACCTCTTACACGAGGCACATTCTGCCTCTGCAAATAACAGCACAAGCAGATCAACCAAAGCCATCCCTCCACCCCTGCCTCCAAAACCTTCAGGCTTGAGAGAGATCAGCAAGCCAAGGCCTTCTCCTACAGAGTTGGGATTAAGCTGCATGGAAGTTCATGAACAATCAGGCTATGAGGAGAATAAGGCAAAATGCTGCAATTTTGAGACATCTGTGAACAAGTCTGTCACAATTCAGGGTACAAACCCTGAGAGAAAGTTGCCAAAATACACTGCAAAAACCCCTCTTCAAATAGCAGAAGAAAAGTACAAGGCCAGCAAAAGAGGACAAGGAAAAGTAGAATCAGACGGTGCTAAGACCTCAAAGCCAATGAAAAATGGAGTGGTTGGTTTTGAAGTCAAGCAGGGAACGATGAGTGATAAAGCAGCTGCTCCAAGGAGATGCCCAGGTGAGGTGGCTCAGAGGCAGATAGAGCTGTGCCGAGAGGAGAATGGGTGCTCTTCACTGTCACCTCCAACCTGTTCTGGCAGAGCACAGACACAGAATGTGCCAGGACAAACTGAGCCAAGCATCTCCTCTGTGGGCCACACCACCCCTCCAAAGAGAGGCAATGACACCGCACAAAAAGCCTCATCCAAGGTGGAAAGGGAAAGTGTATCTAATTCTTATGGACTGTGGGATAGTCAGAGAGTCTTTCAGCAGGTGCATGAAAGGAGGCAAATGTCTCATTCAATGTCCTTCCATCAGCAGTCAATGAACTCCTTTGAGGAGCACCAGCAGGGGAATAGCAGGCAACTGAAATGTCCTGATAGGGAGGCAGAGACACCTGCCCAGGAGAAGCAAGCGGTTGTTATGAGAGAAAAAAAAAAGAGGGAAACAGAAGATGAGCGTCGGAAGAGGTTGTCAGTACACAAAGAGGAGATCATGAAAGGCAATGTCAAGGAGGCTATGGAGATCTTTGAGAACCTCAGGAGACAGGAGCAGCTGCAAGAGATCTTGACCCGAGTGAGGGAGTTTGAGGAGGAGACAAGCAAAGTGGATGTGAAAGCTCTCAAGAGCTTCTTTGAGAAGGTCCCCGAGTGGGTTGTTCGCCAGAAGGCCAAGCAACAGGACAAGGCTGAGGCAAAGGAGGACGCTGACAGTGTCGCCTCAGTGGATCTGGTTTTTGAGGACCTGGAGCGAGCAAGTGCTGAGATTCTCCACCTGAAGGAGCAGACACTTGCCCACATCCAGGACATCGAAGAGGCCATCAAGAAAGCTATTTATTCTGTTTCTAGTCTGAAGTCTGAGTCAGATATTGCTGGGCTCTCAGGGCTGTTCAAGGAGTCTCTGGGGAGCACCCAAAGCTCTGTGAGCAGTAGCAATATCCGTAAAATCAGCATTGTCTCAAGCAAAGCCAAGCAGGAGGAAGTCATGCTGGAGACAGGGGAAGCAGCATCTGTGGAAAGCGCAAAGGTGGCAGAAAAGATCGAGGCAGCCAGGGCAGAGCTAGAGGTGCCCCGCCTCATACAGTCTCGCGTTAGCTCTCCCTCCTCACCTTCCTACATCTCCATTGAGTCTGCTGCCAGGAAACCAGCAGAATCACCCAGGACAGCACATTCCCCCCAGGATGGCCCTTCACCAGACTGTCTTGACTCTCCAGGAAAGAGGGATGCTTTTGCTCAGAACAGCTTTAGCTCCTATAACCACTCCTCAGCAGGGTCTGTTGGGCATGACACGAAACCATTAGAGAAGAAGCCAGACCCCGTCCAAACAAAAGCTGGGCTGAGCTCCATGAAACAGCACACGCTTGGCAATGCTGACCATCCAACCAGTGACAAAGAGAAGTGTCCTCTGGACGCCTCCAAAGACAGCTGCCACTGTGGGACGAAAGGCAGCTTTTCGGAATACCGCTCCCTGAATGTCCCCAGCCCACAAAACCCACGGAGGCAGAAAAGCATCTTGGAGCTGCAGACAGGGCCCGACGGGTCCAAGCTCTATGGAGCCACCCGGACTGTCATGGAGCAGTATGAGGAAATGGACCAGTTTGGAAACAAAATCATCACTTCGTCCACCACAGTCACCAAGCAATCTGAGACACAAACATCTTCCACATGTGATGTGGTTTCTCATCCCCAGTATGAAGTATCTGCCTCACCTGTGTTTCGGAGGTACTTGAAGAGCCCAGGTGAAGACTTCCACACCAATGGGAGTTTTCAGGAGCCAGGAGTGGTCTTTGTCACCTTTGGCAACTCCAAGCCAAAGAAATAGGAGATTCTGGAGAACAAGAGAGGACTGTGTAAGATAAAGAGAAAGGCCATGATAAACATTTCTCCTGTTTTATCCACATTACACACAGGGATTTACCTACACCCTAAAGACTTCTCAGGGTCATCGTCTTGGTGTTTGCACACAGACAGGACAAGTGCAGTCTGCCTTGACACTGGAGAACAGCCCTCACCTGGCCAACCCAACAGACTTGGTGCTGCACCACAACCCAGAGTCCTGGCACTGTTAGAAGCACAAGGGAAAAATCCATCCATGGGCACCTTAGGGTACTTCCCCCTAGAATGTTTGGTGGGGGGCTGGAGGTGTTGGACTGGACTTCTCTGAACTACTGCAGAAGGAAGGATAGGTAGGATCAATTAAAGAACCAATCAATCTGGTCATTGGCAAACAAACACCTTTATGGTACCTTCTTTTCTAAGGGCATCCTACACACACACACACACACACACACACACACACATATATATATATACAAGCTCATATTGATGGGTGGGTTGGATAGGTTTTCTCTTAGCCATTAAGAAAAGAAAAGGAAGAAAAAAATACCTTGAGTTGTTGTCACTCTTGGACTTGGGGGAGTTATTCATCAGTTTGTTTTTCAGATCCTGGAAAGTGTTTGATGATACTGGAAATTGTAAAGCCAAGACCTACATCTACTATGAATGCCATTCCCCCAAAGAAAGATTCTTGAGTCAGAATGGTTACTGCTTTCTTTTCTTTATTTCTAGAATTGTAATTTATTATTCAGTATACACAAACCCCTTATTTTAGATTTTCCATGCTTTCCTACATGTTTCCTGTTTAAATTCATTTTGAGACTTTGTAAAGCAATTTTTTCTTATTATTATGACTTTGTTTTGTACATTCTCAACTCAAGATTTTAGATATTTTGTGGCTTTTTTTTTTATTTTAACTTCTATTGCTGCGTTCTGATGGTAAACATTACCTCTAAAAATACTTTGGTCTGGTTGAGTTTCTTTTCTTCAGTGCTCATTTCCTTTCAAAGTGCCTAGAAATCATCTCTCGATGGACCAGTTGAATCACATATTGAGAGCACTCAGTCACTGGAGGGATCTGGTCTACATCTGCTTTACAGTGTGGGTGGATCATCAGCCCTGCAGCAAAGAGTGTTCATACTCTTCTCTGAAAAATGAGTCCAGAGTGATACAGACCCCCCAGTCCAGGACTCCATTGTAGTTATGTGGAGCCCGGGTAGGATGTGTACACCAGGAAAGGTCTGGACACTTGTGTGTACCCATTTCCCCCGTGGGAGAAGGCAGTGAGGTGTGGTGTCCCCACAAGCCTTACGAGGAGGAGCAGCTGGTGACCCAGCCCTTACTCACTGCTGTGCCTCAGCTAGCCTCACACCGAGCTTGGGGATGGGTGGGTGAGCAAAGACTTTGCTCCAGGCGTGGGGGAATGTGAGGAGCCTGCAGAGGGACCGGATGGTTTCTCACCGAATCAGAATATCCTGAGTTGGAAGGGACCCACAAGGAACATCGAATCTAACTCTGGGCCTTGCACAACACCAAGCCCAAAAATCCCACCATGTGCCCAAGAGCACTGTCCAAGCACTTCTTGAGCTCAGGCTGCTGCTGTGACCACTTCCCTGGGAGCCTGTTCCAGTGCCCAACCATCCTCTGGAAGAAGAACCTTTTCCTGAGATCCAACCTAAACCTCCCCTGACACAACTTCAGGCCATTCCCTCAGTTTCCATCACTGATGACCAGAGAGGAGAGATCAGTGTCTGCCCCTCCTCCTCAGGAGTGTAACCGCAATGAGGTCTCCCCTTCAGTCTCCTGTCCTCCAGGCTGAACAGGGCGAGTGCCCTCAGCCATTCCTCATGCGGCTTCCCCTCAAGGCCCTTCACCATCGTTGTTGCCCTCCTTTGGACACTCTCTAATAGTTTAATATCCTTCTTGTATTGTGGTGACCAAAACTGCACACAGGACTTGAGGTGAGGCTGTGGAGCTCTGTCCTACAGCCTGGCTCAGATCTAGACTGGCAACCTCTGGGTCTGACTGTAGCTCTTCTGGTTGATCTAGAGGCAGACACCTCATCTCTCAGTCCATCAGTTTATCTGAGAATGGAACAGTAACTTCATTTTTAAAAAAAATCAGTAAGTTGTTACAGTTAAAGTTTGCCTTTTTCCTCTGAGGAAAAAGAGCCCACACTAATGAATTAAAAGCAGAACACTGGGGAGGAAGGGACAGTTCAGAGTCTACCACTCCACATCCCTGAGCCCATAATTAGGTTTTTAAATACAAGTTGTCATCTTCCATCATGAACACCTTGTTCAAGATGTTCTAGACCAAGTCGGAGTTCTGCTTCCTCCCCAGAAAAGAGGTATATACCCAGAATGCATTGATTTACATCTAGAACCTCATGAATATGAAAGACATGCCAAAAGAAGTATAGGGACATACTTTTCATTTCCACGCTGAAGCATGAGCTGAAAGAGCAGGTCATAATAAACTGAGCAAATCTGTTTTCAGGCAAACAGAAAAAAATAACTACTTAGACCTTCTCAATTCCTTTAGTAGGACCAGTTGCAAAAATAAGGGAGACCTAGTTATCTGGAGATCATCTTCAAAATTTTTTCAACACTCCTTTCTTCTCCCTGTTTGTTTCCTTCTCAGCTTCCATCACGTTTCATTTCTCTTGAAAGACAGCTGTGGAGCAATTCTAGAAAGATGCAAACAGGTTATTTGGGCAATGAAAATTACTCCACATAAACTCAAATAAACCCAAATATCCTGCACTGCCACTGCTTAAAAATACCAATCTTATTGTTTGTGTTTCTGGTTTTAAAGGATTTCAGAATGTCTCAAAGAGCCATTTATGAGGTTAAGATCATTTAAGACGTGTTTCTTTCATGATATTTCCATCAGCTAGGAACTGAAATATGATGAGAAGACAGATGCTGCATTATTTCAGCAGCATACATGCCTTCTTGAGATACTGAAAGAGCTGGAGAGAAAAAACAAATGCAAAGATTTGAAACTCAAACACGAGCTCATATTCTCCGTGCTTCAGACTTTACAATAATAAACCAGCAGAGCACATACAAACTTTCAGATCCCAAATGAGTTGCCACAGTTTTTCTGTGATTTTTGGGTACAAGACATGACATTCTTCACTGCTCTTTGCCCTAGTGGGTCCCTGCATTCTCACACAGTAGGTATTTTTAAAAGTAAGCAGGCTGGGAGAGTTACCTGGACCTGGAGACAGAGGACAGTTGGTGCTGTCAGAACTGTATCTCCTTGAGGGGTCAGAGGACAAGTTCAGCTGCAGGTTTGGTTTTGCAGCAGTGGACAGGAAATAGGCTTCATTTGAATGCCTACAGAAAGTACTGCCCTTCCCAGCTCAGTCAGTCGCTGGCCTCTCTGAGGACACTCAGTCTTCATTCTGAAAGGTTCATGCTCACCATGAAATCACAGAAACATTATGGTTGGAGAAGCTCTCTAAGATCATCAAGTCCAACCTTTAACCCAGCACTGCCAACACACCACTAAACCCTGTCCCCAAGGGCCACATCCACACATCTTTTAAATCCCTCCAGGGATGCTGACTCCACCACTGCCCTGGACAGCCTGTTCCAATGCCTGACCAGACTTTCTGTGAGGAAATATTTCGTAACACCCGATCTAAACCTCTCCTGGCACAGCTTGAGGCCATTTCCTTTAGTCCTATCACTTGCTACTTGGGAGAAGAGACCAATCCCCACCTGGCTGCACCCTCCTCTCAGGGAGTTGTAGAGAGTGAGAAGGTGCCCCTTGAGCCTCCTTTTCTCCAGGCTGAGCCTCTCCAGCTCCCTCAGCTGCTCCTCACAAGCCCTGTGCTCCAGACCCTTCCCCAGCTTCTGCACTTATCAATAACACAAGCATTTTCAGGCTGACTTCTCCTGCTATATAAAGGTTTTAATTCACACAAGGAAAAAAAGGCAACAACTGATAAGCCACAATCCAGCTGCAACTTTCAGCACTGCAGTAATCAGCAGTCTGCTGGAAGAGCCTTCCAGGAACACCCTGTCACTGCTTTTCACAGAAGCCTTAGGATAATTTCCTTGCCCACAGTGCCATTCAACTGCTTCTAATCATCTCTCTATCTTCCAGACCGTTAGGAAGGCTTGTTCCTGGGGCTGACAAATACACCTCTGAAGAGCAAGAGTGTTTGCCAAGTGTCAGACAAGGAGCATTGAAAATAAATCCCCCCGTGAAAGAGACCAGTATCCCCTATAAAAGGTTATCTCACTTTGGAAACACACTCCAAGAGTACAGACATTCATTCCCAGTTCAGAGGAGAGAGATCCTGCTTGTCTGCTAAATAGCTCTGCTTCCTTCTTTGGTCGTGATTAGAGTAAAGCATTTTTTTTCTTATACAACACAGACATGTTGAGTTACTCTGTTCTCTGCCAGGACACAGACCCTTGTGCTGGGTGAGAGCTCATCACCCTCAGAGGAAGTTCTGCAGTAACACTGGTGAAATTCACCTTGCAAACAGGTCGATTTTGTACAAGTACATGGGCCTGTTTCAGGGCAGACGTATCACCCTTTAGATTCCCTTAACTGGACCTCCACTGAGAAGTTTAGACACCCATTACTTCTGTATTCCCTTACAGACCTATGGTTTGCTCTCTGCATAGGACTGGAAGAGCAGAGGGATGCTGGGATCACTGCAGACTCAAGGAAAGACAGGGATTTTGTTTGTATGCTTCCCTCTGGAGAGAAGCAAGAAAGCTGAAGATGTTAATCTCATCTTCTTGAAAGTATTGTCACAGGAAAACAAATGTGACCTGACCTCAATGGTATGTTCAGAAAAAATAAAGTTGTTCAAAAGTTAAAAATTGATCCCCCAGGTGTGTGTTGCAAGTAAAAGACAGGGTTCTTGTTCCCTGTCTTATTCTTGTTCACATTCATGTCTACTCATCTCTTGAGATACAGAAACACCTTTCCTCTTTCGTTGAAACACAGAACCAGAGAATAGTTTGGGTTGGAAGGGACATTAAAGATCATCTCATTTCAAAGCCCTGCCATGGGCAGGGACACTTTCCACTAGATCAGGTTGCTCAGGGCCCATCCAATCTGGCCTTGAATATTTCCAGGGAAGGGGCATCCACAGCATCTCTGGATGACAACTTGTTTACACTGGTCACAGCTAAAATCTGGCCATCAGCCACTCCACATGAAAGCAGAAAGTAAACTTGCTTTTTCTTTGAGCTGAAAGCACTGCAAACCAGAGTAGAAACATACAGAAAGAAAACCAAAGGGATCAGAGAGCACCAGAAAAACTGTAGCATATAAGCTCTCTACAAAGAGGCAGAGTTGCCCTGATGTGAGGGAGTGTCAGTACTCAGAGCACTGACCTGTCAGAGTTAGGCTGGGCTCAGCTGTGCTCCTTCTGGGGCTTTGGAAAGACTTGAATTTTCACAATAACTCACCAGCTAAGCTGAGCCTCTGCTTTGCACCGCAGCAAGGAGTGCACAGAGACATCCTCACTGTCACCTGCAACCTCTGGGTCACTTGACCATGCAGAGTACCTGGAGCTATTTCTGCAGCTGGGCTGATAGCCAAGATTCTTTTTTCCCTCTCTCTCTCCACTAATATGGTTGGTGCTGTCAATGCTTTCCAGAGGGATTCCCTGGGCTTTTCACATAAAGAGGTGTTTGAGGAATCAGGTCGTGGCACACAACACAGCCCAGAGAGTAAACACAGTGGAGTAAACCACCAGATCCATGGAGCCGTGGAAGATTTTACGCTGATGTGAGCTGCCTTTCCAGGGTTTGGACTATATGTCTGTGTGAGCAGCCATAAGATACCAGTGATTCCAGGAGTTGCACAGAGTTTTTGAGTCAGAGCAACACTTCTCACCTCACTCAAGGTTCTTAAATGATTCAACTGAATGAATCATTTTCTCTCAATGAAATGAACATATTTTTTCTCATCAGAGATCCAAGGGTGTTCTGTCTTTCTGTTCTGACTGAAAATGAACGCTGACCCATCCAAGATGACAGGCAAACTGAGTCAGAAGGGAATCTTAACTCTCACAATAGATCTACAAAAGAACAACAAAAAAACACAATGCAAGCAGGAGATTCAGTAAATTACCTTGCAGAGGCACTCCCAGGTGGTCATGATTCAGTTATTTAACCTCAGTCTCTCCTTCTTCAGCCCATGTTGAAAGAACTGTGTGCCTCCTGCCTGAAGCCTGTCTACCCCATGGAGCGTGTGGTCACCGACAAGGTCTCTGTGCACCGGTCGTGTTTCTGCTGTCAGGTCTGCGGGAGGAAGCTGAGGTGAGTGGTAGGACTCAGGCACATTAATTTTTAAGGGATACCCAAGTAGTTTCATCGAAATTACCCGAGGGTAATTCTGACAGAGCAGGGCTTGGGAAATGAGAAAAAGGGCAGGCAGTTTCCCTGATTCCATCTGCCTCCCCATCACTGGAGGCTGAAGCCTGCCCGCCTCAAGATCACAGACACCTGTGGATGAGGAATCTGCATGGATGGTTGTGTGAGGGTGAGCTGAAACCACAATAAATGTTTCTAGTTAGGGAATATTGATAGGAGATGTAATTGGAGGAGTCATTTGGGTGCCTCCTATGTTCATAGAATCATAGACTCATTAAGGTTGGAAAAGGCCTCTAAGATCATTGAGTCCAACCATTTACCCAACACTGTCCACCACTAAATCATGTTCCCAAGCATCACATCGAGTCAGGTAGGTTGGAAGGCACCTCTGGAAGTCTCCACCCAGACTTCTGCAGGCCCAAGGAGGGCAGGAGCTCAGGAACATGTCCAGGAGAGGTGTGAATGGCTTCAAGGTTGGAGGTTACACAGTCTCAGTTGGGGCCCCTTTTTGAACATCTGGCCACCAGTGAAAATGGTTTTTCTTGCATCTCATCACAATTCCCTGCGTTACAACTTGTTCCCATTGCCTCTTGTCCTGTCACTGCCCACTTCCAAGAGCACTCCCGCCCTGTCTTCTCTATAACCTCCCATAAAACAGACACACACAGTAGTGAGTTTCTCCCTCCTAACCTTCTCCCGGTAGGACCTGGCAGGTCCTGGCTAACCCAGCTCTCAGCCTCTCCTCAGATGACACAGGTCCCTCACCACTTTGCTGGCTTTTTGCTGGATTCCTTCCAGCACAGCAATGTCTTTCTTGCTGTGAAGAGCCCAAAACTGGACAAAGTACTCCACATGGAATCCTACAAAAGTCAAATATAGAGGAACATTCACTTCTCTTGGCCATGCGGCTCAGGATGTAGTTGGCTTCCCTGTCACCAGGGCACAATGCTGACTTGTTTTCAGCTTGTCAGTCGCTGAGACAGCCACCTCCTGTGAGGCTGCTTGAAATCCTGTTGCCACCAGCTCTGCAGACACCTCCTCCCAATCCTGCAGTTGTTGTGTCATGGGAGCCCTGGGCACTTTTACCCATAAGGTCCACGCTGTGCATGCAGGGGCAGAGACGAAATACTGGTATGAAGCTCGGCCTGTAAATGAGAAAGAGATTGCACATAACCTGGGCTACAGCCCCCAGAGGTATTGCAAGGAAATGTTTAATTTTTCACATGTTTTGATGTTTGAAAGAAAAATCAAACATATTCCGAGAAAGCCAACACTACTTTTGAAAGGTTTCATTCTTCAACCCCCTCCTTTCCTTCCCCACTGAAAAATGATTTTGCTGAAAGCCTGTCCGTAAGTGCTGCAGCTCCCCTCTCACACAGCCACTGACAGCTGTGCCAATGTGTGTTTTCCAGCTTGCAGAGCTATGTTGCCCTCCATGGGGTGTTTTACTGCCAAGTCCACTACAAGCTGATGGCTGGGGCTGGAAGCAGAAGTGAGATGAAAAGGCTGGAGCACCACCACGTTCCACATGGACCACAGCCCCGAGACTGGTGTAACGGGGCCAAAAAGACTGAAACAAGGGAGAAACCTGCGTCATTCGATGGACAGTGTGATCTGCAGATGGCTGAGCACAGAAATAGCAGGTCTCTCCTCTTAGGGAACAAGCTCAGAACAGTCTGGCCACCTTCAGAACCAGCCTTGGCGGTAGATGGGAAAGCTGGAAATGGAGTGTGTTCCTGGAAAAAGCCTGCACTGAGCCTGCAAACCTACCAGGCCGCAGGCAGCAGGGCAGGCAGGGTGGTGCTCAGGGGTCAGGAGGGAGCAGTGGAGAAGGGAAGATTCTTACCTGGAATCACCTGCACCAAGGAAAGAGAGCAAGTGTGTTCCTGGCCCAAGAACAGAGAGCAGAGAGGCTGTGAAGAGGCTGGGGATCGGGATGAGCCTGATGGGAAGCGAGGCGGGAAGGTGTCCCAGCGAGTGGCTGCAATCCAGCAGGGCCAAGCCCAGCTGAAGAGAGGACCTGCCTGTGCCTCTCTCCCTCCCGTCCTGGAGCCCGTGAAACCCCTGCCTCGTGGCTCACTTGCCCCCCACCCCACACACCAAAGCACTAAACCCACCTCATGGGTGTACCTGGCGGGCACAGAGGGCTGCAGTCGTGCTGCCACAGAGGTCCCAGTGACACAAAACGAGGTCCGTGGGTCTCTGAGCACAGCCAGCGAAGGAAGCACAATCGCAAAGGACAAGCCTGAACTGACCGTAGCCACCCCAGGTACTGCAGGGGCCAAGCATCACCTTGGAGAGGGAACGAACAGCACACAGAGCAGTCGTGTGCCAGGAGAGCCCAAAACTAGAAACACCACCAATACAGAGCTAAAATATACAGCTGAGGATGTTAATCCCCCTGAAAATGAAGCTGAAGATGCCCATTCCCCCTCTGGTGTGTTGAGGACCTCTTCTGTATCTTCTGGTTCCCTGGAGCCTGGAGGGCTGGATGTGTCACCTGAGATCACTGAAATGTTGAATGAGAAATCAAAGGCAAACACCAGAGAGTTCCCTGGGAAAGAGATGCCAGTAACTTTGGGGGAAGCCATGCAGCCATCCAGCAGAAGTGATTTGCCTGGAATTGAGAGCGAAGGGGCAGAATCTGAGAAGACAAGAGAAGAGAAAGCAGTAACTATGTCAGCGTCTCTGGAAGAGCCCAGTCCTGAGCATACATCTCAGGAAAATGAAGCTGAAAAGAGCAGAGTCTCTTCACTTGATTGTCCAGACAGGACAGATGATCACAATGTGTCCTCTTTACAAGAAACAGAACCTCAGGACACATGTGGCCCACTGCATAGTAACACTCATGAGGGTATTTGGAGACATGACACTAAATCACCTGGCAAGGATTTTCCAGTGTCAACAGACACACCTCTGAAAGGAACTTGTGCCACTTGCCCCTCACATGATGAAGTCAACAACCCAAAGTCTAAGGATTCCAGAGAAGTTCTTAATGAAAACACCTTGCATATTTCTGAGCAACCAGCCAAGATATCAGAATATTCCAAACCAAATACATCCTTAGACAAATCCGGAGGCCATCCAGTACGTGAAGAAAAAGTGGATCTGAAACTCCCAGAGGAAAGTACTGTGCCTATGTCACAGACTCATGCCCAGAGCAAAGAGGCCAGAAGCAGCCAAGCCTGTAAAGAGACACCAGGTAAAGGTTTCAGGCTTGGGAAAAACCCCTTCATTACCCTTTTTGGCTCTGAAGACAAAGGCAGAGCTCCCAGGAAAGAAACAACAGCCCCGAGGAAACCCACCAAGCCCCAGTCAGCCCTTGCCACTTTGTTTGGTCACTCCTCAGAAAAGAAGAAGAGTCCACGAGAAAAACCTGCAGGATCCTCAGAAAAAGCAAATATTGATGGCAGGACAGAAAAGGCCCAGGGCCTCCTCAGCTCCTCCAGCCAAGCAAAGCAAAATGCCTCCAAGAATGATCAGCTGCCAGAGCCTGGAAAGATGGAAGTGTTCCCTAAACATATCCAGGAGAGCTCTGGAGGATTCTCAGGCTCTACTGAGGGCAAGGAGACTGACGTCCTGTCGTCAGCTCCTGGCACAAGCATATCACATGATGATAAACGTGTGAGAACTGAACTTTACATTCACGACCAAGTGTCTTTAAATAGTCAGGTTTGGCAGCAACAGGACAGCTGTTGGCCCCTTCTCATGCAAGCACAGGAAAATCAGAAAGAAGCTGCAGGAATCTCAAATCATGGAACAAATCCTCTACAGCTTCCTCCAGAGCTTGTGCCTGCAGCTGACAACAGCAAAAATCTCACCAGGGAAGGGAATCACCATGATGCTCATCTGCCAGAAACCCAGAGCCTGTTGAGTTTGGAAGTCCAGGACACAGTGGCACAGGATGGAATATTTTTTTCACCAGGCAATTCGGAAAAGTGTCCCAAGAATGCAGAGTTTCAGTTCAGCAACATAGATTTTCTGAGGGGCAGTAACTTGTTCTTTTCTGGAGGCCAAGATTTCCCCAGTATAGCAAATAAAACTCCAAATTCAGATTTGCAAAACTCAGAAGCAGAAACTCCACCTTTCTTTGATCCAAATCCTTCAGATTTATTCCAGGAAATCTCATCAGAAACAAATGCCTCACTAGAGCTCTGGGACACCTCCAGCCTCTCGCTACTCGATGGGCAGGATGAGATTAATATTAGAGACCTGGAAGGGATTCAGAGCTGTGAACTCCTTCTACAGCTGGATCCCCAGCGCCAGGCTCCAAAGGCAGCAGAAGAAATGTTTGGAATGGGTGTCAGTGCTGAAGGCTCCACAGAAAAGCATCTCCCTACACAGGATAACAATTTTCCCTTAACACACATGTTCAGCAGCTGTGCTTCTGAAACCTCTAATCAGAGTGTCTTTGATCATTTTGATGTTGATTCAACCAAAACAGGCCAGGAGGCTTTTGAAAAAATGAACAGGAGCAGGAAAACATCAGGAGCTGAAGAAGATGATGACAGTCTGTGTTCCGAAGACTTGGAGATGTTAAACTATGACCTTTCAGAGAAGGAGTTCTTTATATAAGTGAAAAAAAAATAGATTAAAAAAATCACACAGCCCTTCTTGCAGCACAAATTAGCTGATATGGGATCAAAAGTGATTCTTGAAATCAGCTGTACAATGATAAGCAAAGACAAGTGAAATTACCTTGCCAAGGTCAGAAGAGCCAAGGACAGAAATGAACCCTGGTGTCTTGAAGTCTTGGGGTGTGGGGACATTGCTAAATCTGCTCTCCCTGTGCTATTGCACTCTGCTCCTCCCTGACTGCCCTTTGCATAAATATTACATAACATAAATGTTATAGGGGTTAACAATTACACTAATGATAAACAAGCTCACAAGAAACCCCAGAAGGTCAAAGCATGAACATGTGCACTACGAAAAGGGTCATATAGTATAAAAATTCACATGTTTAAATCAGCTGTCTGAAAAAAAAAAAGTAAAAAAAAAAAAGGAAAAAAAAAAAAAAAAAAAAAAAAATTAAAAAAAAAAAAAAAAAAAAAAAAAAAAAAAAAACCAGAAGAGAAAGGTGTTAAAATGATTCATTTTTAAAACAGAACAAAATGAAATAAAATTAAATAAAGTAAATTTTAAAATAAAATAAAATCTTAAAATAAAATTTTAAAATAAAATAAAATACACCAGCAAACTCCCTGCCTCACCACTGCCAAAATCACCCTGTCTCTGTCAGATCTGCTGGAGGAATAAAGCTGCTTAATGACTGCATCTGCTGCAAAGCAGTATCAGTGCTTTGGGCAGGGAAACGGCTCGATCAGCATAAATCAGGGAAAAAAGGGATGTCCTTGAAATTTATAGGACTCATCAGATGCTGAAGTGTGTCTCACCTTAGGGTGGGTCAAGGGGCTCTGGGTAAAGGAACTGCCATCTCAGAGCTGTGCCTGAAACCTGGCCAGGCATGGAGATGGACAGGAGGCTTGCAGAGCTCAAACACCTCTCACTGGAGCAGAGGGAAGTGGGTGATCCTGCCACCTGTGCAAAAGTGCTCAGAGTGATGTCCCAGATGAGTTGTCACTACAAGATGACACCCATAAACCTGATCTCTCCCTTCCAGCTCTAGGAGGAGGAAGGAAAAGGCAGGAGCACCGCAGTCAGTGGCTATGAATCCATTTCCCCACAATTCACCCCAGCACACAGAGGTCTCCAGCCACTGTCACTCCTGATGTGCAGAGAAAAGCCAAGTCCATGAATTAATGCATCAATGCTCTATTTCCTGCACTAGGCCTCATTGCCAGGCAGTGGTTTCTCTTTTTGAACTTCTCTCTAGGATGCTCCCCCTCCCTTGTCCTTCACATGGATGTACAGGTTTCCAGCTGTCCATCCCAGGCCTTCCCTGAGACCTGCTGGTTTCTGATGCCCCCTGATAGAGGCTTCTCTATTTTCAAGAGGCTTTGCAAGCCTTAGTAATCCACCTGGGCAGAGCTGCTGGACAGAGAGAAATAAGCCCAGAATCCCTGCAAGTGGGGCTCCAGGAAACAGAGGTTTGCAGGGCTGTCCCAGCCTTTGTCCTTGAGAGATCTCCACTGTGTAGGATTGACCCACTCAGATGATGGAGACAGTTATGAAGACATCTTTCCATGAGAAATGCCATCTGAGGGTGACAAAGGGCTGAAGCTTCCCCAGGGCTTCAGAAGAGCCTGTCTGGTCATGGCTGGAAGAACAGCGTTAAGGAAGGAGTCACATCTGCATTAGAACATGACACTCACTCAGGTGTGGGTCACCCCCAAGGAGGTTTTATAGTCATAAACTGGACCTCTGCAACAGGAGATGCTGGGGGAATAGGAGGGAATGGGAGGGAAGACCATGAGCCACACACAACAGGGTGAGCCTGAAGACTTAACTTGTTGCACACAGATAGAGAAGGCAGGACAGGGACAAAATGTCTCTGCCAGAGCAGATCTCCACGGCCAAGCCATCCCACAAAAAGGCCAGAGATGGATTTTGGGTAAAAGGAACCTCTGGAAGTCATGTAGCTCAGCCTCCTGCTCAAGGAATGTCTCTGAATAACAGCAAGTCCTCTCATCCAAGGATGTGGATGCAGAGCCGAGTGATGTTTGGCTGTGTGGTGCGTGAAGATGATAAATGCACAGCACTAGTGTGTATTTACACAACTCTAACATTTACTCCTCTCTTCTTTTACTCCCAATAGCACTAACCAGTATGATCTCACTCTCCCACTCCAGCTTAGGGGGTGATGCTTTAAAATCCAATATTCCACTCTTTTTCTGACTTTCATAAGCACAACAGAGCTGTTCCCACTCATGAAACACCAATGCAGGCTTGTGTGACCCAGGAGCAACTTTTTTGGAGGCTCAGATGCACTATGGGCATTGAGAGTGAAAGACAAAGAATTTGAGAGACTCAAAATGAGCAGATTAGTGACATGTTCATAGCTCTGGTAAAAGCAGCCAGGAGCTCTGGTAAAACCAACCTTTGCCAAATTGCGCACAAAATTTCACACATTGAGGGCAATCCAGCTACCCACTTTACCAGGAATAAAGACACAAGCTACTCAGGGAGTTCTACCCAGGAAGCAGCTCAGATGTGCAGCAGAAATCAGGTCAATCTGCTTTTCAAGTGAGATCAGAACCTCAGGCAAAGCCAAGCTGGTGTCATTTCCCAAATCCTGTGTGCTCTGAATGTCTGTGTGTAACGTGCTGTTTTCCCAGAGGGTACTCTCTAAGCCAGATCTGTTTTAGGATTCTCCACAAGAAACTGTAGTTTAGATGTAGTTTTGTGACTAACCAGGGTTTCTACGAATGAAAACAGACAGCTTGGGACACAGTTCTCAAGACCAAGTCTGCCGGACTACCAGCCATATTTTCTGGTCCAGAGGAGAAGTGTTCTTCTGCTTTTCTTACGTATAGGATGCATTATATAGTCATTAAACCATTAATGGGAGCAGCAAATTTACTCCTTTTGCTTCCCCACACCCAGTAAAATTAACACACATTTTTAGAATCCCAACTTCATGACTCAGACAAAAACCTTGCACTGCAGCACAGTTACCTTCAGGAGGTCTTTGACATATTCCAAGCTGGAAAAGGATAAGCTGTCACTATACTATCTCCAAGAATGGCAGTGTTCTGGCACCTTTGTTCTGTTCCCAAGAGCAGGAAGGGAATGCCTGGTGACAAAGTACAGCCTGGTGGACTGCACTGTATCATCATTATGGACTGGTGTGCCAGTACAGGCACTCATTTTATCACATCGGATTAGGGGTTTAGTGCTCACACAGTTTAAACATTAATATTTGCCTATTTAAGCCATAGGCACCGGTGTGGCCTGGCCAAAGAGGTGCTCACCATGGCTGAGTTTGGAGATATTTTAAGTGCTCTGGGGGAGTGTGGGCTGTATCAGAAACTGCTGATCCTGCTCCTCTCCCTCCCACTTCTTCTCAATCCTTTCCAAATGATTGCCCAAGTGTTCATGGTTGTGGAAGTGCCTCACCACTGTGACACCAGCTGGATCCGCGCCATCGGCCCCAACCTGACGGAGGAAGAGCAGCTGAACCTCACCCTGCCCCGGGGTGCAGATGGGGAGTTCGAGCAGTGCTCCATGTACTCCCCAGTGGACTGGGACCTCGATTCCATCGTGGCCTACGGCCTGAATGACACGGAGAAGTGCAGCAGTGGCTGGGTGTATCCCTCAGCACAGCCACCGTCCCTGCTGACCGAGGTCTGTAATCGCCGTTCGGTGAGACAGAGGCGTGCAAAGGAGGGGATGGGAATACCCCGGCCTGTGGTTTTGTCAGTCAATGCCAGGTTTGGTGGGAGGGGATGGAACATCCTGGCCTGTGGTTTGGTCAGCCAGTGCCATCTGTGGTGCAGTCAGCATGAGATTTACAGCAGGATTTTGCCTCCATCACACAGATGGCAGCTGTAATCCCTGGGAGGTTGTTGAGGGAAGGCCATGATGAAGGTGCCTGGGGAGGGCACAGGCAACGACCATTGGGGTGTGGGTCCAGCACAGGTTCTGCCCACCATCTGTCCCCTTTCCAGTAGCCAGACCCTGGACTTCATGATGCATCTGCCTGGAGGGACCTTTTGGGCATCCCTGCCCCAGGTTTCCCGCTCTACTCACATCATCTTCTCTGTGAAAGACATTTACCTTCCAAGTGCATGTCATTGATATTTCTGCAGCTTTCAGAGACCTTCAGGGCTGCAACAAGACATCCCATGAGCCATGCAGTTGAGCAAAACCCTTGTCTATCAGCATCCTCAACTTCTCCATTCCGCTTTATCTTCCATCTTCTAGTTGGACAGGTGGTGGTCAGTCAAAGGTTGGACTTGATGTTCTTGGAAGTATTTTCCAACCAAAATAATTCCATGATCCTGTGATTCTCCCTCTATGGATCTTTGATCCTTTCTCACTTTCCCTCATTCCTCCTCCCTCCTTTCCTACCTGCCAGCTCCAACACTTTCTCACAAGTACCTTCCTCTCCTGGAACAGAGGAGAAAGTCCAGCCCCTGGCATTTGCAATGACTCCTTGGTGTCCCTGAAGCACCAAGTCCATTTCAGAGAAGGCATCTCTGGAGATTTCAGCAACTGCATCCCTTCCCATTCCTATGCTGGTCCTCCTTTACCAGAAAAACACTTCTCTCCTCCTCTTTCCACCCTGTCCTGCCTTTTCAGCCAGAGAAGAAAGCTGCTACAGCTCTCACCCCAAGGTCCCTCTTTAAACAGAACTTGCCAGCCAGGAGGCTCTGTCAGGGATGTTTGGGCTGGAGGGGAATCCTGCAGATCCCAGCACCCAGGAGATCTGCACCAAGATACCGAGGCATGCTGAGCACCTCATATGCCTGTCCCAACATTGATTTGTGTCTTAAGTGCTCACCATGAAGGGC
This sequence comes from Callaeas wilsoni, assembly GCA_013398955.1. Taxonomy (NCBI): domain Eukaryota; kingdom Metazoa; phylum Chordata; class Aves; order Passeriformes; family Callaeidae; genus Callaeas; species Callaeas wilsoni. The sequence continues at coordinate 309,862 of VWPU01000620.1, forward strand.
TCAAGCTCTTGTGAGGGGTTCGCTGCTCCCAGGGGCTGGTGCAAGAGCTCAGGAACCCAGATCCTGGATCCACCATGGAAAGGCTATCCACCTCCACAAAGCTGCTGGGGACTGTCAAAAGCAACAGAGTATGTGTTTTCCTTCCTTCCTTCAGTTTGACCTGGTGTGTGACAGGGCGATCCTGAACGACATATCCCAGTCCATCTACATGGCTGGGCTTCTCGTAGGAGCCATGCTCTTTGGGATTCTAAGTGACAGGTGAGGAAACACAGTTCCTTTCCAGAGACACTGCCCAGCACCCAGGGACAGCCCAGATAAGGGTGCAGACTGTCCATGCACTGAGCAGGAACTGCTTCCTTCACAGGACGCAATCCCCTTGCCCGAGAAAGGGCATCTGGGGCTGCCTGAGAAGTCTGTAAATGTCTGAGGGTTGAAAAGAGAGGCAGATACAGCCTTGTGGGGGGGTTCTCCAGGAGTCACAAGTTTAGCCACTGCTGGTGTCTCAGGCTTTGCCAGCACCATGATGGGTCAACAGTGGAGACACTGATTTTTCTGCACATTATTTTTTGGGGTGTATAGATGAGCTTTTTTCACATGAATATCAAATCTCCTCTGGTCCTCAAATCACTTTGCATCCCTCCTGGGCTTCTCCCTGTCCCCGTGGGTCCTCTCCAGATACTGACTGTGTCTTCCCTCTTCTTCCACAGGATAGGCAGGCGGCCAGTCTTTCTCATCTGCATCCTCATCCAGAGTGTGTTTGGTCTGGGAACTGCATTTGTGCCCCATTTCTATGTGTACATGGCCATCAGGTGTGTCGTGGGAACAGCGGTGTCAGGACTTATGATTACTGCCGTTTCACTGGGTAAGTGGGAGGCCCTTGCCCTGAGGCAGCAGCAGATGTGGCCTCACAAGATACAATAACAAAAGAGAGCCCAACACATTTTGGAAAGGGTGACCCTGAAACTTTGTTTTTCCTCTTAGCTACAGAATGGGTTGGTGTCTCCTACCGGCCAAAGGCAGTGCTGATTGCTCAGTCGGCTTTCGCCATTGGGAACGTGCTGGTGGCTGGCTTGAGTTATGGGATTCGCAACTGGAGGCTGCTGGAAATCGCAGGATCTGCTCCTATGTTTGCCCTTTTCTTCTACATCTGGTAAGCAAGAGCAGGGCACAGCTTCTGGAAGACACAACACTGATGTGAGGGTGTGAGTGAGGAGGT